>ML785069.1:601524-648415 GCA_009831015.1 Picea engelmannii
ATTCTTGGAGTAAATTAATATATCGTCAATAAAAACCAGCACACATTTGTCTAGGAATTTGTTGAGTACATTGTTCATCAAGCACATAAAAGTGGCAGGGGCATTGGTTAACCCAAATGGCACTACCACGAACTCATAGTGACTATACCGTGTTTGGAAGGCAGTTTTATGGATGTCTTCACCCTTGATTCAGACTTGATGGTATCCCGACCTCAAATCAATCTTTGAGAAAATAGACGCACCCCCCAATTGATCGAACAAGTCATTGATCCTGGGCAAGGGGTACTTGTTCTTTATGGTTACCTTATTGAGTTGCCTATAATCTATACACAGTCTAAGGGTGCCATCCTTCTTTTTCACAAACAGGACTAGTGCTCCCCATGGAGACACACTGGGCCAAATATAGCCCTTATCCATCATTTCTTTTAATTGCAACTTGAGTTCAACTAACTCGGGTGTGCTCATCTATAGCGTGTCCTAGACACCAGTACCGCTCCTGGTGCAAGTTCTATCGAGAAGTCTATGTCCCTTCTCGGAGGTAGACCTGGTACCTCTTCTGGAAATACATTTTTGTATTCTCTCAGAATAGGGTGATCGTCAAGGCTTGGTTTGTCACCTTCAATTGTTTTCAATACCTGTATTGCATATAGGGGACATCCCTTTCGGCAATACTTTCTCATTTGCAGAGCTGATATTTGTCTTACTGAGATAGGTTTTCGGATCCCTTGAAGGGTTATATTTTTCCCTTCCTTACTTACACATTCTAAGGTTTTATGGTAACAGTCCAATCTGGCTTTATGGGCGACTAGCCAGTCCATACCAATAAACAGATCACATGATCCCAGGGGTAATAAGTTAAGGGTTGCTTGGGTGGGGAATTTACCCGATATCAATTGGCAGGCTGGTATAACCTCTGTTACCCTTCTTTTGGTGCCAGTGGCTAACTATACCAACCATGGCTTGGTATGTTTTTGTGGCTGTAGTTTACACTTATCAATAGCTTTAGGGGCTATATAACTCAAATTTGAACCAGGGTCAATCAAAACAGACACTAGATGGTTGGAAATCATACCTTCTATTTCCACCACTGAAGCTTGGTGGTTAGCCTGGTTATTATCCAAGGCTACATAAATTTGCGGCACACTCATGGCCACATCATTGACAGTGGTACCTTCCTAGATGTTATAAATCCTCCGACTATTCTATTATCAGTGTGGACAGTCTCTCAATAGATGTTCTTCCCCGCAACCCCATCATTTCAAAGGTTCTCTCTTTGGGTTATCAGTCTTCACTAATATGGGTCCAGAAGTTTTATTTCCACTCAAGGAGGGAAAATTCTGTTGGTGCACACTCCGGGCTGGGAAGCTCATTCTTGGATTCTTCTTATAGTTCTTAAATCCTGGGAATTTAATCCCCTTTTTCTGAAATCTTGAACTATGCTTCTGTTTCCATCCTTCACAAGGTCCTGCTGGATGTCCAAATTGTTCATGACAATAGGTTTCCTTTCGAATAGTGCCTTCTAGATTTTTTGGCTCATCAAATTCAATTCTATTCCGATAGTCCTTAGGTAGTCCACTGATGAAGCGTTGCACCTTTGCCTTTTTCGCCTTGATATAGGGTACATAACTCAACAAATCGAGGAATTTGTTGACATATTCTTCTATAGTGAGTTGTCCCAGTTTGAGTTCATAAAACTCTTTAGTCTTTTCGTCGAAATATTTTTCTGACAAATACTTCTTCCATAAGTATTTCTCAAATTGTTTCCAGGACAGGTCCTCTTCGTGAACCCCTTTCACATTCTTAAGGTCTTTCCACCAAATGGAAGCCTTTCCATTCAAGTTGAAGGTGGCCACTCGGGCGTTCAGATTTTCTGAAAAGTCATGGACTCTAAAATATTTCTTTAGTCCAAGCAGCCAGGCCTCTGCTTCCTCTCCCTTCTTTATTTCACTGTCAAAGGAGGGTGGTTTGGCTTTTATGAATTCTTCGAATTTACGACCTTTGGAAAGCTTTTTCTTCTTCTGTTTCCTTTGGGAATAGGAACTGGTTCTGTTGCTAGAAGAGCCCTCTGAATCACCAGATTCCTTCTCAGAGGAATCAACCATCGCTTGTCCTTTACCTCTGGGGTGGACCTTTTTCGAGGTGCTCCTCCCAGTGTGGCCACTGATATGACCATGTTTCTGTACCTCATGTTCATGTTGCATTTGTCTTTCTAGGTCAGATAAGCTCTGCAATAAAATTGCATTAATTTATGTTTTCTTTTCTTGTTCTTTCATCATTCTCTCATTGTCAGCCTTACAGCTTTGTAATTCGACCATGAGGCTCCTCATAGTTTTAGTTAGATCTGGAGCGGTCCCTATTGCCCTCCTTTCGTCAGACTCTTCATATCGGTTGTGGGAGCCCTCTCCCACCTCTTGGTGAGTCACCATTCTATGCATCTATAGTTTCCCGCAGTTGATCGTCTGCTTGGGTGCAAAAGACAAACACTGGTTGTTAGTCAATATTTTAGATACATTCATAACCCGCACATAATTCATTTTTTTTTCTTTCTCATGTACACACACACAATAGGAGTTTTCATTCTTGACTTCGTCTTTTGATTAAGAAGGTTAAGATAGGGGGTTACTCCTTTTAGGATTTTTTCGAACGGAGCTTCTGCGCAACTTGTTCATGAGCCCAAGCAGGTCAAGTGGTGTAACCATGCTCTGATACAAATTTGTAACACACCCACTACGGCATAATAAATTTTTCGCCCCTTCTCGAGGGACAGAATCCCCGAAGTCTTACAGGGGCTTAGCATAGGCTAGCTCTTCCCTTTTCCACCCCCATGTGATCATTGGTTATGACCACAGGCCAAACAACTAGTTGCCTTTTTGCATTTCGCGACTCGGCGATACAAGCGAGTCGAGTCTTTCGACTCTGCAAACCCCGAAACCCGATACTCGAGTTCTTGTATGAGATCCAACGGCTCTCGACGTTTTGGATGCAATGGTTTGGATCTTTTCAGAGTTTTGTGAACCGATAGTTCACGATGCAACAACTCCAAAAGTCTTTGTCACTCCAATCCCCAAATCCCGATATGGGGATTCATGTAGGAGATCAACAATCCTCAAGGATTTGGATCCAATGGTCCACGGGATTTCGGAGCTTTCCCTGAACTCCGACCGCTCACCACGAGTCTCCTCCGATGGATGATCTATATCCTTTCGGGACTCCTCCTTTCTGCCACAGAGCGCATCAGGGTTTCGGGTACTGGGATTTCGTGACTTGCGAAGACAAGGGTTCTTGCCTTTTGGTTTGCCAAGTGTCGAAACGCCGAAATGTCGACCGACAGCCATGTGTCCCTCCGATGGACAGCTGCGACCTTTAACCACGATCAACCGTTATGATCTTTTCAGGATGATCAATGGTCACGATCAAATCTCGACTTTCTCAAACTTATTCACACTTAAACCGATTTGGGGTTTCGTTTACCGGGATTTCGCGACTTGCGAAGACAAGGGTTCTTTCCCTTTGGTTTCCCAGGTGTCGAAACCCCGATCAGCAGCCATGTGTCCCTATAAAAGGATGGTCTAGATACTCCCATGGACCTTGGGGATCTACAGTCTCAATTTCTTCACTACTCACGAAGATAAAAGAAAGAGGTTGAGGCATTTAACGCCCTTGTTTCTTCCTCCAATCTAACGGTCATGACTGACCGCAAATCTTCCGACGGAATCTCGTCTACCAATCAATACTTATCCACACTTTAAATGATTTTGGGGTTTTGGATGTCGGGATTTCATGACTCACGATGACCAGGGTTCTTGCCCTTTGATTCCCCGGGTGCTGAAACGCCAAAACTCTTACTGACCGCCACGTGTCCTTATGAATGAATGATTCAGGTACTCTCATGGACCTTTGGATCTATGGTCTGATTTCTTCGCTACTCACGAAGATAAAAGGAAGAGGTTGAGGCATTTAACGCCCTTGTTTCTTCCTCCATTATAACGGTTGTGACTAACCGCAGATCTTCCGACAGAATCTCGTCTATCAGTCGATACTTATCCACACGCTGCCATTTCGGGATTTCGCGGGTCGGGGTTTCGGGACTCGTGAGTGCAAGAAAACTCGCACCTAGATACTCCGGGTGCCGAAACTCCAAAAACTCTTAATTTGCCCCCATGCTAATAATTCAGCGTTTCCCAAGTCGGGGTTTCAGGACTTGTGAGTGCAAGGGAACTCGCCCTTAGGTATTCCGAGTATCGAAATGCCAAAATGTTGGGATCTACGAGGACCATTCTCCCTCGTGCAAGAGTTTAAGACTTAAACTATAACATCCTCCTTCAGGTCCTCAGGTAATTTACATCGGTTTTGAAGACCAGACTGGAAGGTCTTATCAAAGGTAAAAAAGTGGTCTCGAAAAGGTGCCTTCGTGAGGAAGTCTATTTAAGGCATCAGGTAGGACAACACAGGAACAAATCTCTCGAGAGCAGACTTGAGAATCTGTATATTTCATCATATATATATATACACACACATAAGCCATACGTGGTCTTTCCAATAAAAACATGCAACCATCATTTCTGATCAAAACACCATGCAGACAGTCTTATACTGAAACCATTCATAATTGCACAGACTATGAACATACATGTCAGCATATAAATTTCAAGATACAAGTTATAATACTTATCAGAAAAACACCAGGTGATGCAACTGCTGAGAGGGGTGCTCGTTTCCACCCAACCGTAGGCTCAGCGACTCCCAACGGATTTACCACTAGCCACCCCTGATCTGAGACCACGATGATGCAAGACTGAGTCTTTGTTCGCCAGTGACAGAGAACGAAGGTTACTCTCCTTCTTCTCTACTATCACTCACTCTGTATTTTCCAGAGTTTTTTTCCTCTTTCCCTCATGTCTACCCCTTGATTGCACACTCTTTCTACCTTTTCTCTTTTCGGCGAGGTTGCGTGTGGAATGATCTTCCTCGCGGTGGTTAGGTCCGAGGACTCTACAGATGGGTGGTTCACCCCCATCCCTCATTACTCATGAGGATCCATTTACCTACTAACCTGGCGAGTGATTTAATTTGGGGCCAACGAGCCGCTCTTGGTTCTCCGAGCCAGTGAAGTCCAAATACAGTATTGGTTTTGGTGGAAGTTAACGCCACCATTCCAGGTGCCTTCCACCATCTTTCTTCAGCCGTTGTGGTTTCTTTTTTAGCACATCCCCCTCACAGCAGTCCTGCAATATATATATTCATAATATTATTTACATTCATCGACCTTTTCCACAAGGTCCATTCACATCACACATTCACATTTCTAAGTTTGCCACAATACTTGGCCAGTATAGTTATTTTTACAAACTGGGGGAAACAGGGTGTTACATCAAGGCCCTCAGGTTGTAGATATAGAGTGTCAAGAGACTACATGATCAGCAGTACCCTTTTGCACAGATGGAAAACCCACTCACCACCACAGATGGTCACGGGTTTGCAGATGGCATCCACCACACCAGTTGGCTTCCGAAAGGCAGTGGGCCTTGATCCATGAGGTACAAGTCAGTATTATGGTGAGCATCATTTCAATATTTAAGCCATTTGATTATGTTGTATCTTAGATTGCTCTAGATTCCATGATATGTGCTTGGACATTATTCATTTTTCCCTACTTCACCTTGGTGATCGACATTGTGCCCTAGTAAATGGTTTTCCTTGGGGATGGGTTCGCTACTGGGAACTCCCTTAATGATCCATCATACTGTTCCCAACCATACTTACCACTTTCCATCATTATTCCCCTCCATTTCCTTATCTCTTGGGATTTTAGGGTGTATTGACCCAAGAAGGGGTTGTCCCTCATTCTATGGGAAGAAGGGGCTAAAGGCCCAGAGGGGTTGGTGTTGGGTAAAAGATAAAAGCCTTATATGAACCTTCCATATGCTTCGCCCAGGGATCACCCAAGAAAGAAATGAAACACTTATCTTTGAATAAAGGGGACCCACAATAAAATAAAATGCTTAAAAGGTTAGTTGAAGGAAAGGAGGTCTCATCATGAGCCGACCTATCATGTCCATGGATATCTAGTGGTATGACATTGTCGTCATATGGTCACCAAACCAGGGCAATGGCTCTCAGTTGCATGGTTGAGAGAAAGGGGGTCTCATCATGAGCCATCCTTCTCATTTCCATTAGGTATTTGTGGGTGACATTGCCACCACTTGGTCACCACGCCAAGGCAGTGACCTTCAATCTCTCCTTATTCTATATTGAAAGAAAACAAAGAAAGAAAGATGAAAAGCAATTGATGGGTTTGGAAAAAGTGCATTGTGAACGAAGGTACTGCACACTCTCTACAAAGGCACCCATGAATGAGACACTACGACCCCTTGTATGTCATGAGCCCTATGCCCATTGAGTCTTGACCCCTACCACCTCATCCACTTTACATGGCTTAGAGAAGGATATCTTGGAAGTTCTCCTTGACCTAGGGCATGACCTACCAATAGGACACCTCGTCAACCCTCCCATACTTAAGCTTGACAAGTCACATAGTGTCTTTGAGTCGTTAATTGTTTGATATAGTGATCTTTCATGCAAATGCTTAGATGGATTATCTATTGATTGGATCCACTTATCATGTTGTTATGACTTGAGATCCTTGGAGGGCGTGTTCATTTGTCTTTGCAGGACCTAGTTGGTGGATAGTTTTGGGAGAAAAATCCTAGCTTGGGCTTCTATTGGGCTACAAGCCCACAGGTTCGATGTCAGGGGCCTGAATGTTGGATGAGATAGATCAAACTTGGATGGCCTTGATGATGACTTGGACAACCTACACCACTCCTTACTTGCCAAACGATTTGCCCAAGAGGGGCAAAACGTTCCACTTTTTAGCTGGATGTCATGATCATGGGGGGCTAGGGCATAGTGATGAGGTGCCACTCTTTGACATATTGACATTTGAGGAGGAAAAGGGTCTTCACCATAATATGAGTGCCTAGATGCTTGACACATGGTCTTTGGAGGCCCATCCATGCTTCTCCAACACCAACGACTTCCTCAAAGTGGCAAAACGCTCCCTAAAGAGGTGATGTCCTCTTAAATTAGGGTTTAATTTGTGGAAAAAGTGAAATTTTAAGTGAATTGTTTAATATTACTTTGTTAAGGGGAACAGATTAGGGTTGTTGACCCTTAATCCTATGTTTTACTCCTTGTTTTGTGGACAAAATATGTTAGCTACTTTTAGTATAAATAGAGATCATAAGATCTCATTTGAATCGTAACTCTCCCTCTTGTGAGAGACTTGGTATGACATTTTCGTTCCTCTTGGCTATTTCTATCTCTTGTGCACTTGTGTATGTCTATACGTATGAATGGTTGATGGAAGAAGTGATGTGCTAGCCTTGGAAGGCTTTTCTATTGCTATTGTGGTGGATTATATTGGCATTTTTCCTTGAATTGGTATGGTTTTTACTTTCTTGCTATCATTTGTTACAAGTCAAGGTTATTGTGCTAGGAAATAGGTGACAAGTATAAGGGAATACACCCCCACCTTAGGCTTCACCACTTTATGCTTCATCTTATTGCTTCAACAAGGGTTTGCTAAGAGAAGTATAAGGGCATACACCCTCTTAGCTTAAACCCTAGCCTAGAGAAACTTGCCTTGAGAAGTAAAAGGGCTTACACCCCAAAGGAGGTAGTTTCTCTAAGCTCCTTTTGACTCCATTATCCCAATAGTAAAGGCACTAGTCATACTTTTTTGCATTGGAGATATAAAATCATTGCCTTGGGAAACACAATTTTTTGTCTTTTGAAAGGTCTCTTGCTTGAAGTTGATTTGTCTCATTGAGAGGAGTCTTCCCCCACTAGGGCATCCCCTCTTTCCCAACACTCTAATTGTTGTTACAAAATTTAACCTACAGCCATTAGGGCTGCATAACCCTAGCTATTAACACTCTCATAACTCCTAAACTAACCGTAGACTAGCTCTAAAATTTTGTAAACTAACTCTACTAACTAGGGCGCATCTTTTGGAATAGTTCTTGGAAACTTTTCATGGTTCATTTTGCTGCTGCATGCCACTAAATGCTACAGCCATAAAGCTGAAATTTTCTGCAGAAAACACATGTTTACAACAACCATCTTATCTAGCTTCTTAAGTGCTATTTTTCAGCCTATGTTCATTGCTAGGTTTGATGTTGATTTACCTAACTAGTCTAGATCTTTATATGTTGATTTTAGATGTTTTATTTGCTGATATAAATTGATATCTACTACTGCAAATTAGGGACAACAAGCTTAGGTTGTTGATCCAACTAACATCTATCATTGCAAAGTGTATTTTCTTGTGTCTTGGGCAAGTACAGTCATCCAAACAAGTATTATACCTATGGAGCAGCAATTACTTGACTTGCAAAGCATATTTCCCTACCTTTCATTCCACTTAGAATTGACCTCTAGGGGTTTCACTTCCATTTCCCTCTACCTCCATCTCAATCCCCCTAGGGTCACCGAGATCCCTAGCTATTTAAATCATTGTCCAACAGAATGGAGAGAAAGTTGCCTCTAATTTGACGGTGATCCAACTCTAGCAGTCACCCATGTCGTCAATTATATGAAGTATGCATCAAGCTTAGATGTGCTCCATGATGATGTGCTCATGAAAAAATTTTGTGTCTTCACTGGAATCAAGTCAAAAGGATTGGCTTGCACACTCATTTAATCCAAAGAGTATCTCTTCTTCTACAAAGCTCATTGAAGGATTTCTCAGGCAATATCGGCCAGCTACTCAAAGTTTTCAAGATGTTTTCCAAGAGCTCAAACACACTCTTTGCCGAGAAGGTTTTCTGATCGATGATGAGACAAATGATGAAGATGAAGTATTTTCTCTTCCAATTGATGAGGGAATCCAAACCTTTTCTCCTCCTGCACATCAAGAAGAGAACATGATGAGTTATAATCCTTTTGAGAACATTAATGATGCTTTGTTCCATGACTGTGGAAATGAAGAAAATTGTCAAAAGGATCTCGATGAAGTTTATCTTGTAGAAGGCCTGAACGAGACATTGTCCTCTATTGTCCCTTTCGAATATGAAGTTATCTAGTCTTGTGAAGAAGTAATTAGCTTCTATGATGTAGATGAAATCATGTAATAACCCTTGGATACAGTTGACTATCACATTGATGATTTCAAATAGATTGGGAGATGCAGATCGGATTTGGGTTGTTTCATTTTCAACGGATATCCCATCTATGACATTGAAGGCACATCTCGGATAAAGGATACAAAAAGCATTTCTTCAGAGGATTTCATTTTACACATAGATGGTCCATATATGTTCCAACCTGATGATATGGTTACAGATTTGTTCCATCCATTTGAGGACGACTTGACGCAACGTTTTCAAGATGGTTTTCAACCACCATACTCAAATTTTGATAGACACCATGTTGTGGCCTGCCCAAATAAATCTGAGGTCCATACTACCAAACAGAAGTACCTTCATGTTGAGACTTTGGGCAGGGGTTTGCAGACAAAGAAGAGATGTTTCCTGAGTCCGACAGAGGACTTTTTATCTAAGGTTGTGCCTTACCATGTTTCCTCTTGTTTGGGAAATCATAGGGTTTTCTTTGGATCTCTTGTCCTTTCTCAGCCTTCGGGGAGTAATGATATTCTAATTGAAGATGAATACGAGTCGTCATCCATGTATAGTAGCCCCCTTCAGAGATGGATTGATCAGACATGTGGCTACACTTTCAGTAAGGATGATTGAGTTGATGGTTTATCTTTCCAACAAGATTTCCTCCCTCCCACCCATATTCATGAGTTTTATTTCATCATAAATTATATGTGTGTTCATACTCAAGATTATTATGTGCTTGAGTAATCTTGTTGTATTATATGATTAAGCACAGTGGGGGATACTTTGATGAGATGATCAAATGGTTTCACTGGTTGTATGACTTCACCTGACATCATCCAGCATGTGATCTTCAGGGCCCCAAGGCCCCAGGTAAGTAGGTAAGTCATTTTGATTCCCTGCATTTTCATCTTGATTGCTCATATTAGTTTAGATGCATTTCATTTTCATTTTGCTCTACTTGCATATTGATTTCATGCTTAGCTTAGAATTTATTAAAAAAATATCAAAATTTTCTTTTTCCAACTTTGTTGGTTTGGATTTTGATCATATGAGAACAAGGATGAGTAGGAAATCCTTCACTTGACAGTTTGATGTTTCTTTGTAGGCACATGTCTACCATGAGATGTTGGGGTTCTCATGCACTCTACGATGAGCACATGTCCCCAAGTAGGATCCAATTGTTATCCTCATTTTGTGGATAACTAAGGAGATGATGTCTCGAGGCCCTCTGGTTGCATATATGGAGTGTCGAGAGACTACATGACCAACAATACCCTTTTGCACAGATGGAAAACCCACTTACCACCACAGATGGTCACAGGTTTACAGATGGCATCCACCACACCAGCTGGCTTCCGAAAGGCAATGGGCCTTGCTCCACGAGGTACAAGTCAGTATTATGGTGAGCATCATTTCAATATTTAAACCATTTTATTATGTTGTATCTTCGATTTCTCTAGATTCCATGATATGTGCTTGGACATTATGCCTTTTGCCCTGCTTCACCTTGGTGGTTGACATTGTGCCCTAGTAAGTGGTTTTCCTTTAGGATGGGTTTTCTACTAGGAGCTCCCTTAATAATCTATCGTACAGTTCCCGACCATACTTACCACTTTCCATCATTATTCCCCTCCATTTCCTTATCTCTTGGGATTTTAGGGTGTATTGACCCAAGAAAGGGTTGTCCCTCATTCTATGGGAAGAAGGAGCTAAAGGCCCAAACGGGTTGGTGTTGGGTAAAAGATAAAAGCCTTATATAAAAATTCCATATGTTTTACCCAGGGATCACCCAACAAAGCAATGAAACACTTATCTTTGAATAAAGGGGAACCACAATAAATCAAAATGCTTAAAAGGTTAGTTGAAGGAAAGGAGGTCTCATCATGAGCCGACCTATCACGTCCATGGATATCTAGTGGTATGGAATTGTCATCATATGGTCACAAAACTAGGGAAATAACTCTTAGTTGCATGGCTGAGAGAAAGGGGGTCTCATCATGAGCCAACCTTCTCATTTCCATTAGGTATTTGTGGGCGACATTGCCACCACTTGGTCACCACGCCAGAGCAGTGACCTTCAATCTCTCCTTATGCTATATTGAAAGAAAATAAAGAAAGAAAGATGAAAGGCAATTTATGGGTTTGGAAAAAGTGCATTGCAAACGAAGGTACCGCACACTCTCTACAAAGGCACCCATGAATGAGACACTACAACCCCTTGTATGTTATGAGCCCTATGCCCATTGAGTCTTGACCCCTACCACCTCATCCACTTTACATGGCTTAGAGAGGGATATCTTGGAAGTTATCCTTGACCTAGGGCATGACCTACCCAATAGGACACCTCATCAACCCTCCCATACTTAAGCTTGACAAGTCACATAGTGTCTTTGAGCTGTTAATTGTTTGATATATTGATCTTTGATGCACATGCTTAATGGCTTATTTATTGATTGGATCCACTTATCATGATGTTATGACTTGAGATCCTTGGAGGGCGTGTTCATTTGTCTTTGCAGGACCTAGTTGGTGGATAGTTTTGGGAGAACAAGCCTAGCTTGGGCTTCCATGGGGCTACAATCCCACAGGTTCGATGCCAGGGGCCTGAATGTTGGATGAGATAGATCAGACTTGGATGGTCTTGATGATGACTTGGACGACCTAGCCCACCCCTTACTTGCCAAACGATTTCCCCAGGAGGGGAAAAATGTTCCACTTTTTAGCTTGATGTCATGATCATAGGGGGCCAGGGCATGGTGATGAGGTGCCACTCTTTGACATATGGACGTTTGAGGAGGAGAAGGGTCTTCACCATGATATAAGTGCCTAGATTCTTGACACATGGCCTTTGGAGGCCCATCCATGCTTCTCCAACACCAACGACTTCCTCAAATTGGAAAAATGTTTCCTAAAGGGGTGATGTCCTCTTAAATTAGGGTTTAATTTGTGCAAAAAGTGAAATTTTAAGTGAATTGTTTAATATTCCTTTGATAAGGGGGAAAGATTAGGGTTGTTGACCCTTGATCCTGTTTTTTACTCCTTATTTTGTGGACAAACTATGTTAGCTACTTTTAGTATAAATAGAGATCATAAGATCTCATTTGAATCATAACTCTCGCTCTTGTGAGAGACTTGGTCTGAAATTTTCATCCCTCTTGGCTATTTCTATCTCTTATGCACTTGTGTGTGGCTATACATATCAATGGTTGATGGAAGAAGTGATGTGCTAGCCTTGGAAGGCTTTTCTATTGCTGTTGTGGTGGATTATCTTGGCATTTTTCCTTGAATTGGTATGGTTTTTACTTTCTTGCTGTCATTTGTTACAAGTAAAGGTTATTGTGCTAGGAACTAGGTGGGAAGTATAAGGGAATACACCCCCACCTTATGCTTCACCACTTTATGCTTCATCTTATTGCTTCAACAAGGGTTTGCTAAGAGAAGTATAAGGGTATACACCCGCTTATCTTAAACCCTAGCCTAGAGAAACTTGCCTTGGGAAGTAAAAGGGATTACACCCCAAAGGAGGTAGATTCTCTAAGATCCTTTTGACTCCATTAACCCAATATTAAAGGCACTAGTCATACTTTTTTGCATTGGAGACATAAAATCATTGCCTTGGGAAACACAATTTTTGGTCTTTTGAGAGGTCTCTTACTTGAAGTTGATTTGTCTCATTGAGAGGAGTCTTCCCCCACTAGGGCATCCCCTCTCTCCCAACACTCTAATTGTTGTTACAAATTTAACCTACAGCCATTAGGGCTGCATAACCCTAGCTATTAACACTCTCATAACTCCTAAACTAACCCTAGACTAGCTCTTAAATTTTGTACACTAACTCTACTAACTAGGGCGCATCTTTTGGGCTAGTTCTTGGAAACTTTTCATGGTTGATTTTGCTGCTGCGTGTCACTAAATTCCTCAGCCATAAGGCTGTAATTTTCTGCAGAAAACACATGTTTACAACAACCATCTTATCTAGCTTCTTAAGTGTTATTTTTCAGCCTATGTTCATTTCTAGGTTTGATGTTGATTTACCTAACTAGTCTAGATCTTTATATGTTGATTTTAGATGTTTTATATGCTAATATAAATTGATATCTACTACTGCAAATTATGGACAACAAGCTTAACTTGCTGATCCAACTAACATCTATCATTGCAAAGTCTATTTTCTTGTGTCTCGGTCAGGTACAGTCATCCAGACAAGTATTATACCTATGGGGCAGCAATTACTTGACTTGCAAGGCATATTTCCCTACCTTTCATTCCACTTAGAATTGACCTCTAGGGGTTTCACTTCCATTTCCCTCTACATACATATCAATCCCCCTAGGTTCACCGAGATCCCTAGCTATTTAAATCATTGTCCAACAGAATGGAGAGAAATTTGCCTCTAATTTGATGGTGATCTGGCTCTAGCAGTCACCCATGTCGTGAATTATACGAAGTATGCATCAAGATTAAATGTGCTCCATAACGATGTGTTGATGAAAATTTTGTGTGTCTTCATTGGAATCAAGTCAAAAGGATTGGCTTGCACAGTCATGTAATCCAAAGAGTATCCCTTCTTCTACAAGGATTTCTCAGGCAATATCGGCTAGCTACTCAAAGTTTTCAAGATGTTTTCCAAGAGCTCAAACAGACTCTTTGTCGAGAAGGTTTTCTGATTGATGATGAGACATATGATGAAGATGAAGTATTTGATCTTCCAATTGATGAGGTAATCCATACCTTTTCTCCTCTCGCACATCAAGAAGAGAACATGATGAGTTATAATCCTTTTGAGAACTTTGATGATGCTTTGTTCCATGACTGTGGAAATGAAGAAAATTGCCAAAAGGATCTTGATGAAGTTTCTTTTGCAGAAGGCCTGAACAAGACATTGTCCTCTATTGTCCCTTTCGAAGATGAAGTTATCTAGTCTTGTGAAGAAGTAATTAGCTTCTATGATGTAGATGAAATCATGGAATAACCCTCGAATACAGTTGATGATCACATTGATGATTTCATATAGATTGGGAGATGGATATGGGATTTGGGTTGTTTCATTTTCGATGAAGATCCTATCTACGACATTGAAGGCACATCTCGGATAAAGGATACAAAAAGCATTTCTTCAAAGGATTTCGTTTTACATCCAGATGGTCCATATATCTTCCAACCCGATGATATGGTTTCAAATTTGTTCCATCCATTCGAGGATGACCTAAAGCAGTGTTTTCAAGATGGTTTTCATCCACCATACTCAAATTTTGATAGACACTAGGTCATGGCCTTCCCAAAGAAATCTGTGATCCATACTACCAAATGGAAGTACCTTCATGTTGAGACTTTGGGCAGGGATATGCAGACAAAGAAGAGACATTTCCTGAGTCTGACAGAGGAGTTTTTTTCTAAGCTTGTGTCTTACCACATTTCCTCTTGTTTGGGAAATCATAGGGTTTTCTTTGGATCTCTTGTCCTTTCTCAGCCTTCGGGGAGCAATGATCTTTTAATTGAATATGAATACAAGTCATCGTCTATGTATAGTATCCCCCTTCAGAGATGGATTGATAAGACATGTGGCTACACTTTCAAGAAGGATGATTGGGTTGATGGTTTCTCTTTCCAACAGGATTTCCTCCCTCCCGCCCATCTTCATGAGTTTTATTTCATCATAGATTATATGTGTGTTCATACTCATGATTATTATGTGCTTGACTTATCTTTGTTGTATTATATGATTAAGCACAAGGGGGGATACTTTGATGAGATGATCAAATGGTTGCACTAGTTGTATGACTTCACCTGACATCATCCAGCACATGATCTTCAAAGCCCCAAGGCCCCAGGTAAGTAGGTAAGTCATTTTGATTCCCTGCATTTTCATCTTGATTGCTCATATTAGTTTAGATGCATTTCATTTTCATTTTTCTCTACTTGTATATTGATTTCATGCTTAGCTTAGAATTTATTAAAAAAATGTCAAATTTTTCTTTTTCTAATTTTGTTGGTTTGGATTTTGATCATATGAGAACAAGAATGAGTAGGAAATCATGAACTTGATAGTTTGATGTTTCCTCATAGGCACATGTCTACCAGGATATGTTGCAGTTCTAATGCGCTCTACGGTGAGCACATGTCCCCAAGTAGGATCCATTTGTTATCCCCATTTTGTGGATAACTAAGGAGATGATGTCTCGAGGCCCTCTGGTTGCAGATATGGAGTGTCAAGAGACTACATGACCAACAATACCCTTTTGCATAGATGGAAAACCCACTCACCACCATAGATGGTCACATGTTTACATATGGCATCCACCACACCAGCTGGCTTCCGGAAGGCAGTGGGCCTTGATCCACGAGGTACAAGTCAGTATTATGGTGAGCATCATTTCAATATTTAAGCCATTTGATTATGTTGTATCTTAGATTTCTCTAGATTCCATGAGATGTGCTTGGACATTATTCCTTTTGCCCTGCTTCACCTTGGTGGTTGACATTGTTCCCTAGTAAGTGGTTTTCCTTGTGGATGGGTTTGCTACTGGGAACTCCCTTAATGATCCATCGTATCGTTCCTGACCATACTTACCACATTCCATCATTATTCCCCTCAATTTCCTTATCTCTTGGGATTTTAGGGTGTATTGACCCAAGAAGGGGTTGTCCCTCATTCTATGGGAAGAAGGGGCTAAAGGCCCAGAGGGGTTGGTGTTGGGTAAAAGATAAAATACTTATATAAACCTTCCATATGTTGCGCCCAAAGATCACCCAAGAAAACAATGAAACACTTATCTTTGAATAAAGGGGACCCACAATAAAATAAAATGCTTAAAAGGTTAGTTGAAGGATAGGAGGTCTCATCACGAGCCAACCTATCACGTCCATGGATATATAGTGGTATGACATTATCGTCATCTGGTAACCAAACCATGGAAATGAATCCCAATTGCATGGCTAAGAGAAAGGGGATCTCATCACGAGCCAACCTTCTCATTTCCATTAGGTATTTGTGGGTGACATTGCCACCACCTGGTCACCATGCCAGGGTAGTGACCTTCAATCTCTCCTTATGCTATATTGAAATAAAAAATAAAAAATAAAGATGAAAGGCAATTGATGGGTTTGGAAAAAGTGCATTGCGGATGAAGGTACCATACACCCTCTATAAAGGCACCCATGAATGAGACACTACGACCCTATGTATGTCATGAGCCCTATGCCCATTGTGTCTTGACCCCTACCACCTCATCCACTTTACATGGCTTAGAGAGGGATATCTTGGAAGTTCTCCTTGACCAAGGAAAATACCTACCCAATAGGACACCTCGTCAACCCTCCCATACTTAAGCTTGACAAGTCGCATGGTGTCTTTGAGTTGTTAATTGTTTGATATAGTGATCTTTGAGTCATATTCTTAGATGGATTATTTTTTTTATTGGATCCACTTATCATGATGTTATGACTTTATATCCTTTGAGTGTGTGTTCATTTGTCTTTGCAGGACCTAGTTGGTGGATAGTTTTGGGAGAACAAGCCTAGCTTGGGTTTTCATGGGGCTACAAGCCCACAAGTTGAATGTCAGAGGTTTGAATGTCAGATGAGAGAGATCATATTTGGACGGCCTTGATGATGACTTGGATGACCTATCCCACCCCTTACTTGCCAAACAATTTTCCCAGGAGGGGAAAACCGTTCCACTTTTTAGCTCAACATCATGATCATGGGGGGCTAGGGCATGGTGGTGAGGTGCCACTCTTTGACATATGGAAGTTTGAGGAGGAGGAGGGTCTTCAGCATGATATGAGTGCCTAGATGCTTGACACAAGGCCTTTAGAGGCCCATCCATGCTTCTCCAACACGAACGACTTCCTCAAAGTGGCAAAACGTCCCCTAAAGGGGTGATGTCCTCCTAAATTAGGGTTTAATTTGTGCAAAAAGTGAAATTTAAGTGAATTGTTTAATATTACTTTGTTAAGGGGGAAAGATTAGGGTTGTTGACCCCTAATCCTGAGTTTTACTCCATTGGAGGTAATAACATTTCTTTAAAAGTGTTTTTCCATATACCTATTGAGCCTCAAACTTAACTTGATTGTGCATTTGTCCATATTGACAGTTGCACAACAAAGTCAACAATGTTAATATGACTGAATGTGCACTCGAGATAAGGATAGCCTCTTATGAGGGGGTAAAACGTTCCTGTATTCTAAGCATTTATCAATTTCGATATCCCTTGTAGCACTAACTAAACCTTGAAATTAACTCAAACATGATGTAAGAAAGTAGCTCGATGTGAAATTTCAATTTTTTAAACACATGCAATCTATGTAAAGAAATACATTTCTTCAAATTACTACAATTATTTCTCATTTTCAAGAAAGATAAGGATAGCCTCTTATGAGGGGGTAAAACATTCATGTATTCTGAGCATTTATTAATTTCAGTATCCCTTGTACCAATAACTAAACCTTGAAATTAACTCAAACATGATGTAAGAAAGTAACTCTAAAGTAACTCTATGTGAAATTTCAAATTTTTAAACACATGCAATCTATGTAAAGCAATGCATTTCCTCAAATTACTACAATTATTTCTCATTTTCAAGAAAGATGGAGAAATGTTCTCTTAAAAAACAAGGCATAATTCATATAATTAATGAACAAGGAGTGCTAAAAGAAGACTAACTACAATTCCAATATGGAGAGTTTAACTGTTTTTTTACAAGTACAAACATAATTTTATATAATAGATTTTCTATGTTAAATGTTCTAGTAAAAATGGATTTTGGCAATTTGCAAATTAAAGGAATTTTGAGGTGTCAGTTATTACTTCTGAATCTCACTTACAACCTTGTCATAGGCATACTTAACACAAACAAATTGTTCTGATATGGACTACAAGTTGCAAAGAATTTTTTTGTTGAACTCTCCCACTCTTTCACATTAATATCAACTTCATGTTTTTGAATCTTTAGTTAAATCTTCAATTACATCTAATTAAATAAGAAGGTGATAGTACTTTTCACAAAATAGAACATATTTGTTATACATGCCTCTCTATAGGGGAAAACATATTCTTCAACAATGGTGTTCAGGAACTAAAAAAAACACACTATGAATTCTTGTGACCATGCTATTATGTAACCTAAAATAATAAATTTTGTTAAACCATTAAAACCATTTTACAATTATCAATACTATGATTTATAAATTAAAGCCATCATAAAATTATCAAATTTATTATGTTTTTTATTTTATTTTTTCATATATGATTTTGTTAATGATACATAATTTCTCTACTTTTCATTTATCAAATTTAATATGTTTTCTATTTTATTTTTTCATATATAATTTTGTTGATGATACATAATTTCTCTACTATTCATTTTTTGGAATGATTCATTATTTTGATAATGATATTAAAAATATTCCTTCTTGTATCTCATGTGACATGGATTGGTAGTTAAAAGTTGTACTAACTATACATAATTTGACCATGGAATGTTTTAGGAATCTTTGGGCTTGTTATTCATGTATCTCATGTGACATGGATTGGTAGTTAAAAGTTGTACTAACTATAAATAATTTGACCATGGAATGTTTTAAGAATCTTTGGGCTTGTTATTCATGTATCTCATGTGACATGGATTGGTAGTTAAAAGTTGTACTAACTATACATAATTTGACCATGGAATGTTTTAGGAATCTTTGGGCTTGTTATTGGTAAATGATGTTACTGTATATGTATTTGAAGATGGTATTCATACCTTTTTAGGAATTATATATATATAATGTTAGGAGATCTATTAACATAGTTAGGATATCATGTCAAGATATTTTATTAGCATAGTTGGTTGTATTTTTTTAGATGAAATGATTATGTGCACTCGTAATAATGAGTGATATCATTAATATTGGGGAATTAAGAATTATGTTACAACACGTTAATTTAAAAAGATGATAGGGTTAAGTGTTCAAAGTTTGTAAGGATTATGTATATGGTTTTAGTATGTGATTGAGATGCTTTATTTTACCATGAATTTTGAGCCTTTTACAATTCAAACATGTAATAGTTTGCAACTATTTTAATTTTGAATTTATTAAGTATTAAGAAGGATTAACTTTTTTGAAGTATAAACATTTCTTCAAATTTTGTCAAATCACGACATTGAGATGCAAAGTGTGACTTGAAGAACCTAATTTCATTTTGTTGCTCTATTATATTTATGTAAAATGTTTGATAATATTGAATTTGGTTAGTTTAGATTCTTATATATGTGTATTATAATATTTTATATTTTCTTTAGCTATGGTTGACATAGTTTTTTTTTTTAATAATTTTATGAGTTGACATGTGCTAACATTAGCCATGTTATGTGGTAATATATATGCATGATAGGCCATAGGGCACCTCTTGTCACAATGAATTGATTAATTACTAAATTGATTGATCTTACTCATGGTAGTGTAGTCTAGAGGAGTCCTAGGAACATTGAAATGGCATACACTGGAAGAATCATAAGAGCACTGAGATGTCGATTTCAAAAAAGGCGAACTTTCATTACGCTGATTTTGATACTAAGTGGTTATGGGGCAATCCCATGTGCTACAAGATTCTCATGGAAGAAGTTGTTAGAGGGAATTGATAAAAAAAAAATGTCATTACATCTCCAATGTACAAGGAAAACATTGTTTTTAGTGCAATGAGATTATTATAATTCTAGCATTTTAACATGCAATGAAATTTAAGTTTATTTAAATATTCTTTCTATCAACATGTTTTTGAGGTTTTTTTTTTTTAATATTTATTCTATTAATGTAATTTTACATTTTTTAAAAACAATTATTAATTTACTTAAATATTTTTTTTATAATTGAAAGATTAAAAATTAAAATATATAAAAATGTTTATAAATCAATAATTATAATAACCAATTTTGTTTTTTTAATAAACTTAACATTAGTTTTCTTCATATTTTATAAATCAATAATTATAATAACCATTACATGCTGGAACCTGTAATTTCTTCTATTTAGACTCTTCTCTTGCATTTTACAGATGAATTTGTTGTACAACACAATATCAAATTGTTGTACAATAACACACTATCAACTTGTTGTACAATAACACACTATCAACGGGGACAAATCTTTATCCAATAAACATGAATTACAGAGCTGAAGAATGAAAACAAATTCTTTTATTTGCAAGTACTATATGTTTGATATTTGTTCTGCAATGAATTTCTCAATTTTGAAGCTTCGAAAAAATTGTTGTTCTTCCATTTTTTTATTTTGCCTATTTACAATTACTTAAAACCATCTTTCAAATATAAGTGCAAGCCATACTATTTTTCAATAAAGCATAGTAAAATTTGTTGCAGAGATGAAGCTCATTTGAGATAAATATATAAAATTCAAATATGTTTAACACATATATTAATCTATTTATGAAAATTTGTTGCAGAGATGGAGCTCGTTTGAGACAAATAATAAAATTCAAACCCGTATAATATATGACAAACCGGTTAAAAAAACAGCAAGGGATGGACCGGTTGAAAAAACTAATGGAGCCTCTCAATATCAGTTGATCCTGTTGTGGCCCTTGCTCCCAAGTAAGTACTTTTGGTTTATGTTATTGCTAAGATATAAGGCAGAGGTTGATATCTGAGAGGTTAATTTATACTTTCAGGGTGTGTTGGCCCTCGACCAAGTTTTGAGGGAACATTGGTCGTGCTTGACCACTTTTGAGACTTTGACAGGCTGGTCGTAGACGGAGCGCCCAGGCGAAGCGGAGATCGTCGGATCTCGCCCATTTTTTGGGCTTTTTGGGCTTTTAGGGTTTATGTAACGGGTATGGGATGTCATCCCATGGGTCTTACCCATGTTTATGCCTTTTTGTAATGTATAAATAAGTAGATAGGCGATGTTAGAAAGAGATATCATTGGCTTAGTGCCTAACTAGAGTATGTTAATACTTGCAGAGCTAAGTGCAAGTGATTGTAAGAGGCTTTGTGCATAGATTGTGTAAGGCTTTGTGCCCTGACCTAATTTGGGGAAGGAGGATCTGGAGAGGTGCGCACATATCTCCTGTCCCTTATAGAGTCGGCTCTGTGGCTTGGTGCATGTAAGAAGATTGAAAGAGACTAATAAATAAGAAGAAGAGTTGGTGGATGTAGTCCCACACTAGGGTGAACCATGTATATCCTGTGTTTATGTGCTTGTGCAGTGATGTTCATGTTGTTTATGTGTTTATCTGCTTAGTGCACTAGTCTTTCTATATGTTAGATAGATGTATGGATGCTTAGTGCTCTATTAATCAAAAATGAATGCTAGATCTGAGTTAATGTTATGTGCTAACTGATTGGAAAGTACTTGATCTTGGTTGTTACTACGTTGTTCTATATCTAGGGTTTAAGCTGCGATGTTAATGGGATTTATGAATTGATGCACATTGACTATACAAGTGCTCTATTAAGTGTTGTAATCATAGATCTATGTCCCAGCTAGATTGTAGACACTTGAGTCCTTCAACCCCCCCTACCTCTACCTCGAGTGAGACTTCATTTCCTTCACAGGTCAGTAGTTAGGGTTTTGTTGGTGAGTTGTTGAAGCATTGAACTCTGGGTCTACCCCTGTGCCAACAAATGGTTCTGTTGTTGAGACCTGAAACTGTGATTGCCAGGAACTGAAGAAAAGAGAAAGCTTCATGCATAGATCTGTTGTTGTAGTGCACAATATTCTACTTGACTTGCGAAGCTTTGTGCTAAGAGAGAAGCCCGATTTGAAGAAAAGATGTAAGATATTAAAGCTTTCTACTCTTGTAAAGGTAAGATAAGTGGAAATTTTTTCTTTGAAAATATGAATCTAGGTATGTTTGATAGATTTTGTCCTGGCCTGAAAACTAGGGCACGACTAGAAGAAAGAGTTGATTTGGATTAATTTGATAGACATACCAAAAAAAATGTTATTCCTATGCATAGAAAGAATTTTTGGACTAACAAGTGGATGCACGAACCTAGAAAGAATTTTTGTAGATTGCGGGCCCATCACTGTGATCCCAGTGCGCAATACAGGAAAGGTTGGGGATCATTTAAAAGAAAGAGGGGATTGACACTATGTTATAATTGCAGAAGACTGGGACATCTTGCTAAGGAATGCCCTGGTATAGGTCCTATTTGTCTTTGTTGTAAAGCTATTGGTCACAAAGTTGAGGATTGCCCTAGAATGATTGCCAAAGTTGAAAATATGAACATGAGAAAAGAAAACTATAAAGAAGGTCAAGATACCAAGGATACGTTAGAGAACCAGAAAGAATCAGAGACTATGTTATCACAACTAAAAGAAACATTGAATGATCACAGAGACATCAGTTTACCAGAGATATTCAAAGAGAAACAACGCATAGAAACAAGAATAGGAGACTTCGACATAGATTGTGTCTTGGATGAGGAAACACAGGTGAATATTATTCTAGAAAGCACTTGGGAAATTTTTGGAAAGCCTGTTATAGTACCTTCATTGGGAAGGATAGGCTTGTTTAAAGGAAAGATGATAACCCTATGTGGAAGAATTACTAATGTACCTATGATTTCTCATGAAACATCGACCGAAGAAGAATTTGAAGTCATTAAGTTTGTTCAGAACAACACCCCTTTTGAACTTTTGTTAGGAAAGACCTATATTGAGAAAGATCATATCTAAAGGAAAGAGAAGGAAGAAGCTACATAACAAAAAAATCAAGAATTAAGGGAATTCATGGCTAGAAAAATAAAGAGATTGATACAAGAACAAGAGGATAAGTTGAAGCAACAGAGGACCAGAGAGTTAGCTATCAAAGTCGAAAGAACACAAGAAGGCTTAAAGAACATGTCCATGCAGGAGAGAAGAGCACCCACCCCAGAAATAGTAAGAGAAGAGGTATTACCTTAGAACCCTTTGAAATACCCTCAATAGTACGAAGTTGCTATGATAAGAGAAGATAAGAATAAGAATGGAAAGAGAAACCCAAAGACTCAGATCACAGGAAAGAAGGCAAGAAAGCTTAGTAAGAAGAAAGCAAAGCTAGAAAAATTGCAGGAAGTTCTAGAGAGGACTTTGCAGAAGGAAGGCTTGTAGAACTTGAACCTCGTCGAAATAGCAGAACCGCGCAGAATGGCACTTTGCCACAATGAAGCTATATAACCGTTGGAGGTGTCCCGACTGTTAGAATGATGCTCCAGAGCGACTAGAAACGCAGTTATTGCCGGAAATATTTCCCCTGGACCATTGAGACCGCGCCATAACAGATGGAATCGTATTGATTGAGGAATTCCTTCCCATTGGAGGAATCTATTACGACATTGCTTATTTAATCCGTCAGATGTTGCGCCGGGACCACTTCTTACAAACCGATATATCTAAGCTAACAAGAGAAGTGATTTCATACTGCGTTATGTTGTCTAGACCTCACCATTGATTCGATTACCTTGAGTGTTTGTTCGCCTACCCGAGTTGTTTTATTACAAGTGTGAATGTCGGGCAGGCATAGTGTTATCTCCTCAAATAAATCAATTGAGATTTTGCATTTTAGGTGATAGGATGTCTTTTAAAAATGTACTTTTTAAATTTTTAAAAAGTTCATTTCTCAAAGCTTTATGCATGTAATAAAGTTTAAATAAAAGTTTGTTTAGTTTTTGTTTGATCTAATTCAAATCTCAGGTTTCGGTGGCTTAGGCGAACATTTCGATTGTTCAATAGCCACCAAAAGCCTTAGTTGTCGGAAGCTTAAACAAAGGAATCCAGGGCCATTGTAGCCACCAAAATCACAGAAGCGGGGAAAGAGCCATCACGTCCTATCACACGTTTCAATCGTCGGGTTCAACGTTTTATGATTGCAATAAGCCGCTGAAAAGAATGGAGAACAAACCATTCACGACCGGAAGCTGATCTCTCTGTGATATAAGCAAATCTTTCCAGATCATTATATCATTAAGCCATGTGCTTACGTACCCTCCATTTATTACAGTTATCCACCATGACTGTTGCAAATCATCAACCATTCTGTTGCATCCCTTGTAATCAGTGCCACGTTCTAAAGCTCGCCTCAGTTTTCTCATTTCTTTCACAGCCAAGCCAACTTTCGCTAATTCTACGCGGTGTAACTCTCCCCTGAAATCTGCTCCTTCAATCACAGGTGTGCGAAAACATTGTGGCAAATGAAGAAAGGAACTTCAACCCTAAGGAAAGAGCTCAACGACATCAATTACCTGGAATCACACCTGGAGGTATGTCAAATGTTCAAGGATGCAGGGTGTTACAATTTTTGCAAAAAATTATAGAGTTCTCATCAGCAGGTGGCAGAGGCCTTTGCCCTCAATTTCGATGGAAAGAAAGCAATCATCAGTCAAGATGAATTCGAGATAGATGAAGCCCTCATAGCTGAAGTGACAGAGCTTCCCATGACTCGAGAGAAATGGGTTAAAACTACCGTTACTAAGAATGTTGAATTCAAGACTTATTTGAAACCAGAACACAGGGGTTTGATATGGAAGAAAGATATTCCTGTATATTTCCTTGAAGAGAAATGGAAGCATTTATTAAAAGCCACAATGGTTTATATAACTTGTGAAGGGCGATACAACAAGGTGATGATTTACCATTTTAAACTTATAAATCATTTGACTGGTAGAAACCCACTCAATCTGCCCTATTTCCTCCATCGAAGTTTATCCAAGATGGCTCATCAAGTCAAGTCCAAGCCTAATCAAGTTGCAGGTAGATTATCCCACCATAGTATAATCAAAATTTTGGTTTGTGAGTTGTTACAAAGAAGAGGTAAAGAGTGGAATTAATTCTTATTATGGAATGATTTCCAGAATGAGGTTTAGCCAAAGGGCAAAAAGAGTCCTCATTCCAAGAAGTCTTCCACTCCCAGAAGTGGAAAGAGGAGGAGGAGAGCTATCTCTCCAGCCCCAGTTAGTCAACCCTCTCCTTCCTCTAAGCTTGGAAAAACTAAGAAGAAATTAAATTTCAACAGTGAAGAAGAAAAGGCCAAAGAATCCCCAGTGAACAAAAACATTCTTAATCTTCCTTACACAGACTCGGAGGATGAAGAGCACCAGATTGAAACAGGGTACGAGGATTCAGTTACCACAGGGCGTGAAAATTATGTTTTTGTGGATATATACACAGAAAGTTATGAGAACCTTCCATCACCTACACCTCAAGAAGAACAAGAACCACAAATTGCAGATACTTCATCTAGCAAACGAGTGAAGCAGAGTAAATCAAAAGAAATCAAGAAGCTTAAGAAGAAGTTAGCCGAGCAAGAAGTGCTAGAAAGGTAATAAAAACCAGGTATGAAACTCTGTCAAAAAAATTTGCAGAAAGCAACTCATCTTTGGAAATATTAGCCCATGAAAGCATAAAGGAGAAGAAAAAGAAAGGCAAGATTGTAAAAAACTACAACAGCTTATGGAGAATAGCTCAGGGTTTGAAGAAAAAGGTCAGGGCTTTGAGGAAAAAAGTTATGTCTTCAAAACACCAGGCTTAGACACATGCTTCTCTTGAGACCCTTGCAGAGGTGGCAGTTCAGTGCAATGAACCAGAGGCAGCCAGTAACCCTACAAATTTTGAGCAAGATGCAGAAGCCTAAAAAGATCCCTCCTAAAGCGTTTTTTAGCTAAGACAAGGGTATTTTTGAAGTTTTGATAATCTCAGGTTTCGGTGGCTTAGGCGAACATATCGATTGTTCATTAGCCACCGAAAGCAAAACTTTCGATAGCTAATCGGGCCGAATTCTATCTACTCTAGCTACCGAAAGCACTGATAAGGTAGAAAGCTAATGTTTTTGCACAGGTCCAAGTTTTCCTTGTTCAAAAGCCTCAGAAATGGTTCCAATCGATGGAAGATAATTAATGACATCCTTATCAAGAGTTTGTTTTGGTTTTGGAGATGCTCTATAAGATAGAAAGGTAAACAACAGTTAGTTATTTTCAAGGATATAAGACTGTTTGACTGTCAACAAGTGTCATGCTCGACTCCTCCTATATCACATGAGATCCAACAGCCTCGGAAGGCTCACTACACCTGCCAAAGAATCTGAAGAACATAAAGATCAGTCGAGAATTTGAATTGATATAGTTTATAGGATCTTTATCTACTTTCTTGGGCTAGTTATTGATTTTCTATTTTTGGCAAAATTCGATCCAGTAATCTAGTATCTAGGAAACTGTTTGTAAAAGGCTATAAAGCCAAGAACATTTGATGAACACAAGGTTCAATTTTGAGTTCTATAATCCACTGTTATTGTAAAAAGACACTTTCTTTATTATATTAATCCTGCAAGCTTCTTTCATTTGTTATTATCAAACTCTCCTTCATCTTTGTCTATGCATATGAGTTGAAATCATTCTTTTGTCTATGTTTAATGGTCCCATGGTAACTGTCATCTTACTTTTGACTATTAAGCAAGAATCATAAGCATCCTTGGCTAGTTTTTTGACCCATCATATATATTGCCTATGTATGTTCTGGTTAACTGATTGGTTTTCTTATCCATATGATTTTCAAACCTCCCTAATAATAGCTCCTGAAGGCCTTGTATTGCATGAATATAGCATCCAGTGATTAAGATACAATCGAGTGATTAAGATATTCATATTGATCCAATATTGAAGATATAATCCAGTGATTAAAATATTCATATTGATCGAAACCCACACCCATTATTGAGAAAATAGTTACAAAAAGGTTAAGTTACCAGGCATCTCTAAGATACAGCCTAGGAGAGTTTCCTAGAGTGATAACACATAGAGCGCTAGAGAAATCTATGGAGAAGATTTTGATAGACCTTATGGCTGATAAAGTCATGTTTGTAGGCATACAAGCATCGTCAACAAGAGGATTACAAGCATACCCCTCGACTACATGTCAGTCTAGCCGAACCACGACTGAGAAAAGAAGCAAGCATTGCGACGATCTGGAGAACGCGAAGCAGATCCCGTCGATGTTGCCGGAGTACATTCCACCTCTAGCTGGTGTAGTCAACCATGACAACGTCCCATGTGACTTTAAGTACATGTTGATCACTGTGTACCTTCCAAAGGGGATACGCACAGTCGGACCATAGTTGGGACTGATCCCAGCTCTCAAGATTAGCGATTTCAACCTTGGAGACCGAAAGAACTATGTGATTCTCTCACCTCATAGGTACCTAACGAAGATGACTGGAAAGAAGCCCAAGATAGTTCCCCAGCCTTGGATTAAAGAGATCGCGCAATCGACGATCTTAAACGTGATGAAGATCCCCACTTTGGAAGACATCAGGAGGTTAACGTGTTCGTTAAACTCCTCCTGCCATGCTACCATGGAGGTTATCTCTGGTTAGATATGCGCATGATTGTGGACCCAACGCTGAGCCACCTGATCACTAGATTGAGCATGCAGGGACCGAACCCTCAACAATTCTACCTAGGGAAGGCTGCAGATTGCTACTTGGCACAGCAGATCAAGGAGACCTAGGGCAATGTGGAGAAGGGGAAGCGAGGCTACAAGGTAGCCTCCATCCAAGATGATGCAATGTGCCTATCTTTTCAGCTGATCGCTGGCGAGCTCGTCAGAAAGAACCGACCGACACAAGTCACAGGGTTCGTAGTGGACCTCGCATGGAAGTGTGTCGACGGAATGCATATGAACTGAGCGAGCTACCTCGTCAATGAGTTGGAGAAGGACTGTCATGAAGCGCAAGACCAAGGGTATGAATTCCACTTCAATTGGTTACTGGTGCTCATTACGTTTGTTGCTTGGCAGATACCTAAAGGAGAAACATTACCTGAAGTCAAACCATCTAAGTCATTGGCCGCAAGGTTCTCCACCTTGTGGTATACGAACGATATGGTGAAGTAGTGGCAGTCAAATGTTGTCTTCCACACTTACTACCTACAACTGAAGCGCACCATTGAATAATTCCCCTAAATGACACCGAATACCTTGCATCAATACAAGTTGCTAGCGAAGTTCCGTGCAGACCAACACTTCATCTACATCACCGTGTGCAGGGATGAAAGTAAGGAGGAGCTATAATCCTACTATAAATTGACTGATGAAGACATGCTCGAGATCAATAAGGGGTGACCCACAGAATTCTTGGTACTGGTCGAAGATGCAGAGTTGTCCGACCTCGACATCATCGGAAGCCCTTTGGTCACCTAGACTGAGTATGATGGACCGAGCAGCGCAAAGAAAAAGAAGAAAAAGGAGGAAGTGCAAGACTTAGAAAGTGAGGATAAGGAAAACGCATCAGAGGAAACTCCACCTGACTCCCCTACACAAGGAGGAGGAGACGAAGTAAACCAAGAAGAAGTAGGAGAAGGAGACAAGAAAGAAAAGGGTGAAGTGACACCAGATCCCCTTACAGAGGTCAACACGTCAAAGAAAAAAAATGTTTCTTCGCAGAAACCCTCAGCACGGAAGAAGTACTGAGCGAATAAGCCTCAGTCACAAAATGTGCTCATAGTGGACGATATTGAGCTCATCATCATAGTTGTAGAAGATGCTTCAGAAGACATCTTACAGAAACATGGAGCAAAGCAGGAGTCGATGTATGACCGAATAGAGAAAGAACTCAGAGACATCCAACAAGCTATCTAGTTGAGCCATGCAGTATCTACTGCACCTTCTTCATCAAAAAATGTAGAATTGACGGACGAGCCCACCCAATTATGCAGATTAGCATATGAAACAGAGGCTTGACTTCGTCAATTCCAAGAATAAAAGGAACAGGGTACAAAATCTATGAAGCAATAAAAGGAGGAGGCTTTAGAGCAACTTCAAGTTGAGCAGCAGGAGAAAAGAAAAATTAGGGCGATGTTCGAGGAGAACAAAGAAAAGATGCAGGAAGAAAAAGACCAGTTGCTTGCAGAGTAGACGGTGGTCAAGGAGGCAGTGACTAGAGCACTCTGCTCTATACCATGCTTGGCACAGGAGGAATCAGACTCAACTGAGATGCAAGGGGGGAATCTCGTCGAAGCCATTCAGCAGCTTCAAGCATAGATCATAGAGTTAGAAATCCAAGCAGTACCTAGCACCCCGCAAGAAGTGCAGTATCAGAGGGAAGAAGTTGTCAGGAGCACAGTAGAAAGCATCAGAGCGTTGGACTCATAATGTAAGCAATTAAGCGATCGAAGTGCGCAAACTTATGAGAGCCTTGCAGAAGACCCAGAGCTGAGGAAATTGGAAGCAACACTCCAGGAGGCAAAGTACTAGGTGTCCACAGTGCAAGCACAAATGAAGCTGCTTACTATAGTTGAGAAAATGAAGAGGTCACAGGAACAATGCGCAGTTTAGTAGCAGGTCACTCCCATCTAGAGCAGAGTTATGGAAGTGACACAGAGGCTCCAGTCGATGCATGACGAAGCCTGCACACTTTTTGACCATTTCTTAGACTTCGACAGGCTGGTCGAAGACGGAGTGCCCATGCGAAGCGGAGATCACGAGATCTCACCCATTTTGCGGGCTTTTTGGGCTTTTATGGTTTATGTAACAGGTATGGGATGTCGGCCCATGGGTCTTACCCATGTTTAGGCATTTTTGTAATGTATAAATAAGTACATAAGCGATGTCAGAAAGACAGATCATTGGCTTAGTGCATGACTAGAGTATGTTAAGACTTGCAGAGCTAAGTGCAAGTGATTATAAGAGGCTTTGTGCACAGACTGTGTAAGTTTTTATGCCCTAACCTAATTTGGGGAAGGAGGATTTGGCGAAGCACGCACATATATCTTATCCCTTGCGGAGTCGGCTCTGTGGCTTGGTGCGTGTGAGAAGATTGAAAGAGACTAATAAAGAAGAAGAAGAGTTGGTGGACGTAGCCCCACACTGGGGTGAACTGCGTATATCATGTGTTGATGTGCTTGTGTAGTGATGTTCATGTTGTTTATGTGTTTATATGCTTAGTGCACTAGTCTTTATATATGTTAGATAGATGTATGGATGCTTAGTGCTCTATTAATGGTAAATGAATGCTAGATCTGAGTTAATGCTATGTGCTAACTGATTGGAACGTACTTGATTTTGGTTGTTACTGCGTTGTTTTGTATTTAGGGTTTAAGCTGCGATGTGAATGGGATTTATGAACTTATGGATATTGACTAGATAAGTTCTATGTTAAGTGTTGTAATCATAGATCTGTGTCCCATCTAAGTTGTAGACACTTGAGTCCTACAACCCCTCTGCCTCTACCTTGGGTGAGACTTCATCTACTTCTCAAGTGTTGCTGAAAGGGCCGGTAGTTAGGGTTTTGTTGGTGCGTTGTTGAAGTGTTGAACCCTGGGTCTGCCCCTGTGCCAACATGGTGCAAGTGGTGGGTTGGAAACCCATGAGATTGTTGGGAAGAACACTTTGGCTACCACTTCAAAGCACACAGATGATGGGTTTTATGGTAATGCTTGGTAACGCTTATTTAAAAAAAAAAACCTTAAAATCCTTATATGTTGGTTGTTTTTAACTGAGCATTAAAAAAAAAACTTAAAAACCTTGTCCATTGACCATTTTTAACAGACCATTGTCTGCTCAAGGAATTTGGGCAACTTCAAATAAATCAATATGTGATCTTACTTGTTTCTATGTTTCCTAAGAAGATTATATATGCCAAGTTCTTATGGATGGATTATTGAAGCGTTAACAACGAGAAGGGAGCGAGTGATATCGGAGGAGGGAGAGCGATTGTACTCTGCGGCTAGGGTTTCACTAGCCGCATCCCAAAATATCCAGGGAGAAGGGGATGAGAGAATCTACAAGGGCCTGAGGGGATCTGCGGCGAGCAGGCCTCTGCGGCAAGAAGGATAAGCGTAAGGACAAGGGTGAGAAGGGCGACGGTAGGAAAAGTGAGCTTCTTCAAGGGAAAGAGGTGTTTCAAGGCAGTCGACGGCTCCGGGGATCCATGGCTCAGGCAAGTGCTTTCTTCAGGGCAAGCAGGGATGCAAGGTTGGTGGCTCCGGTGGGCTCTACAGCAACCCACAACAGTGCTTTTTGCTATCTCTCCTCGCACGCACGATTACCGAATGCACACTTTTGTCCATGTTGTGGCGGGGGTTTCGTTTTTTTCTGCAAATTTTGTTTCCTTTCGCTGTGGTCCTCTCTCCTTGGAAAGAAGAGGTTTGGGCCAGAGCTTTGAGGTTCTCACTAGGGGCATGCGATGTTTTTGGTAAACACTTTGAGGTCTTTTGGGGGCAAAAACACCTTGAGGTCTTTTGGGGGGGTGCAGTGTTCTGTTTAACACTTTGAGGTCCTATGGGGGCGAGCAACTACTGGTTTGTTTTTCGAATCTCTTTTTGCAACCTGAGTGTTAGTTTTAATCTTTGTCGATTCTCTGGTTCTATTTGTATACTTTGTCAAGAGAACATATTATATATCAATATAATTCAGAATCTCTTTTTGTAGCCTAGGTACTAGTTTTAATCTGTCAATTATCTGGTTCTGTTTGTATACTTTGTCAAGAGAACATATTATATATCAATATAATGAATAATTTTCTAGGAAAAAAAAAGTTTTTTTTTTTTAACTTATATAAATGACATATAAAAGTTTAAAATAAAAACATTGAAATTTGCATTATAATTTTTTTTAAATAGTGAGTGAACATGTACCTGTGTTATTAATGGAAGCCATTACTCAAGATAACATATTATATATGTTTGTATTTAAATAATAAATAAATTGATATATGTTATTTAAATTTAAATTTATTAAAGTTTAAAATAAAAACATTGAAATTTGCATTATAATTTTTTTTAAATAGTGAGTGAACATGTACCTGTGTTATTAATGGAAGCCATTACTCAAGATAACATATTATATATGTTTGTATTTAAATAATAAATAAATTGATATATGTTATTTAAATTTAAATTTATTTATTTTAATAATAATGTTTTTAATTAATTTTTTTTAAATAATTTATGTATAATATATATTTCAATAATAAATAAATTAAAATATACTATTTTACTAATTTTTAAAGTTTAAGTTATTTAATTTATTAATAATGTCTAATGCTTGTGTTAGTTTCCCTCATCCATCTCAACGTTTCTCCCATGAGGGTAAGATATGAAATTCGTAAGGCTTCAATAGTAATTTGTTAGGTGTTGTTTTTTTTCCAATAGAAAAATGTCTCAAAATTATATAAGGTATAATTATTTTTACAAAACAATCAATATTGCACGATACAAAGAAAGATCAGCCAAATTTAAGATGGGTTGTGCTGATATAGAGAAAACTAAAGGGTTGTTCACACCAAAGAGCAACAGCCCTCAACTGTAATAAAAGCAAGCTATCAACGGCTAGGAATCAAAGTGTTCCTCAAACCCATCTATTTACTCATCAGGCTTCTTGAGCTTCTCAATCTCAATCTTCTAGGTGTTGTTGTTGCTAGTATTGGTTCAGAACAAAAATGTTTACCATTAAATTTTGCCAAAATGCCAACAATAATTATAGGTGTAATGCCAACAATATTTCTCGGTGTGGTATTGTAAGTACAGACTTTTGTTTGCATATAATTTTTCTATCGTCTTCAAAATTGTCGTTCTTCTATGATCCTTCCACCAAAGTGCCTAACGACAACATTTAGGTTATTTTCCTTTCGACTGTACAAAGAGTTGTAACCTTAACGACAACATTTAGGTTTTTTTCCTTTCGAATGTACCAATGAAAGATGGGTTATGCTTGTGTATATAGCTAATGTTGGGTTCTGCTTGTATGAGATGATGGAGGCTCCACGATGATGAACTTGAAATAATTTCTCATTTTCCATTTACAAAATGTAACCACTCAACTTAGCCAATGCAATTACTGGAAACCAAATTCGCTTCAATATTTTGGAAGTGGCTTATGAACACTTTCGTTAGCTTTTGTTTCTTTATTCTCGCTAAGGCATGGACTAGTTGCATCGCAGCTTCCCCTTGTTATTTGTTATCATCATTATGATATGTGGTTTTATTTTTTATTTTTATTTTTCCACTCACTCATTATGAAGGATGTATATTTGATTTAGCTGTCAATTTTACTTAATTTTAAATATATATCATTATGAAATTATAAGTAAATTTGATAAAGTTTCTTGTAATGAAGTTTGGGTATTAATTGCATTTTAAGATGTTGATGTTTTCATATATTCCATCTTGAGCATGTAATTTTTTATCTTATTTAACAACTATGAAAACTCACCACATTTAACAACTATGACAACTCACCAAATTATTGATGCTTTGCAAATTTCTTTGACTAATTAAACCCCCTAATGGATGTTATAACTCTATCATGCTTTTACCAAGTAGATTGTCCTATTGTCATTAATAAAATTATGAATAAACAATAAATATTTGTAAACCACATAAGATTATAAACAATATGTTATATCCCATAATATACATTCTTTCAAGGATCACAGATAACATTGTTGTTAGGTGTGTGTGAGAATAAATCATATATATATAACATTGTTGTTGGGTGTGTGTGAGTGATCCGGATTTTATGAGAAGAATGAAATGGATACAGAGTATTAACAGATTCTTAACACAAAATAACATAGATACAGTAAAACTAGTTTTCTATTCAATAATGAAATAAGCTGAAACCGTAAAATGCAACAGAAATAAGCTTGCTAGAATGGTGGCGGCTTATCTTTGAGAAGAGATGTGACAGTTGTGCTCATTCGCAAGAAGATGATTACAATGAGGCTTTGAAGGCCTTTTTACAATAAGAAGGAATGCCAAAAACCCTAGACATCCAAAAACCTAACCCTAGGAGATGAAACGCCAAAAGTCATGTGGGCCCTGTTTGGGTAAGTTAGTACATCAACTTCCCGGGGTCATAACTTTTGCATACGATCTCCGTTTTAGGCATATGATAGCCCGTTAGAAAGGTATCGTCGAGGAGATTCATTTTAGCCACAATATGGAATTAACTTCCATATTTCAAAACTATTTATCCAAAAAACATCATTTAGGGCCTCAAAATGGCCCCGAAAGTTAAAACCTGCTAAAAATAGTAAATTGCCAAAATTGCCAGAAAACTATTTTGAGCCAGTTAGAAAAGGTGGGTAGCCACTGATATCCATTTGGATCAATCATCCCTCCTTAGGAATCAATGGTCTCCATTGCATTGAGTTCCCCCATCAAATGAGGAAATTTCTGTTGAATTTGGCCCTGAGTGAGCCACTTGCCTTGGTGCAGGAGTTGCCCTGCTTTGACGACTCGATAAAGTTGGATCATTTGTTGTCGAGTTCCCTTGATCTATGTGTCCACAATATGATCGTTGGATTCCTATTGGATGCAGTCGGGGTTGAGCTCTTTTGGTGTCAGTTGTTCTGCTACGTCTGAGGTGTCCAATAATGGTGGGAAATAAGGGCGAAGGAGATCCACGTTGAACATTGGGTGCAGGCCAAGGAAAGGAGGAATGTTGAGCTCAAAAGAATTATCCCACATGGCCTTGGTGATGGTGTATGGCCCATAACGGAGTGGGTGAAGCTTCTGATGGGGTCCCGTAAGGCGTTCTTTCTGCAAGTGCAACCAAACTTTGTCTCCCACCTAAAACTTATGTGGCCCCCAATGTTGATCATGGCGTTGTTTATACTTGTCATTGGACTTTTGTAGGATATCCTAAACCTGCTGGCAGATGTGCTAGATCCACTCAATAAACTGGGTGGCTTTGTCAGCTTCAGTTGGAACAAAAGATGAGTCGGTCGAGGTGACCGCAAGGGGAAGTGCAACATCTATGGGACCCAATGGTTGGAATCCCAACCCCACCTGAAAGGGGTTGTGGTCGGTTGAGCTATGCAGGGCTCGGTTGTAGCTATGTTGGACATAGGGAAGGCTCTCATCCCATGTGAGAGGGTGATTTGAATTATACATGTGGAGGATATGCACAACCATTCGATTTACGACCTCGGTTTGGCCATCTGTCTGGGGGTGGAAGGTCGTGGATTTGGTTAGCTTGGTGTCCAGCAGTGACCAGAGGCTTGACCAGAATGTGTTAAGAAATTGACTGTCCCTATCTGAGACAATGGTTTGTGGGAGTCCAAAATGTACCCAGGCCCGTTCAAAGAAGAGCTTGGCAGTGGTCTCTGCTGTGATGCTCTTCTTCCAGGCAACTAGAATCTCCATCTTAGAAAAGCGGTCAACAACCACAAAAACACAGTCATTTCCCCACTTGGTGGACGGGAGGCCCGACATGTAGTCCATTGAGATGGATTCCCATGGCCTTTGAGGAGTAGGAAGAGGGGTGTACATGCCCTATTTCTTAGTGGTTGGTTTGGCAATAGTGCAGGCAGTGTAGGACCTGATATACTTGATGACCTCCTGTCGGAGTTTCGGCCAGCAGAAATGCTTATGTAGCATCGCCACTGTCTTTTCGACGCCGAAGTGTCCTGCCACCCAACTATAGTGGGCTTCCTAGATCATCTTCACTCGCTCACTTGATGGAACACAGATATGGCCCAGATGACACAACAACCCATCTTGAAGATAGAAATTATCGACAACTATGTTTTCACCCAACATTTGGTAGGTGGTGGCGAAGTTTGGGTCTATCTCATAGAGTTGGGGCCATCCAGAGGTCTCATGGCCGCAAGAGTCTAGCACCGTGGTGAGTGTCGTGACTGGTGGTCTGCTGAGGAAATCAGCGACGCAATTGATGCTTCATGTTTTATACTTGATGTTGAGGTGGAATTGCTGCAAGTATGTGGACCACTTTTGATGGTGGTCATTTTGCAATTTTTTTTGTGTCTGCATAAACTACAGTGGCTTATGATCAGTGTGGATGATTGTCTCCTTCCCAAGAATGTAATGTCTCCACTGGCGGCAGGCTTGCACAATGGAGTACATTTTTTTGTCGTAAGTAGGGTACTTACGGACAACATTGGATAGTGTCTCACTATGATAGGCCACGGGGTGGCCGTGCTGAGTGAGAACGACACCCACAGCATAGTCTGAAGCATCTGTCTCGATCTCAAAGGGATGTTGCAGGTCTGGTAGTGAAAGTATTGGGGATGAGCACAAGCATTGCTTCAAATCATCGAACGCTTGTTGTTGGGACCGACCCCACACAAATTTTTCCTTACTACCACCCCTGGTGATTTGGCTGAGGGCCCATGCAATATGGGAGAATCCCAACACAAACCTGTGGTAGAAATTGGCAAGGCCCAAGAAGCTCCGAAGCTCAGTGGATGTGGTTGGGGCTGGCCAGTCACGGATGAATTGGATCTTGGCTGGATCCACTGTTATCGGACTAATCAGTAGATGCAGACACTAACATATCTCCCTAGATCCACCTGGATCTAGAACAAAACAGGACAGGACATAACTCTTTCCCTAAGTTTTGACCATTGAATTAGCTAGTAGGGAGGAACAAGTAACATACCTTTGTATCTCTTTCTAGGGTCTCTGTTGCTCTCGCTTCCCTCCGATGCTCTCGTGAGGTCAAGACCAAGACAACACAAACCAACCAAAGTGAAGATAGCAAAATATATTCAACTGTCAACTTATGTGTATGATCAAGGAATTACACAATAAAGTGAGAATAGATTTATGGGAAAGGGACATGTCGTTGTATCATATTAATCGAAAGTAGAAGATACAACCTGATCGCCTTGATGTCGCAAGCTTCCTTTCGGTGGTTCTTGGCTCCAACACACACACTTGTTCAATCCTTATATGAAGAAGATCAAATCCTCTTGATAGACTTGTTAGAGTCTCCAAGCTCCTATTCAAGCTAGGTCCTTCACACAATTCTTTCACCAATTATCCAATGAATCTTTCTTAACCTTTTCCATGAGAATTCCATCAATATATAGGAGAGAATGAGATGGTTACTTGGATAAGAATGATCCCACAATATCAGGGAAACCAGTAAAAGGATAACCATTCGAATGCCAACCCATTCTTCTATAAGATTCCCTTCTAGAACCATCGAGGCTTCATATTTTTCCAAGCTTTAGAACGATTTCGCACCCTAGCTATATAGCACAGTGCAAGAAGTTCGCACCCTAGATTAAGGCAGCCTGCGAGAATGGGTCATTCTCGCACCCTAGGATACTAGCAACCTGCGAACTCTCTTCAAAAGTATGTTTTTTGAGAAGAAATGAATATCTCTTTTCTCTGGAGAAAGTTCTTATGAGGAGCCTGAGTACACCATCATCAATACACCATCATGATGACCAAAATCATGGGTAACAGAATGCCCCCCAAAGTATGAGGCTGGAATCAGTGACAGCCTAAAGACTTTGTAAGTTGCATGTGTGTGTCGGAAACCATGAGCGCACCTAATCGGAAACCTGTGAACAACCAAGCATCTGCAGAATATCATATATATTAATTCTGAGGTAGGCATTCCCATACTCAGATCACAGATGGATGACATTATAGACATAGGTCATGGCCACCAATCATACACTGTGAATCCATGCCGTCAAAATATAGCATAGCCACCAGGAATACACTATGGATCTATGTGAGAAAATTCAAATTAAGACGACATAGCCACGAGACATACACAGTGGATCTATGTGTCACAGATTATACATATTCCATCACAACCTGGACAAAGAGATGATATCCAGGGTCTTCAATCTCGTCACCCAAGAGTACGAATCTAACCATGTGATTACATGTGTTGAAGTCGAACATGGTAGAAACCACTTGATTACCGTTCATTGATGAAATCGTTAACAAGTGCGAGGGAAATCACCATTGATGTCAATGACTCCTAAGGTACTCTAGTACAATCCCTCGAATGTGAATGAATGAGTTGAGGTCAAACATCCGATGGAATCTTTCGATCAGGGGTCAATGATGTAAACCCACTGTCAAAAGCAAGGAAACCTGCCATTGAGGCATGCAAGTTCCAAGGTACCAAAGAATTTCTAAGTCTTGTTTCCAAATAATGAGCTGAAGTCGACAGAACAAAACTCGTCACAGGAGGGCCTTGATGTATCCCCCATCAATGACATGAAATGAGTAACAGATTTTGAAGGTGAAACAGAGTATGATGTAAGTTGAACTGGACACAGGGAAGGTCGACACGGAGAGAATGGACAACTGCAGATGGCCGACTCAATAGAGGTTTCAGATGAACTTCTCTTGAACATATGAACGACACGACCAATGATTTGGCAGCATTGACTCAGAGACGACACAGGGTATGACCTTATAGAAAATCGAATGAGAGACAAATGGATTTCCCAAACCAGCTTCAAATAATGAATAGGGGGTGTCATGTTCAAGAGCGACACTTACTGCCAATTAATACGAAGATGATAACATATCCCTTTCCCAAATTTTCCCCCACCATTTCAGGCGAGTACCTCTTTATTTTTACGCAAGCTTGAGGAGGATAACATATGCTTGTTGATATAAGCTTATCCTTCGGATAAGTCCTTCGGAGTATGCTTAACGAACCCTAAGAAGGAGTGGTTCAGTCCCATTATGGGTCTGTCGATGTTTGTTTAACGAGTCCAAAGATAGAAAACTCAAAGGTTTTTCATGATTATAGAGTCTGGAAAAAAACTTAAAAGAGAACTCTCTCAGTTCCTTTTTCATAAAATAGTCTGGTGAGACCGAAAAAGAGATAAATTATCACCCACCAGACACTTTCTTCAGATACTTTATCGAGCGTGAAAATAGCAAGGTCGCTCGGCTATCTTTTCATGTTTAGAGAGTCTGAAAAGAGCTTAAAGAGGACTCCATGGGGGGTTCCTTTTTCGTATAACCTTGTTGAGCCCAAAAAAGTGATAAAAGTATGCTCGATCGCGTTCACATGTATTTTCGAGCGTGAGAACGGACAAAGACCCAGCTCGAGGTTTTATACAAAAATCATAAAAACAATCAAAACATGCGATGAAGAAGAAAAAATATGTCTGCATCCCTGTACATGAACCTCAAAGTCATTACGCCTGCAAAAGTTACACTCAAAAGGGCATTAGGATTTAGGTTTTGATAAATAAACAATTATAAAAATTTAATGACATGGTAAAAGTTAATATAAAGAAGTAAAAACTCTTTTTACTATATCATTTTCACTTTACCACTATTTGAGCCCAAAAACCCCTCTTTTACCCTCGAAATTCGGCGTCAGATTGCGGGAGTTACGAGTATCCATTCGACGAGCCGTCAGTGACAGTGAGGTAGGCCTTTTGTCCTCTACTTTTTCATGGTTTAATTTCTCATTTTCATTGGTAAAAAACCCATTTTTGAGTTGGTTTTGGGGGATATTATGGCTCGCAACCATTCTCGCAGGTGGGCTACACGGGACCTGTGAGAATGGGTCATTCTCGTAGGTGAGCCCACAGCAGCCTGCGAGAACCTCACACTGTGACTAAAGGGCACCTGCGAGAACTGCAAAGCATAAAAAAAAATTGAAGTTTTGCTCAATGAAAGAGAACCAATTTATGAATAGAGTTACTAATCTTCTTTTTGTGCTTCTTATGCAGGTAGTTGGCCATCAAAATGGTTCTGGAATGGTGCGAAAGGGAGAACGAAGAAGATAATGCCATTGCTGGAAATCATCCACCCACTATTGCCGCTTTGAGAAACTGTGGTCTTCTGAAGTACTTTCGTATCCCGGGCATGAGGGCCCAAATCAGGTTATTGGAGTACCTAGTGCATATGTGGGACCCCAATCAGCAAGTATTTCATGTAGGGGTCCACACATTGTCCTTGGACATTGAGGAAATTTACTTCTTGACAGGACTGTCATGGCGTGGGGACCACGTGAGCCTGACTGGTAGCAGAGGTGGTGGGCTGCCCATGAGTGAGTACTGTCGCTTACACTGTGTTCCCGAGGCAGAGAGGAAGAAAGGGAAAGTAGCTATTTGGGGAGTACGGGATTTGACCCTCCATACTATCTTGTTCACCATTGCTCAGATGGTTGGGAGCTCCGCTTCTCACATGGCACTCCAGAGTTACTTTCAGTATGCCATCGAGTGTACTGAACCTCGGGTTTTTAACTAGGCAGATGCAGTGCTTCGTAGCATGAAGAATTAGTTAACCAAATGCAGACGAGGCGACCTGAAGCAATTCGGGTACGGATCTTTGTTGGTGTCCTTCTTTCTCGAGAGGGTTCCGTTACTGAGGCTACAGGTTGATTGGAATTTGCCAGCTCCCACAGATCCAAGAATGTTGAGATGGTGTCAGCTCATGGCCTGGCACGTAGCGGGACCAATTATCAAGTATGATGATACCTTCTTCGACTGGTTGCGACCACAGATGCTGATGGTCGACGATTATGCTTATGTCGGGTTGGATTTCTAAGGAGATACAGACTTAGTCCTGCCCGAGGGTGCTCAATGGGGGGAACTTGGTAAGAAGTACACATTTTTCTTTTTAAATGTTTTTGTGAATTTTATCATATGCAAATTTTTTTATATGTTCGTCCAAAGACTAAATACAAAATTCATTTTTGATGACACAGATGTGGGACCTTACTGACCTCTTGGTACTTCTCTTATTCAGTGGCGAGGAGAGGTAGCACCAGTGCCACAATGGGATGCCGAGGATTATCAAGCAGTGGAACAAAACCTAGAGGGTTTGATAGCAGATATTCCAGACATGCCTCTTGGAGAGGTTCCACGACGTTATCAGTGTCATACAGTAGGAGTGTCAGAGTCCATTGGTTGACTGCTTCGTAGGGTTTCTCGAACAGTCATGTGTTACCGTGAACGTCATCCATGACGTCACTTTGTAGAAACTATGAGCTTCAGATTTTGACATTTTGGTCTTCGGACAGAACTTTTTTGTAAAAACTCTTTTGATCGTTATATATACAGACGGCTTCTACCGGTTTATCTTGTGTTGTGCAAAAATTGATGTGATTGATTTATAAATGATCCAAATGTCTGTCTAATACATAGTTAGTCAATGCATCAGTTAATGTATTTAGACATCTAGGAATATGTTGATATTCAATATAATCAAAATAACGTTCCAAGAGGCGAATTCGCAAATACACCCATAACAAAGTAGGACTTCGAATAGTATAGACATTACTTAACTGTAGTGCTACAAGCTGCGAATCAAGTCGCACAACCAAATGACGAATTCCAAGCGAGATAGCATCAACCAATAATTCGATAACGGCGCTATACTCTGCAATATTGTTGGTCGCATGGCCGAGACACACACCTCATAAGGAGACAAGTTCGTTTGTAGGGGCGTAAATTGCCCATGCAGCAGAAGCAAGGTTCTAAGTACTACGGCTAGCGCCATTAGCGAAGCCAATGTAGGGTAGCAAAGACTCCGACATCTGGAAATCAAACACAACATCACATGAGGGCAGAGACCAGATAAGGACAAAAGCAAGCTATAGTAACACACAAGAAGTATGATACAATAAAAATACAAGTACTCGTGCACAGGAGATTTTATGCATAGTACTTATTCAAGTACAACCCATTACTAGGTTCACTCAAAGGGATACCATCGTAATCTACTAACTCATAAGCCTCTTTTTCCAAAACTCGTCGAACGATATAAGGACCTCGCCACATAACTTCGAATTTTCCATCTCCTAGCATATCTCAATCTTGTTCATAGAGGAGAACGAGATCTCCTTCGGAGAAAATGCGAGGCTTGACATGTTTGTCGTATTGGGCCTTGACACATTTTTTCTGAGCTTCTATGACTAGGGTAGCATCGCGTCGAGTTTCATCTAATCGTATAAGATACAATAAACGTTCTTCCTCAGCATAAGTGTTTGGTGGGATTTCAACAGCTAGTTTTAAAGAGGGTATCTCACATTCAATCGGGAGAATGGCTTCCAAACCATAGACTAACCGGAAAGGTGTAAACCCAGTAGTGGACTTGACGAATGTCCGATAAGCCCATAATGCTGAAAACAACATTGTGTGCCAACTTGTTTTGTGAATCCCTATCATTCGTCGGAGCATAGTTAGGAGAACTTTGTTAATTGCTTCGACTTGGTTGTTGGCTTGTGGGTAATAGGGCGTTGAGTTTTCATGGCGAAGACCCAACTTTTCAGTAAGTTCAGACATCATGAAGTTTTGAAAGTGGCTACCGTGATCAATGACGATAGCCTGGGGAACACCAAAACAAGCTATGATGTGATTAAAAATGAATAATGTTGTGGTCTTTCCAGTGTTGTCAAATGTCGGCATCACCTCGACCCATTTCGTAAAGTAATCTATGGCTACAATGATGTACCCATGCCCCCCGACCGAGTGGGGGTGACATGTCATGAAATCGATACCCCATTTCGCAAAGGGACCAACGGTGACCACAGGGTGAAGAGGAGCGGGATGCGACTATATCTTGTTATTATAGGTCTGGCAAGCATGGCATTTTTGAACGGCGATTATGCAGTCATTAAATAAAGAAGGCCAAAAATACCCTACTCGTAAGATCTTCTGGGCAGTAGCATACCCAGACATATGACCACCATAGGCTCCAGAATGGCAGTCATTCAGAGCTCTCTCGGCCTCGTCGAATGTGAGGCAGCGTCGAAAAACGGAGTCAATCCCCCAACGATAAAGAGTATCCACGAGGATAATATATTGATGAGCTTGGTATCGTATTTGACGTCGGTCAGTACTGAACAAAGTTGGCTAGAAAGTCTGGGTTTGGAGATATATAATGACATCGCCATACCAAAGATCATCAGTGCTGATGAGGAAAAGGGATTCATCAGGTAATGAATCAGCTGCTACAATTTCTGTTTCTGAATAGGGAAAGTCGCATATCAACTCAGCAAACACTAAGGACTTCTTAGACTTGACACGTTCGAATTCCAAGTCAAACTTCTGGAGTATCACAATCCATTTGGAGTATTTTCCCCCTAGCAATTGACGTGTGAGAATGTGTTGCATAGGGTTGCAGTTAGAAATCACGATAGTCTTGCACAAGAGGATATAGTGCCGGAAGCGTTGGATGGCTTGGACGGCATCCAAGGCCAGTTTTTTGACATGTAAATACTTGATTTCGGTAGGCGTTAGACTTCGACTCAAGTAGTAAATCACATGTTCATCGTTAGCATCATCCTCTTGGACGAGAACCATACCAATGGTGTAATCTGAGGCAGCAAGGTAAAGGAAATAATCGCGACAGTAATCGGGGGGAAAGAGAAGCAGAGCATGCGTTAGGGACAATTTCAAAGCTTCGAAAGCATTGTTGGCGATGGTATCCCATACGAACTCAGACCCCTTTTTTAATAACCGTGTAAATCCACGAGTTATCTCGGCGTGATTTGGGATAAAACGACGAAGAAAGTTTCCTTTCCCCTACAAACTTTGTAACTGGCAAAGTGTAGAAGGAGGAGGAAGATTAAGGATTGCCTCAACCTTTAAAGGATCCACCCTAATCCCTTGACGTGAAATGATAAAACCTAGGAGGTGGCCGGATTCCACGCAAAAAACGCACTTATGAGGATTCAAACGTATACGGTAGAACTGACAGCAGACGAAAATGTCTCGGAGGTGGGTTGGGTGATCGACTCGGCGCATTGAGTGAGCGGGTAAATCATCCAGATATGGTTGAACGATGTGCTTGATATCATGGAAAGCATAAGACATAGCGCGTTGAAAAGTGGCGCCAGCGTTCTTGAGACCAAAAGGGAGTTTTCAATAGGCAAAAGTACCCCAAGGACAAATAAAAGAAGTCTTATGTTGATCCTCGGGAACAATGTTGATTTGATTATACCTGGCGAAACCATCCATGAGAGAGAAGATTTCACTTCCGGTGCAATCGTCGACAATCTGATCAACGAATGGGGTAGGAAAGTTGTCTTTGGGACAAGCTTTGTTGATATCCCTATAATCAATGCATACACGAATTGTGCCTTGTTTCTTGTCGATCGGGACAAGATTGGAAACCCAGTCAGTGAGAGCCACCGGATAAATAAAGCCGGCTTTGAGAAGTTTCTCAACTTCGAGCTTGATAGCCGCAGCTTTACGTGGGTGAACTAGACGAAGGCGTTGCCGGACGGGTTTAGCGTCGGGGTATGTCTTGATCTCATGTATCACAATCTCAGGGTCAATACCTGGCATTTCTTTGTAGCTCCAGGCGAAGATGTCACGAAACTCTTTGAAAAGGGATGTGTAGGTGACAATTTCGTCAGAAGAACACGAAGCTCCGATATGGACATTTTCAGAAATTCCAGGTTTGACGGATATGTCGAGGGGAATAGTGGGCGAGATATTGCTTAAGTTCCCTTCGGAAAACACATCGTGTGTGGACCCGGGAACAGTTGAGATGATGACAACAGTCGACGGGGTCAATATCCATTGGTAGTTCTCAATGGTATGTTGCTCTAGAAAGAGGATGGAACAATGATGTCCATCGTCCCAAGGGGTGTCTTCCATGACAGACATGATCATCTCGTCAGTGGGAAAAATGACACGGAAAGGATCTGGAGATAACTCACCAAGAGAGGGGGTAGAAGGGGTTGTCGATTGAATGGCCTGATAGGCGGATTCAACCGGACTTAACGACATTTTGTCGTCGTAACGAAGATAATCTCTAGGGTCAGGTACTATCCAGGGGTCATGAGACACAGGAAGTACATGAATCGAGGTGGAGATCATGCTGATTGAAGCAACGAATGGACGTGGAACATCGGGCGGTGGAATGGGGAAAGTACCCATTAACGAAGAGTCTTTAATAAGGCCTACACCGACATTCTCATAACCCGGTGGGGTTTTAGCGATGAACGGTACATTGCCATTACGGGTATCGGAGTTAAAGAAGGCTAATTGGTCGATAGTGATGACCTTCCCTTGATGTGGGAAACGTACCACGCAAAAAAGGGTCGACACAACTACACGCATGGAATCGATCCAGCTGCGGCCAAGCAGAAGATTGTAATCAAGGGGAGCGTCGAAGACTTCCACTTCGACTTGGATTGTTTTGCCTTCTAACGTGATGGGAAACGAAGGAAGGACACTGTAGGGCTTAAAATCGAAGCCATTGAAGGCTTTGAGAGTGTTCTGGGATTCGTTCAAAGGGGGAGAGCCAATGGCTTTCCAGCAAGTAAGATACATGACACACGTCGAGGCACCCTCGTCGATAATGGTTCAACAAATGTTTTTGTCAGAGACAATCACTTGGATCTAGAACGTGAGTTGAGGGGGTAACCTTGGAATGTGATCTTCCAAGTCAAAAATTATTAAATTCGTATCCATCGGGTCAATTCCACTGATAGCTTTTAACAGTTCCTTCCATTGTGTGGGACAACTTTGAAGGACTTCGAGGGCTGACATCGCAGAATGTGTTTGGGCCAGATCTTCAACAATGTTGTAGTTCTGGGCATCATGAGCATGAGGATTGAAAGCCGATTTCCGAATGATGCCCTTTGGGGGGGGTTGAAGAACTATGTCGAGGCTCGGTCATTCGAGATGAACAGGATCGTTGGTAGGTGGAGTCGCGGGAGAGGGTTGTACTAAGGAAGGAGGTAGATCATCAACCTTCTCTTTAGAGGGAGAATAATCTTTGGCTCGAGTGGTGAGTGCAATGTTGTTTTGCTTCGAATCGCCAGTACACATCAATACATAAGATGTAGTAGAAGATGAGGGTTTGTCATGAACGACCAACTGAGCCTGTTGTTGAGATGGGAAGGGTTGGGACAAAATGGTTGGAGCAGGGGGTTTTGGAGCTCCTTGAAGGAACTTAGTGACCTCGATGCATCGTGGACAAGCCTTCGTGTAGTGATCATCACCACAGATAAGACAAGGGTATCGGGGTTTGTGCTTATCCCGATCATCAACAGGGGTAGTTTTGGTTCGCTTAGCTTGAGAAGTATTTTTGTCCTCCTTATTCTTACCCCTTCCCTTTTTGGATTTGTTTTTACCAGCTGGGGTAGATTGAACTGCATTTACCTCAGAAGTCTTGCCGGTGGGAGGGGCAAGAGACAGAGCATTTTGAACATTAGAAGAAGTAGGTTTGGGGTTTGTGCTTCAGGCGGAATGTGGTTGGGCTTGGAAAGTGCCAATCACACCGTCGGCTGCATGCGAAGCAGCTGGAGTAGTTGAAGAGGCGAAAGTGGAAGGACGAAGTAAGTCAGGTAGTAAATCGTAAAGGGTACCCATTTGCGAGTAAACGAGATCAATATATTGAGCACGACTTATGGCCTGCTCTTTCGTGACTACTCCACCCATGGCAATGTCACGATCGATGTCATTCAAAAATGATTTGGTGAACCATTCTACCAGCAACTGATCGGGGAGCTCGAGATTGATGAGACGTCGTCTCCGTCACCACTCATGAATGTGATTGGATATATGAGTGGCTTTGTTCTGTTTGAAAGAACTCAAAATTTCAATCCCCATTTCATAACGAATTGGTAACTGGTAGTGTGTGAAGAAAGCCATAGCTAAGGTGTTGAAGTCAGCGAAAAAACCTCGTGGTAGTTCTATATACCACTTCGCAGTAGAACCTGTGAGGGTTCATTGAAAAAGACATAAACGAATAGAGTCATCCATCAACGAGTTGGATGAACACTAGAGGTGAAAAGTCATGACATGATTTTTTGGGTCCTCTCCCGCCTTGCCGTCAAATTTAGGGATATCCGATGGTAGTTTGGCGGGTATAGCAGGCCATTGAGGAGAGTGACGAATTGGATCATTTAAAATCCTTGACAAATCGAGAAGATCCAAAGTGGCCAGAAAGTGCAAGATACCAGATATATAAAATATGCAGAACAGAAACGAAATGCTAGAAATAACAGAATAACAGTAAAATATCCAGCATAATCTTCACAATACACAGAAATGATATACGAAATAGCAACATAAATAGCACTTGAACAGAA
>ML785069.1:657988-686454 GCA_009831015.1 Picea engelmannii
ATCCGCCTTATTCTATTTTATTGAAAGGTCTTATTAATATTGACCTTTATTACATCCGAATACATTGATCTACCTATGTGCGGGTTAGGACCTTAACAGAAAGGGTAATTGTCGATTCACCTATGGGTACTGGTGGCTTTGGGGAGGAAGCCCCGTAGGAAAACCAGTAGGACCATAAGCAGTCTGCATATAATGTGAAGACCCAGGCAGATTCAGTGGTGGTTGAAGAGGATAGTAGCTCATGGGATTGTACCCTGGAACAGGGACATGAGTTTGAGCAGTCGAGCCCCAAATAGGATTGAATGAACCTGGATATGGTTGGCCCATACTAGGGGGTATAATGGATGCAGCTGGAAACTGCTGCCCCCTAGTCGATTGAGGAGGATGTTGTATCAACTGATTCCAATATTGGGCCAAGGACGGAGGGATATTTTGTCCATAAGGTGGGGTCGGTCCTTCGATCGAAGGTGGTGTTCCAATTGGGGGCAGTGTTCCAATTGGGGGTTGTGTTCCGATTGGGATTTGCATTCCAATAGGAATTTTCCTGCTAAGAGGGGGTTGAGTCATGCCACCTTGGTGAAATTGTCCACCGACGAGAATCTGGTAATTTGGTGTGAATGAAAAAATAGTGCCACTAGGATTAAGACTGCCAGTAGAAGACGAGGAAGGTCCTCCAAAAGGAAATTTAGGGAATGTCGGAATAAAGCCAGGAAGAGGGTGCCCAGAAGAAGAAGGACCACCAGGAGAGCCGGATGGGGTTTGCGTAGGAGTGAGAATGGAAGCATTCAACACACGGTATCCGGGTGGTAGTGTAGAAATGACGTTGGGTGTACGCGGTGTGCTGATGGGAGTGAGACTTACGGCAGTAAACCCAGTTTTAACACTCGTAGTATCTATGTGATGGGCCATTTTGATAGGGACGGTAAAGCGATAGGCGATAGTAAATGGTACTGTCTCTGGACTAGAGATTTCGGAAATCACATGTGAGCCTGGACCAAAAAGGTCCTGTCGAAAAACACCAGTAGACCAAAAATGATTTTGGCCTTCTATACCTGGAAAGGGTCCAACTGGTGATCTAGAAGATGTAACAACTAAGTCTCTGAAAGAATTCAGTCGCATAAAAGGTCACTCAAAATCATGGTGAAGTTGAAAGTCCTCTCGAGTATTAGTAATTCGGAAATGTTCTAGAGAGTCAGTTCGTTCCACTTGTGGCGTGGTGACGGCTTGGACTACACTCTGTGGAGGAGAGCCCTCTAGTGAACTTGTAGGCAAGGGTTGAGAACCTTCCAGATGCTCTGGAGATCAACCCTGCATTCTACGTGAACGACGTGGAGGAGCTATTGTAAATGAGCGACAAACTTACGAAGAAAATCGTATAGTCAACTTTGGTAAACAAACAACACGTGCTAGTAAACAAAATCTAGGAAGCAACACCAAGAAAACAAGACCTTCTAATTCTGAAGCCACTAGTTGGTGATGAAATCCAACATCGTAACAACGAGATGAGAAGGGGCTGGGCTAGAGTGGAAAAGTTACGTTGACAACCTGCTTAACGGACTTACACCCTGGTGCAAGCTCCCACACATAATCGTGGGTATACCCTCCAAGGAGCCCAAGTGAGTTTGGCCAATGTCAATTCTAGGTACCGTGAAGACTTTCCCCTTCACAGTCACCTTGTGTAATACCCTAGAAAGATAAACCACTAAGGTTACCACCGACAACAATAAAGCCTGGGGGGACAGTCGACAGTCCGATCCACACGCAAGAGCAGGGTATCTAGCCTGAAATCAACTCAAAAGGCTTCCACTCATCATTGTGGGTATACCTCTGAGTGACCTCCATAATACGTGCAATCTCTACACTGATAACAACAAAGCAAGGTGAGTAACTCTGTCAATATCAATGCGACCTCGTGTTTGACCCTTGTGTGAGAAGGGCTTCCCAAAACAAGATGTTGTAAATGGAATTTGACACTCCTTAACACAAGATGATATTGTGTGTTTTGTGCTTTGGAGAGTGTATCTCTCTACCTATTCCAAAGCGCTAGCTTAGCTAAATGTTGGTGTAATAGAGCCCTAGAAAAGAGTTACTAGGTAAATTTTACGATAGCGCAATGTTATTAGGGGCAGTTGTTACTCAAAGGAAGCAGAGATGAAACTGATGTTGTTTAAGACTCTGACCCAATGATGCATGGATAAGAATGAAATATAGCAATTTTCATTCAATGAAGCCTATGTACGAGAGGGAAAGAGAATTTTTCTAGATCAAACTTGAACTACAATACACAATTTCCTTTCAAATGCAATTGCAACAAATCACGCAAAAAATAACAATTCTCTATTGTTTGGTTTTCAATAATTTCAAAAATTGATTTTCAATACTTTCGAAGACGAAAATGCTTTTGAAAGAAAAAACGTTTGTTCACTTTTCAAAAAGGACCTACACCATGAAGGTGAGAGTGCAGAAAATCAAAAACCAATGAACAAGCAATAGATAACAAACCAAACCACTCTTTCAATGGAAACAAAAATAACAAGCAAACCAAACTAGTCTTTTCAATTGCATGAGAAAAATGAGGTTTCAAATAATGAGCAAATGATAAAGACAAAGAAGCTCAACTTTCAACCGATCGTCGGTTCTTAACCAAGCAAGCACACTCAGATTCCAAAATTAGAGAGTATATCTTTGCAGAGAAAAGTCAGGAAAAAATGGACAGGAAGAGTCTTGATTTCCTAAGACTGTTCGTGCACAAGAACAAAGACAAGAGAACATCAACCAATGGTCCAAGAAGATCTTGTTAGGAACCAATACTGATCTGGGCAGTTGATCATGCAAATGTCTTAAAGCCAAAATTTTGAAAAAATGGGTTCGCAGGCTGAGAGTATTACACAGTGCAAGAATAGGTCATTCTCGCAGGTGAGCTTTGAGCATAGTGCGAGAACCTCGCACTGAACCTAAAAGCAAACTGCGAACTCAATAGATTCTCGTAGGTGACTGTGGAGTGTAGTGCGAGAATGTCTGAAACTAATCAAATTTTTGGAAAAAGACACAAAGTTTGAAGAGGCCTCTGGACCCAGAGGGTCTATCAGGGTATCCTAAAAACTCAGAGATTGATATGAATGGAGAAAGGTAAGGCAAGAGAAAATGGCCAAGGAAAAACACCAAAAACCACAAAGAAAACAGGTTATTCCCCAATGGAGTCACCAATTTTGTTATCAGACTAATCGGTAGGTGCGGACACTAACAGATCTCCCTAGATCCACCTGGATCTAGAACAAAATAGGACAGGACATAACTCTTTCCCTAAGTTTTGACCATTGAATTAGCTAGTAGGGAGGAACAAGCAACATACCTTTGTATTGCTTCCTAGGGTCTCTGTTGCTCCCGCTTCGCTCCGGTGCTCTCGTGAGGTCAAGACCAAGACAACACAAACCAACCAAAGTGAAGATAGCAAAATATATTCAACTGTCAACCTATGTGTATGATCAAGGAATTACACAATAAAGTGAGAATAGCTTTATGGGAAAGGGACATGTCATTGTATCATATTAATCGAAAGTAGAAGATACAACCTGATCGCCTTGATGTCGCAAGCTTCCTTTCAGTGGTTCTTGGCTCCAACACACACACTTGTTCAATCCTTGTATGAAGAAGATCAAATCCTCTTGATAGACTTGCTAGAGTCTCCAAGCTCCTGTTCAAGCTAGGTCCTTCACACAATTCTTTCACTAATTCTCCAATGAATCTTGCTTAACCTTTTCCATGAGAATTCCATCAATATATAGGAGAGAATGAGATGGTTACTTGGACAAGAATGATCCCACAATATCAGGGAAACCAGTAAAAGGATAACCATTCGAATGCCAACCCATTCTTCTAGAAGATTCCCTTCTAGAACCATCGAGACTTCATCTTTTTCCAAGCTTTAGAACGAGTTCGCACCCTAGATATGTAGCACAGTGCGAGAATTTCGCACCCTATATTAAGGCAGCCTGCGAGAATGGGTCATTCTCGCACCCTAGGATACTAGCAACCTGCAAACTCTCTTCAAAAGTATGTTTTCTGAGAAGAAATGAATGTCTCTTTTCTCTGGAGAAAGTTCTTATGAGGAGCCTGAGTACACCATCATGATGACCAAAATCATGGGTAACATCCACATGTACACCATGCTGATCAATGATGTAGCCCAGGTAATGGACCCTGTCCATGCCGAATGAGCATTTTTCCAAGTTGGAGTATAGCTTGTGCTGTCGCAGGGTGTGCAGAACCTGTTGAATATGCTGCAAGTGTTCGGCCCAAGTCTTGTTGTAAATGAGAATGTCATCCCGATACACCACTACAAAATTATTGGTGAATGGTTGCAGGATATCTTCCATCATCCTCATGAAAGTGGCTGGAGCATTTTTCAAACCAAAGGGCATGACGAACCATTCAAAAAGGCCTTCCTTTGACTTGAAGGCAGTCTTTTATACATCTGTTTGTTCTATTGGGACCTGGTGGTAGCCAGACTTCAGATCAATCTTACTGAAGTATTTATCCCCCATGAGTTGATCAAGGAGGCCGTCGATTCGAGGAATCAGGTATCGGTTTCTGACTGTGATTTTATTCAGATCCCGGTAATCAATGCAAAGTCGCCAGGTTCCATTTTTCTTCTGTACCAGCACGATTAGGCTCCCACAAGGTGATGAGTTGGGATGGATGTGCCCCTTGTGGAGAAGTTCTTGGATTTGTCGCTTGATCTCCTCATTCTCTAACAGAGAGCGACGATAGACTAGCCCATTGGGCAGTGGTGCACCGGGGGTCAGATCAATGGGGTGCTTGACCTGGCAGTGCAGAGGTACCCTGATAGGTGAGGAGAAGGTATCTGAGTATTCTTCCATGACCTTATCTACTTGCTTCTGCTGTGTGGAGAGGTCGGTCGCAGAGACCCTGGATGTGGCTGTGATCTTTCGCTTATTCTAAAAGCAAATCATGAAGAAGACAAACTTCCCCATCTGAGAGATGACCTTCTTGCATTGCTTAGTAGAGATCAAGGAAATAGCACTAGGTGGGACTGCCTCAGGTATCCTGTACAATTTCCTGTTCAAAGTAATAATAACACTATGAGGCCTAGACTCATATACAACATGACATTTCCATAAATAAGTTTGGCCCAAAAGAACATCACAAACTTCGAGAGGAGCAACATCACACAATACCTCATCTTTGAAGGGCTTGATGCCGTATGACAGTCAACACTGTTGGCTGACGCGGAGATCGCTTCCTTGGCGGAGCCATCCAATGGTGTAGGGTTGTGGGTGACACATTGTGGGCAAGTCCAACCGCTTGATGACCTCTGCAAAGATGATGTTCTTTTGGCTATCGCTATCAACAATGAAGTGCAGTGGGGTGCCTTTTACCCACATTTGTGAATGGAAGAGGCGCTCTCCTTCTTCTGGATCGTCTAGTTCACCAGGCTGGAGCTTGGTGGTAGCAACGGTGGCACTGGGTTCCGCGTCAATGATCCATCTTCCCCTTTCTGGTTCTGTCTCTGAATCAAAATCTGCATTTGATTCAGAGGCTTTCACTTCGGCCACCAACGACTGCTTTGAGCGACAATTAGCAGTGTTATGCCAAGGGATCTTATGGAAGTCGCACCACTTCCCAGAATCTTTATTTGTCTTTCCAGTGTCCTTCTTTGCTTGTGGCTTGGACTGGTTGTCTTCATACTATCCATCTTTTCTCTGTCCTTTGTTTTGTGGGTTGGGGTCGCCCTTTCCTAGCTTTTGTTGTGAGGGGTTCCCAGGCCCAAATTGTCGTGTCTTTTGTTTGAGCTTCTGCTCGATTTTGACGGCATATCGATAGGCCGCGCCCAAGGATGAGATGTCTAGAAATTTCATTTCGGTCTGGATGTATCTATGTAAAGCACCATGATACTTGAGCACCAGATGTCGCTCTGAATCTTTCATACCCAGCTTGGTGCGCAAGGTATGGAAGATATTTGTGAAATCCGACACTGCTTGGTCTCTTTCTTGCCGCAGTGTGGTCCATTTGGTATATAAGTCGTCATAACTTCTGACAGGGTAGTATAGTTCCTCAATAGCATCCCTGAAGGAATCCCAGGTGGTTGTGACTGTAAATAATGAATTTTCCTCTGTTTCCTTTTGCTCTCAGAATGTTTCCCACCGATCTTTGACATGGGGGATGGCTTTGAGGAGCGCAAAAGTAATTTTTTCTCTATTCGAGAAGTTATGGATAGAAAAATACCCTTATAATAGATTCAACCACTTGTCTACAACATCTACATCTATCTGACCTTCAAACATAGGAATATCGAAGTTTATTTGTACCTTGAAGGGGGTCGCGCCTTTGCTCAAAGAAGATGTGTCACCTATTGGTAGCCGTCGAAGGATTTGTGCAAAACTATCCATCATCCCGTTCCTCTGTTGTGTGAGGGATTCCTCAATCAACAGTTTGAAAGGATCTCCTGTCCTGTCATCTTTATTTTCTCCTACCATGAGAGGTCACTTGGGCGTGCGAGAGCTTTTGTCCTCAAGAGAAACAAGCTCAAGACCCAACTCTTTGTACTCTGACCTCGTTGGGGACATTCATTAAGATGACAAGGAGCAGACCGCTCTGATACCACTGATACGAATTTTATGATCAGAAAAAAATGGATACAGAGTATTAATAGATTATTAACACAAAATAACAGAGATACAGTAAAACTGGTTTTCTATTCAATAATGAAATAAGCTGAAACTGTAAAATGCAGCAGGAACAAGCTTGCTGGAATGGTGGCGACTTATCTCTGAGAAGAGATGTGACGGCTGTGCTCATTCGCAAGAAGATGATTACAATGAGGCTATGGAGGCCTTTTTACAATAATAAAGAATGCCAAAAACCATAGACATCCAAAAACCTAACCCTAGGAGATGAACTGCCAAAAGTCATGTGGGCCCCGTTTGGGTAAGTTAGTACATCAACTTCCCGGGGTCGTAACTTTTGCATACGATATCTGTTTTAAGCGTATGATAGCCCATTGGAAAGGTATCATCGAGGAGATTCATTTTATCCACAATATCAAAGAAACTTCCATGTTGCAAAACTATTTTCCCAAAAAACATCATTTAGGGCCTCAAAATGGCCCCAAAAGTTAAAACCTACTAAAAATAGTAAATTGCCAAAATTGCCAGAAAACTGTTTTGAGCTAGTTGGAAAAGGTGGGTGGCCACCGATATCCATTTGGATCAGTGAGAATACATCATATATATATAACATTGAGGAATAAATATTGTTTATAAAGTCATTATTCATACTAATTCTTTTGACAATTCAAATGTTTCCTTTGACATGAAGTTTATAGATTAATGTAATAACATCCTCTTTTACCCAATTGCCAACATTGTTAGCCTAAGTAGTTAACTCAATTGCTTGTTTCCAATCTTGTTGATCATTTGGTTAGTTTTGTGTCGACATGTGCTTTAGTTGAATCTTCCTAGGTTAGACACACAAGTCTATGCCAATAGGTTTACTAGGGATGACATCCATGAATAAGGGGAAGCATCCCTTTACATCCATGAATAAGGGAAAGCATCCCTTTAGTTTCCCTGTGAGGTTTTCCTTGCAAAAAAATAATAACATCACTAGTGGTCACTCACTTAACACTAATGTTGCTAGCATTTTTAGTGTCATGCCTTATAAGTTGTCACTCACTTATGGTCGTTAGTTAAAGCATAGAATAAACAACCAATGTTTTACCTATTAGAATAATGTAGATTTGCTCGTTTAACCATAGACAATGGTACACCATTGTCACCCATCCATAGGCACAAAATCCACCCCCGATCACCTTAACCTTTGACAGAAACAATGATTCCAGGAAGCCACACCAGAACCAACAGATGACCAAGAGAGCACACCTTCTCCAAGGGTGGCGCACAAGAGAAAGTACCAGAAAGATTGAACAAGAGAAAACCATACACCTACAGTTCTTGTTGCTCCTCCTCCAAACTTGTGCATTGTTTATGGTTTCCTGAGTGAGATTGAGTGAGTGAACAAATGAGCCAATATGTCCTCTATTTATAGTGGTTCTAGTCACCAGTCTAGGCCGACTTGTCTTCCTGTAGGATAATATCTTAATATTATATAGTTTGTTGAGCCAACATGTCTTCTAGGGTTTTCACACATTTGTTTAGGGTTTCTCTTGCTTCTGGAATATTCCATTGTAGTCAAAGGTTACATATGGAGGTTAATACCTCCCACAACTACCATAATATCAACACTCTCTCTTAGCTAGGGAGGTATTAATGATATCAAACACATCCATCCATCTTCACATGGCATGGGAAAGACTCATATAGTCTTGTAGACCATTATATAGGTAGCATCATCATAGATCAAATCACGAGTATCATCATCACTATCAACATCATCTGGTAGCAATCTGGCATCAAAACATATCGTCGTTCTTGTTCTCGGTATTCGTCTGTCATAGACAATATCAGAATATCCATGAGCCTCATTTATCTATATTGATGATCCATCTCCACCACCATGTGTCTAACACCCCAGGTCATTCTTGTCTCATGACTAGAATCATGACCTCATTGGAGCCACACTCACCTCATAGTTGATCTTCTCATAGTATCACTCCATGAATGCATTTAGCTCGATGCTATCGGACACGTGGAATTGTACCTCAAGCACCTCGAGTCTTCATTCTGTTGAAGACTACATCAAGGCACATATACTCTGGATGTGGATGTTCCCTATCTCCCCTGGTCTGCAGCCCAATTCATGTGGAGATGGAGTCGGCCCGATGCTTATCGGGGCTACTCACCTACTCATGAGTTAACTACTCACCTACTCGTGAGAGTTTCAAGGTCCGATGCAATTCACATATAAGAGATCTAGCAGTAACTCGAATCTTCAGTCCGTCAAAGATTACATCTAGTCCTATTCCCACATGATCAAGTCCGTCTGATCAATCTTGGAATATCAGCACAATGTTGCAATTATCAATACTCCCCCATGGAAACATTTGCATTCCGACCAAGCTTGTCCCATACATAGGCTTAGTGCAAATGTCAGCTATCTTCTCATTTGTGGATAAGTGATGGAGCCTCGTTGCTCCTTCCTGCACCATGTCTCTGATGAAGTCCTACTATATCCTTCATCTCAAATTATGAAGTCAACTCCCTCTACCTGAGAGAATCCTCAGACCACGCTTATGTCTGTTGCGTGCCCCTTTGTGTCTTGCAAAGTGTCATGAAACCAAGCTGGCTTCTTCCTGATCAATGACTCCCTCTGAAGTCTGACTTCCTCTGAGTCCTTTCAAGTTTGTTGTTCTTGTTGTCATGCATTTCTTGTTCCTAACCTAGAACTAGGGGCTCCTGTACCAGGGATAATGGACATTCTAAAAGAGATAAGAAGTTTGGCCTCTCGTACAAGGATAATAACCAAGATGGCCTCCCATAGGGATAATAACCAAACCAAAAATAAAATGGACTCCTGTACCATGGAAAATGGTCCAATATAAAAGAAAAATAATTAAAATAACTAAAGTATACTTACAGTGAGATTTGTAGAGATTCTCATGATGTATTTAGTATAAATAATCATTTTCATGTTTAGTCTTCTTCTGTGGATGTTCATCATCTATTAATGCATGTTTCCTTTCTTTTCTTTTCCTTTGAGGATGATCTCTAGCATAATAACCAAACTCGCCACAAATGTAGCATTGGATCTTTGAAAGATCCTTCTTCTTTCTTGATGGTCCTATATTCTTCTTTTGGAATTTCCCTTTCCCTTTTCTGGCATTGGCTCCAAATGCTTACTCTTCTTCTTCTTCTTCTTTGGGTTTATGCAAGATCTTTCTAGATAGCATTCAGGTTTCTTCTTGAACACAATCAGATCATAGATGTTCAATCTTGGGTAGCTTTTTACATCCACAAATGCTCTGAATAAATGGCTCCCATGATATTGGTAATCCATTAAGATATACAGTGACAAGTTATGCATTTGGAAATTCATATCCAATAGCTTTAAGTTGATCTCTTAGTTCAGAGACCTTTGTTAAATATATGTTAATTGAATCTAACTTTGACATTTTGATGCATTGGAGCTGATTTTTCAAAGCTAACCTTTTTCTAATGTTCTTGCTTTCAAATAATTTTACCAAGGAATTGTACATTTTCTTGGCATTCTTTAGTTTTGCAATATGTGGAATCAGATGCTCTACAATTATGAGCTTCTTTAGTTTTGCAATTATGAGCTTCTTTAGAAAGCTCATCTATATCTCTCTCATAACTGCGACCAAATTAGCATTTTGGATATAGATTTTTCCTTGAGCCCAATCAATAGTTAATTTGGAGTCGCCCAATACCTGTAGCTTTATTATGTCCTTTTGTTTGGTAGTCTCTATAAGGGTCCATAAATCAATGAGCTCAACTTTGTTGTTGGTACCCCCTCTAGGTGCATATCTGATATAAATATAATGATTATGATTGATGGATAAAACAACTCCAAATCCACATGAAGGCGGGTGCTCTTGACTAGCCCCATCAAAGTAACCCCACGAGATTCCATAATCAAGGGAGGGGAGAATTGGATTGCACTGTTTTATCTCTTTTGGGTCATCTTTGAATTCAGAATCATGGATAATAAGAGTAAGTGTCATTGTTAATTCTGGAGACATCCATTTTTCTTTGAAAATAGTAGAATTGCAAGCCCACCAAATGTTTGAGATCATTATGCTTGGAAATCCAACATAAAGATTCACAGATCTATCTCAGACCCATATCTTGTAACAATATTTTAGACTGTCCCTATTCCAATCTGACCTGGCAATTAGCCTGTCCTTGACAATCTTCGCTACCTGACCTGCATAAGGACAAGTTAAAAAGAGATGAGCAACCGATTCAACATTAGACTTGCATAGAGCACATCGATTGGGGCCACACCAACACCTTTTTAACCCATTACCCCAAGTCAAGAGTTTATTCTTCAAGGCAAGCCAAAGAGTGATTTTGCATTTATGGGGGGCTTTTCATGTCCCTAATAGCTTCCACCACCATCTAGGTTGAATGTTTTGTATTTCTTCTTGTCATGATTTATAGCCTAGTTTTGCATTAAAGGACCTATCTTTTTGGTTTAGAGACTAGCACAGAGAGTCGTCAAACTCTTCGTTTAGGATAATGAAGTTTTCACATAACCTGGAAGAGAGAAACCCATTATTCATATAAATCAAATGGGAGTCCTAAAGATTTCGTGTCATGCCAACCTACACACATGTGTGGTCGAGGATCCCCTAAATGAAAATCATGAAGAGAGAAGACAATTTGATTCCTTAGGATCTGAATAAGTGGATCTGAAAGCCTGAAATTGTTCTTGACCCCTATCCAAGGGTCCTCCCCCACTCTAGCGCTCCTTCCATTGCCTATTTTCCAAGCTATCCATTTTCCCACTAATGGAAAGGCTTCCACCAAGTCCTTCTAGAAAATAGATCCCTTAGAGGATTTAACTGGCAACTAGAACCATTCTATTAAGTTAGGTTAGTGAAATACTTAGAGTTCATTACTCGGGTCCAAAGAGAAGTCCCCTGAGTTCAACACGATAGGTTCCTGCCTGCTAATGCTCAAGCAAAGGAACAAATATCCTTAAGGCCCCATCCTCCGAGATCCTTTGGAGCAACAATGGATGGCTAATTGGCTAAGTGGATTCCCATAGGAAAATTATGTCATGCCCATATATATCTGCAACTAAGTCTTCTAATTTTCTCTAAAACACCTTTGGGTATGGTTGTGATGGAATTCTAGTAAAATAGAATGCTTTCCAAGACTGCTTTAAGTAGTACGAGCCGACCTCCTCTAGATAACGTTTTGAATACCCAAGTAGAGATTCTCGATTCCACTTTACAAATTAGCCATCCCCAATCCTATTTTCTGTAGCAGTTCGATTTCAAAAAGAAACCTAAGTATTTTACCCCTTCTTCTAGGATTTTATTCTGAGCAAGGAGGATATTTAAAAAGAATTTTGTTTCAGCTTTGGAACAATTGTTTATCAAAATGCATGATTTCTCCAAATTAATCAACATCCTCGTTGCCCTGCAATACTGGTCAAGGATTATTTTAAGCATTGACACGTCTCTTAAGGAGACAAACACATTGCAGAACACATCGTCTACAAACAACATGTGAGAAACCATCTCCGACTCTGACACCTTTATTCCTCTCAACGAACCATTAGAACCAACCTCCTTCAAAATTATGCTTAAAGCTTCAACGATAATAAGAAAAAGGAAGGGGGACAAGGGACAACCCTGTTGCAATCCTATTGAGGCTTTGAAGAAACGTGAGGGTGAACCATTAATCAACACCACAAAGGAAACACTCTGTAGACATCCCCTTATCAAATTCATCAAAATTAGATTTAAACCCATTTGGATGAGTACCAAGCATAAGAAAGTCAAGTTTACCCTGTCATAGACCTTTGACGTATCCAATTTTAAAATGGTTGCTTTGAGATTCTTCCTTTTGACCTAATGGAAGACCTTCTAGGCAATTGCCACAACATCATGTATTTGATTGTTCTGCAAAAAACTAAACTATTCTTCTCCAATAACTTCACTTAACATAGGTCTAAGTCTGTTAAGTACCTGAATAGATATGAAGATAAATCTCAAAATAATCCCACAATATCAACAAGAATAATCCAAACCATACACCAAAACACTCAACACAAGAATGTAGACAAAACCATTGAGTTAGGGTAACACCATATATTAATCCTTAAGGAAGGTTAACACTCCTCAAGCAATGCTTGATACATTCACAATATTCTTCACTCTGTTTCATTACATTGCTTACACTTCTTTATATAGCTCTATCTATCTCATAGGAACTTTCTAGAGAGTCTTCTCACATTTATTACATCTAACTACCATAATGGACCTTTATTAATATAGTGGAGCTAGTCCACCTTACATTGAATGACCACATTCTCATATATTAAATGACTTCCACTAATAATATATAACCACATTCTCATTGGGTACCTCCCTAGGTACCCCATATTACCTCCCTAGGTATACTACATTCCATCCCCCTTCACATGTTTCGTCCTCGAAACATGAGAAGAAACCCTACAATACGACCGACTAAGCAATGTAGCCAACTGGTACCAAGTACGACCATCCATCCATCCTATGGAAGTCAAACATGATGTCCATTTGTTGCCTTTCCACCCTGATCTTGCTCTGCATCATGTCGGGGTTTCTATGGGATGGTTTCTATAACCCGATCTCTTCCCATAGTGCTAGGAGTCCTCCATGCACCTTCTCTTGATTGGTTTCCTTTCTGGTTCTCTACTGGTGCATAAATGTGTTGATTGTCACACCCTTTCTTGGATGACTGTTGTTTCTCTATATGATGTGGATGGCTATATATAACAATTGTAGGAATTTGTTCCCTTTTCTTCAAATATGCAACACATTGTTCCTTTGAGTCAATGACCTCCTTAAATTCTTGATTGTGTCCTTCATGTGGTTTTCCTTCATCTCCTTCTATAGACTCTGCCTCCGATTCAACTTCGGACTCAACAATAAATTCTTTGCTGGCCTCCGTGGGCCCATCTTTCTTATTAAGAGACACATCATGCAATGAGATTTTCTTTTTATTGTACCACAACTTCAAAAACTTCTTTTGCACATTAATATTAATGGTACCCATTGATTCTATCCAAGGATATCCCAAAACAATATCCACTTCATCCATATCCATAGCATAAAAATCTAAATGCAATACATATTTATCCATACCAAGCTTCAAATCTTTAAAATTTTTTACATTTTCACCCTCAACCTGTGTGCTTTGAATATTATTTGTAAGAACTTGCAGTCGATTAACCAACTTAACATTGATAAAATTATGCATGCAACTAGGGTTAATAGAAACAATAACCTTCTCCTTATGAATACAACCATGAACCTGTAATATAGAGTTTCCACATGAAAATAAACCCTTGCTTCTCTCTTCATCTTTACACTTTGTATGAGACCACTTGTCTAAAATTAATTTTACATATGCTTCATCATAAAGTGTCATCAACTCATTATAATTAAATGAGTTCCACCATATGCAAGCATCTTCTTGGAAACCATAGTGTAGACATATTCTCCAACGATCTTTCCATGATGACTTTTGAGATTGTATATATTCTTCAATACTAGGGCTATCATCCTTTCTAGTCAAAAACATCTTGCTTAGAGAAATCTTTAGCAAAAACTAGGTTTATAAAATAAGTTACTATGCAAATCGCGTGACTTTTTTCGGGAAAAGCCTGAAAAATGGTCGAATTTAAAATGCTAATAACTTCACCTTCCACACTCCGTTTCAATTGATTTTTTTTTTTAAAATTGGGTATTTTTCCGAGAGGAATTCAAATATCCAATTTTTTTGGCCAAATTTTGCTCATAAATTTTTAGATATGAATCTGAAGTGTGCTTCCCTCTTAGAAAAAAAAATGCAGAAGAGACAAAAAACTATCCCCTTCTTTGGCCAAGGTGTAACACCTTGTTTCCCCCAAATTTGTAATTAATCCTAATATAGGAATTACCATGCTAAAGCATGAGGAAAATGTGAATGTATGATGTGAATGGACCTTATGAAGAAGGTCGATGAATGTAAATAATATTATGAATGTATATATTGCAGACTGCTGAGAGGGGATATGCTGAAAAAGAGACCATGATGGCTGCAGATAGGCGGTGGGGGGCACCTGGAAAGGTGGCGTTAACTTCCACTGAAAATTAATACCGTATTTGGACTTCACTGGCCCGGAGAACCAAAAGCGGCTCGCTGGCCCCGAATTAAATGTCTTGCAGGCTGATAGGTAGATGGCTCCTCAAGAATTAATGAGGGATGGGAGGTGAACCTCCCATCTGTAGAGCCATCAGGCCTAACCAGCACGAGGGAAATCGCACCACATGCAACCTCGCAAGAGGATAAGGCGTGGGGGAGAAGTGATTGGGGGCAGACGCGATGGGAGAAGGAGAACTCTGGCGATATGCAAAGTGGGTGATAACAGAGAGGAAGGAGAGTAACCTTCGCTCCTGGTCACTGGCAAACAGAGACGCAGTCTCACAGCATCGTGGTCTCAGCTCGGGGGTGGCTAGTGGTAAATCCGCTGGGAGTCGCTGAACCTACCATTGGGTGGAAATGAGCACCCCTCTCAGCAGTTGCATAACCCCTGGTGTTACTTTCTGATAAGTGTTTTGCCTTTGGCATCTTGACATATATATATGTATTCTGACATTATGCTCATAAGCTGTGAAATTGCGAATGATTTCAGTATAAGAATGTCTGTATGGTGTCTTGATCAGTACTGGTAGTTGTATGTTTATATGGAAAGACTACGTATGGCTCATGTTCTCTTAAATCGTTGTTTATATGAATAATGATATAATTCAAACTTCATGTCTTGTTCTCGGGAGAGAGATACCCTTATCTGCCTCAGATAGTACCCTGGGTAAACCTCCCCATAGAGATACCCTTCTTGAAAAAGCCATCAAGAACCTGGAAGGAGGATGTGAAGGCGCAAGGCCTTAAGAAATCCCTGATAAGTATCAAATCGACGGACGAGATCCCATCGGAAGATCTGTGGTCACTCACGATCGTCAGATCAGAAGAAGAAGACGGAGTGTTAAGTACCTTAACCCTGACAGGTATTGATCGACAGACACGATTCCATCGGGAAATCTATGGTCACCCATGACCGTTAGATTGGTAGAAGAAGGTAGAACGTTAAATGCCTTACCCCTTTTCTGTTATGTGTCTTCGCGAGTAGCGAAGAGATCGGGGTCGTAGATCCCCAAGGTCCATGAGAGATCTGGGTCGTTGATTTTTCCATGCCCAGGAAAGTCGTGGGAGAATGCACAAGTTAGGAACCTGTCTGAGTTGTCAGATCTCGACTGGAAAACCCGACAGCCGTTGGATCTGTCAGGAGATATCCGAGGGTTAAAACCCCAGTGAATAGGGGCGAAAGCTCCAAAATAGATCTAGACCGTCCGAACGACGGAGGCCACGTGTCGTGAGATTTCCCATTTCGGGAAATTGGGAATCGAGAACTCGGAAGTTCTGGTGATGAGAGATCGGGATGTTCCATGGTGGAAGCCTCGAAGCGGATTTGGACCGTCCGATCTCAGGAGGCTACGTGTCGAGAGATTATCTGTTTCAGGGATCGAGGATTCGGGAGTCCCGCTGACAAGAGGTCGGGCTATTGCCTTGATAAATCCCGACGAAAATAAAACTGTGGTCATATGAGAAGAGGTCATATCGACCAAGGCATAGCCTAGGGGGCTAATTTCCAAACAAGGCATGTTCGACACTTCGACATTTCGGCACTCGGGATACCGAAGGGCATGCTTCCCTGTGCCCACAAATCCCGAAATTAAGACTTGCAAACTCCCGCCTGTTAGTATGAGGGTTAAGTATCAATCAACGGTTGAGATCCTTTCAGGGGATTTGGAGTCTGTGACACCCGTAGATGTGGGGGAAGGAACGCGGAGGATAGTTCCTCGACCCCTCTCAACCTTTACAAGCGATGAACGGACATGATCCTTTCGGAGGATCCAGGGTCTGGGATGACCGTGAGATGTGAGGAAGAGATGTCGGCTTTAAGCTGGGGCGCAAATGCGCATTAAGGTAAGTAGCGAGTAGATCTGGACGGCCAGAGTCCACCCGCCCAGATCTACGGCTGAGGCTTCATTCCGGAGCCCCCTTGTCGTTCTACCTTTAGCGGTGAGGGGGGGGTCCGGAATCAGATGCGCAACTCTCGAACGGTCGAGATTAATTCACCTTGATCAACAGTGCTCAGTTGAATTCCGGACCCCCCTTGTCGTTCTGTCATTAATGGGGGGGGGTCCGGAATGGTATGGTGTGTAAAGTGGGGCCCCCTCCTGTCATGTAGACTACCGTGTCGCATTTCCCTCTCTACCACCTGTACTCCACTTAACTGCGCGATAGGGTCCGTTCTCATTGGCGGTTCTCTAGCCCTGTTGGGATCTGTCCCCATTGGCCATTCGCTAGCCCTGTCGGGTTTCGGCGGTTGCAGAGTCGAATGATTCGACATTCCTGTGGAGCCGAGTCGCGAAATACCAAGAGGCGCCATGATTATTTGACCTGTGATCATGACCCATGATCACATGGGAGCAGACAGAGAAAGAGCTAGCTTACGCTAGGCCTCCATAGATATTTTGGGGCTCTGAGTCTGCAGAAATCAACGAAAAATTTTGATTTGCATAGTGGGTGCGTTACACAAGGAAAGTGCTCTGATACCAATTGTCAAGTACTTGAATAGATCTGAAAAAAAATCTCAAAATAATCCCACAATATCAATAAGAATAATCCAAACCATTCACCAAAACATTCAACACAAGAATGTAGACAAAACCCTTGAGTTAGGGTAACACCATATATTAATCCTTAAGGAAGGATAACACTCCTTAAGCAATGCTTGATACAATCACAATATTCTTCACTCTATTTCATTACATTGCTTACACTTCTTTATATAGCTTTATTTATCTCATAGAAACCTTATAGAGCACCTCCTCGCATTTATTACATCTAACTACCATAGTGGGCCTTTATTAATATAGTGGACCTAGTCCACCTTACATTGAATGACCACATTCTCATATACTAAATGACATCCACTAATAATATATAACAACATTCCCATTGGGTACCTCCCTAGGTACCCCATATTACCTTCCTAGGTATACTACAAAGTCTTCTGGCAATGATTTTAGAAATCAACTTATAAACTACATTACAATAAGAGATAGATTTGAAGTCCTCAAAAGATTATGCATTCTTCTTTTTAGGAATGAGGCAGAGAAACATAGAGTTGAGAGGTCCGTGAATCTTACCTACTCTTTGAGATTCTCTTGCTATAAGGAGTAGATCGTCTTTCAAACTGTCATAGAAGGATTTGAAAAACTCCACAGTAAACCCATTTGGACCTAGGCTTTTGCCATTCTTTATAAAAGAGAGAGCCAAGCACAACTCCAATTTTGTCACTTCTTCTTCTAAAGTTTGATTCATCCCTTCTGTGAAAACCGGTTGAAACTTAGTAACAACCTCCAAGATTTGTTGAATGGGGCAACCCACAGGAGCCAACAAGAGGCTCTCAGAATATCGAGCTCTGACCTCTGCTTTCTCCTTAAATGAGCTGACGATTACCCCTTCCTCATTTTTAATTTCCCATATTGTGTTGAGGTTCCTCCTATGGTTGGCAAAATGATGGAAGAATTTAGTATTATTATCTCCTACTTGTAGCCATAGAGCTCGACTTTTCAGATGCCACCCCTATTTATCTTTTATCAACCACGCGTTTCTCTTTTCTTCGAGGCTTTTTAGCTCCTCAAGTTGAGCTGGGCTGAGTGAACCTCCATCCACGTTAGAGAGGAGCCTTGAGAGGTTTCTTTCGATCTTCAAGGTTTCCCTATGCCTTTTGGCTTTCCATACAGGGATCCATTTTTTAATAGCATATTTGGTTCTCTTTAGATTGGATTCAAATTGGACCATTAGAGGTTCAAGCTTATCTGGACTCAACTTTTCCGAAGTGGAAACAACAAATTTCTTAAAGTCTTCTTTCTCTATCCAAACCTGATTAATATTAAGGGGAGCAGGTGAAGATTCAGAGTTTGAATTCCACCACATAGAGCTGGGATGATGATCTGAACTCTCCCCATCCTCCACTTTTGATTTAAATCTAAACCCCTTTTCCAATAATTTCTTGAAGACTAGAAATATATCCAATCTCTTAGAAACTTCTTCATTCCCCATTCTAAAGTTACACCAGGTTGGGGTGACCTTCACCGGTTCTAGGTTGACCGGACTTGCAGACTCAAGGAGAGAGAGAAAGAGGCCTCTCTGACGATCTTCTCTAGGGTTTCCCCCCCACACTTATCTAAGGGAGAGAGTAAAGTTAAGGTCTCCCCCTATAACAGAGAGAGGATCGCTAAAAACACATGCAGATTTCAGATCTTCCCAAAATGAGACCCCGTCAACATAGAGGCCATAGATATTGATAACAAAAAATGCAAAATCATAATATTTGTGTTTGAGTTTGACAGAGATGGAAGAACGAACAAAAGAGGAGGATAGAGCCTTAAAGTTGGGACTCCATCCAGTAAGAAACCCTTCTGACATACCCTCTGCATCTACAATACTGAAAGACCAATTTTTTAGCCAAGGGCTCATGGTTTTAATGGCGACATCCCCTAAACACATAGTCTCCTGAAGCAAAATAATATTTGGTTTGAGGCTTAGGAGGAGCCTCTTGAGGGATAGGTTTTTTTGTGGGCCCCCAACCCCTCTAGCGTTGAATGAGAGAAGAATCATTCTGAATGGAGAGGCAGGGGTCTCCCCGCTCTAAGGGCCCTGGTAATGGTTTCTTCGGTTCCTTTTCAAATTTCAACAACCACTTTTTCTTTTGCCTTCAACAAGTGAGACTTTCTTCCAACCTGCAAGGCTAGAGGAGGGTCAAGAGCTAGACCACCCTTTGAGGAAATGGCCTCTTTTAGGCGGTCTTTCAAACACAATGCGTATCCTTTTGAAGAGGGAGAGGAGGGATTCAGAGTCATCACAGGATGGGGAGACAGAGAGGGGACTTTAGCAGATTAGGGGGAAGAGGGAAGAGAAGGGTAAGAAGGAGAAGGCAAAGGGGGGGCAGAGGACAACCGAAGGACTTTACCACTAGAGGGGGCCAGGGAAGGAGGGCAAGGAGTGGTGGGAGAAACCTCCCCTAGGAAAGGAAGGGGGGGTGAAGCCTTAGGGGGAGAAACCACATTTTTCGAGAGAGGTGTAGAGGGAGAAGAGGAAGATGAAGGAAAGGAAACCAAATTCACCTCATTCAAAGAATTCAGAATACCCGATTGAGCTGCCTAAAGGGCCAAGTTTACCATCACAGAACTAGTAGCTTTTGCATTCCCTATTTCGATGACAACTTCCTCCTTTCCATCTACCAAGAAAACCTCCACCACTTCCACTCTTCCCTTGGTGGGTTTTCTTCTCCAAACCTTCAGTGGGAGTTGGCCCCAAGGAGACAGACGCATGCAAAGAGCCCCAATGTGTCCAATTTCATGAAAGTCATGGCACCAGAAGGGTAGTTTCCAATAATCCACCTTCTGGTGCCATGTAATGTCACAAAAAACAATGTCAATGCTACCAACCAAACCCTCACAAATATTAACCTTGACTTGGATCCAGACCCAATGATGGTCTTTTTTGAAGCCCAGTTGGGCTCATTCCCTGCAAACAAACCTATTTTATTTCCAATTACTTCTAGCGCATCTTTGGTCCAAAATGCTAGAGGTAAACCACGCAGTATGGGTCAGACCTTCATATGCGAAACATGCTCTCTGGCGGGATCAAAATACATAGTATAGGGCTAGAGAGAAAGTCATGACAAGCCCCAGGGCCAGCTTCTCCTAAGGAGTTCCTCGTAGTCTTTCTTAGAGCTTAACATAAAGGAATTCCATCCCCTGGACAAAACATGGGCCATTGGGTCATAGTTGAGTAAAGGGGTCCATTCGTGGTTAATCCACTTTTGGAGGGCCATTTCACCAGTTAATTTTCCATTAAACCTTCCAACCAACATTCTTCCCTCAAAGTGAGTAATTTCCCGTATCGAAATGTCTTCGCCAACGACCATCCTTACAGGGTTTCCTTTTTCCTGGATGCACTTTGGTTGCTTTTTCTGTCTATTCCCAGAAGTCTTTGCGTCGGACCTCTATTGGAAACCTCTGCTACTTTTTTATCCAAGCCAACTTGCAGGTTGCCAGAAACACCCAAATTAGAATTCGTCTGCGCAGAAAGGTTGACCAGATAGATTTTTGTAGAAATAAATCCTCCATTATCATGATTTTTATGGCCACTACCCACATCATTTAATTCTATCAGATCGATTCCTCTGTTTGCATGCTTGAGAGATAATCCGCATCCATCAGAACTTGCCTCAAAATATGACCGGGGGAGGAATGGGGACAAAGTCCCGTGTGCCAAGAATTCATCCTGTGTGAGAAAAGCCAGAGCACGTGAAGGACTTGAGTCGACGTCCACCTCATCATCATATGATTTAGCCATCTATTCGCTACGGACTACCTGTTATGTGAAGCCTCGAAACCTGCAGGGAAAGGAAAATATAGGATCTATTAGCACATATAATTATAGAGGTAAAAAAGAACCACTTTGGGTTTTGTATTTGAGTCACACCTTTGATCCTTACATCATTACCGAGACATGTCACCTCTCAGTTGTATAAAAGTTTCTCTTTGTCATCATCCATCTATTTAAATGTCAAGTCAAAGACAGTTGTATGTGTTTCCAACTCATTAGGAGAGTTTGCAATGTACTCAAGTGCTCCATTCATTCATTGCCATGATTACCTTTTTGTCATGCTAAAGGATTTCATTGTTTTTTGGAGCCTATTTTTAACAATTTTTTCAGGGATCAAGTCTTTGGACATCCTAACAGTCTCCTTGAAGCATGCAAATATTGTTTGAATCAGGCGCTGCGAACTGGTGACAGGCATTGCGAACTTCGTTGCGAACTCATTTCCTGTAGCAGAGTCTTCTAAATATTTGATCATAAATTTTGAACGACGATGCAGGTTTTTCTAAAAAAAATTGTGGAGGAGCATGATTTTGGCATTGACCCGCTGAAAAAAATTCATCCCAGTTTGGCATTTGAAAGATAAAATTAAAACACCAGTGCACTGTGAACTGGCACTGCGAACTGGCTGAAGAAGAGAAAGGTTTAGAGGTTGGATAACTTGCAAACATCCCTGTGCAAATTCAAAGACATCAAGATAAAGCCTAGGTCCACCAAGTGCTCCATGAGATTTTTCATCTTGTTTGAGGGTCGAGAAAGGGGTTTTGGTTGGCTTTCCTCTTGGCGCTGTGAACCCTCTGTTCCAACACTTTTTAAAAACCCATCTTCTGCATCTTTCTAAAGCTACAAGCTTAACAAATTATTAAACTCCTATCCAATCTGTAGTGTGCAATTGATCATCTGTGGGAGCCGACTTGAAATTTGCAAGTGTAGTGATGTTGTGAACAAATTTTGATGCTGATAAAAACCTATTTTGCAGAGACCTGCCTTTGTCTCCCTTCATTATAATTCTCAGTAGTATTTCCTTAGCCTTTCTATTTCAAGAATACCTTGTCTTATTTCTAGATGTGTAATGAGTTGAGATGTACAGAAGTTCTACACAAGATTATCCTATTGGAAAAGTCTTGTCATCAAAACCCTAATCCTCTGTATCCCATGTTTCACATCTAACAATCATTTAATATTGAAGTAATGTTTTCTTCATACAATATTTATGGACAATCAACAACAAAGGAAGACTCACAAAGGAGGAGCTTCAGAGTTAGAAAATGAAGAAGTTGAACTTCCTTAAACAATATTAGTTTTTGACAAGTTTCATGTTTATGCATTTTTGAAGATTTGAGGATGGTTATCCTTATAAACCATATTTAGCTCCTGGGATGTTCTCTTCTAGTCATATACCAAGATCATGAGTTGTTACAACAATTGGTGGCACTAGAGATGGTTTTTGGAATACTTTAAGGCATTTTCAAGTGAAATGGGCTGCTACAGGAGAGTTCGCAGCGCCGACGCTGTGAACTGGTATTTTTGACAGTTTGTAAACAATTAACACACAACATATGAATTTTTTTCTTGTAAATTTTGATTTCCAATATGGGTTCCTCTGAAATTTGGTGTGGAGGTAAAACATGGTGTTTTGGACTTGCTGACAAAAATTCAGTTCGACCGAGTTCGTATTTTTTGGAGAAAAGTTAAAAACATCACCTACAGGAAAGTTCGCAACAATGTTGTCACAGGCGCTGCAAACTCTAACATTTTGACAAATTCAAGCTATGGGAAGGCTTCCAGCTGTGAAGGAAGGTTCAAATGGTCTCCTATGAGTTTGTTGGACATGAGGGACATGTGTTTCATCTCCAGATCAATCACGATGACCTATTTCAAAAGGCATTTATCATCATAGACAAAATCACAAAAAATAGGAATTTGTTAGGCTTTTATTGGAATCTTTTGTAACAAGACTCCTAAATGGAGGATGATCCTATGGAACTCCTTGGTTTCGACCTCCTTAGGGTAGATAGATATTATTCACTATAAAGGAAAGGGTTTTTGATGAGAAAATGGTTGGATTCATGAGCCAAGAGAGGAGAGAGCTGGAGGAGCAGTTTTAGTTGCTCATTTGTAAGCCGGAGGGCCTGCTTGTAATGGCATTTTCTGCCATTAATGATTCATGAAAGTTGTTATCATATTGTCTTCTTTGTTTTCACACTTCTTTGGTATCTTCTTGCTTGAACATATTGCAGGTTTTGAGGATCATAGATGCCATTGATTGATGGTTTAATGAACAACAAATGATCTGTTGTAACTTGCCCATTAAATCATTGTTTACTGTTTAAGCAATTTTTATCTGTTTGCAGAAAGGATCTCTGTACAATGGATGTTCTTCCTTTTGTCTCATTCACCATTATTATACTCATCATTATATATCCCTTTTGTCTGATATATAGTTTGATTGTGTAATGTGCCTGACTTGGCTAGTTTAGGAAACATTGCTAATGTGTGTGTAGGATCAAAAGTTTACAACATATAAATGATCATACAAATAATAAACACGACAAAGGACTGCAAAGTTTGTATTATGATATCTCTGTGGATTACAAAATGGTCGAATGTGGCTGAATAAACTGACAATACTCGACTAGATCAACAAACAAAGGATCTTAGCCGGAATACAAATAAGAAACTACGACTGAATAAAATAACAACACTCGGCTAGATCAAAAGACAAAGGGATCTTAGCCGGAATACAAATAAGTGACTAAAAGATAATACCCGGAATATGGGAGCACTGCGGAATCAATGAAGAATGATGGAGGGCCTGGANTGAACTATCTCTCCTGAGATGCGCCTCTTCTCCTCAATGACAAGTCATAATTTGCATAATGATGAATTAGGTCGCTGACCCTTCCTTTATAGCTTTCTAAAACCCTAAATCATGTTGAAACCCTAATTCACTGTTGACTTCCAAAACCCTAAATCATGTTGAAACCCTAATTCACTGTTGACTTCCAAAACCCTAAATCACTGCTGAAACCCTAATTCATTGTTGACTTCTATTTTTAGCTCATAACAACTTAAAAGCGCTTTTAACCCTTTTTAGCTCAATGTCACTTTCCGAATATAACACCTGTGACTGGAGTGACCTCTAGTAACCCTGTTTACCCCTCTTTGGCCCTGGCTATAGTCTAATGGGGCAATTTAGACCATTAAGCCTCCTCTATGGAGCTCCTATTTGGAAAGGGACATTACATTCCTCCCTTCCCGAAATTGCTTGTCCTCGAGCAATACTAGTCCAGGGTGCTGCAACACCTGCTCGCTCTCCCAAGTAGCGTCCTCTACTAGAAGCCCTATCCATCTAATCAAACACTCTCTGATGACCTTGCTCCTCAGTTTCCGCTCCCGAAACTCCAAAACCTCCTCTGGAACTAACTCCAACTGTCCCTCCTCATCCAACGTGGGAAGCTCCTCTGATGTGCTAATGAATTGTCCCACTGCCTTTTTGAGGCAAGACACGTAGAACACGTTATGAATCGTGCTCCCCTCTGGAAGCTCTCGCTCGTAAGAAACCTCGCCTACTCGGCGCATGATCCTGTAAGGACCATAAAATTTGGGCTTGAGCTTCTCGCCCCCACTCTTCTTCAGAGATGACTATCTATAGGGTTAGAGTCTCAAGAAAACCAAATCTCTAACCTCAAAGCTGCGCTCTATCCTGTGCCTGTCCGCACTTATCTTCTATCGGTTTTGAGCCGTTTGCAGGTTCTCTTTCAACAACTTGAGAATCTCCTGACTCTCTATGATCCAATCCTTGGCCTTGGGAGCTCTGCTCTCCCCGAAGACCAAGTCTACCAAAGTGGGAGCATCATATCCGTGCAATGCTCGGAAGGGTGTCATACCAATGGACATGTGGAAGGTGGTGTTGTAGCAATGTTCTCCTAAATGTAACCACTTTACCCACGTTCTCTGTTGTCCTCCTACATAGTTCCTCAAATACCCTTCAACCCACTTGTTGACTATCTCGGTCTGCCCATCTGTCTAAGGGTGATAGCTGGTGCTAGGTGTCAACTCTGTCCCCACCAAATGAAACAACTCTTTCCAAAATGTCCCTATGAACTGACTCTCCCTGTCACTGACGATGTTCTTCGGCAACCGATGAAGTCTGAAGACCTCCCTAAAGAAAAGCTCAGCTACCTGAATTGTGTTGTACTCTATCGGTATGGCATAGAAGTGAGCAAACTTGGTCAATCTGTCGACCACTACATAGATAGAGTCCTTACCCTGGACCTTGGGTAGACCTGTGATGTAGTCCATAGATATACTCTCCCATTTCTGCTCTGGAATGGGGAGTGGTTGAAGTAGCCCTACTGGAAGAGCATGCTCTGACTTGTTCTGCTGGCAAGTCACACACTCACTGACGTATCTCATAATGTCTTGTTTGAGGCCCTTCCATGAGAACCTCTCTCTGATCTGTCTGTAGGTTTTGAAAAACTTCTGATGGTCTGCTAGAGGTGAATCATGAACTGCAGTGAGGATCTTCTTCTTAAGCTTTGAATCTGGCACCAAGTAGACTCTATCCTTGAAAAATATGACATAGTCAATGACCCTACACCAGTCATCCGGTATCTACCCATCCATCACCTCACAAGCGAACTTGTTCTTGGAATATTCCACTAACAACTGGGATTTCCAATCTGCTGAAATCTCCATCAAAGAACATGCCGCAGGTCTCCTCGATAGTGCATCGACCACAATGTTTTTCTTCCCCTTGACATACTCTATGTCAAAGTCGAATGCCTGTACCTTCGTCAGCCATTTCTGTTGGCACTCACTGAGGTCCTTCTGCTCAAGGAAATACTTCAAACTATTATGATCGGTCTTGACCACAAATTTGCTGCCCACCAAATATTGTCTAAACTTGGTCAAGGCATGCATGATTGCCAACATTTCCTTGTCATAAATGGAGTACAACCGCTCAGGCTGACTAAGCTTCTAGCTCTCGAATACAATGGGGTGTCCTCCCTGCATCAACACTGCATCGATCCCTTCACCGGATGCGTCACACTCTAGTACAAATGGCAAGGTGAAGTCTAGTAGTGCCAACACTGGACAAGTGCCCATGACTTCCTTCATGTGATCAAAGGCTTCTTGTGATTTCTCGGTCCATATGAAGGCCCCATGCTTGGTAAGATTTGTCAGTGGTGCTCCAAGATAAGAAAAACCCCAGACGAACCGCCTGTAATAGATGCATAGCCCGAAGAAGCTCCTCAATTATGTCACATTCTTGAGCGTCGGCCAATCTAGAATGGCTCTGATCTTCTCTTGGTGCACTTGTACCCCCTGTGCATTGATGTGGCCTAAGTAAAGCATCTCTGTCATACCGAACTCGCACTTGGACTCTTTGGCATATAATGATTGTGCCTCCATGATGCTCAATACCTCATCCAGGTGCCTCATATGCTCTTGCCATGAGCAACTATAGATCAAGATGTCGTCGAAGAAAACCAAGACTGATTTCCTTAACTGATCCCTGAATATATAGTTCATGCAAGAATGGAATGTAGCGGGTGCATTGGTTAGCCCAAATGGCATAACCAGGAACTCGAAGTGTCCAAAATGACATCGAAATGTCGTCTTCTCTATGTCTTGCTCTCGGATGCTGATCTGATGATATCCAGAGCGTAGATCAATTTTTGAGAAGAAAATTGCCCCATGCAGTTCATCCATCAACTTGTCAATGCGTGGGATAGGGTACCAATTCTAGATGGTTTTCTTGTTCAAGGCTCGGTAATCAATGCACATCCTCATGGTGCCATCCTTCTTTAGAACTAAGACAACTGAAGAAGCAAATGGGCTGTTGCTCGGTCTGATGTGTCCCATCGCCAACAATCCTTGATTGCCTTCTCTATCTCATCCTTGAATCTCCTAGGATGACGATAGGGGGGGTGATCATAGGTTTGGCCCCCTCCTCCAACTCAATGGTGTGCTCAAACCCCCTGTCAGGTGGTCTCCCGAGTGGAATTGCCTCAAAGACCTGCGGATGTCATCCCAATAAATTCTTGATCTTTGTATGGTATTGTTGTCGACCTTCCGAATCCTCCTGAGTAGTGATCAAGCATTCTGCGATATATACTACCTCCCCATGTCTAAATATCCTCTCCATCCTCTTGGCTGAAACTGTCTTGGGTGCTCCTATCGACATACCTCTTAGAACAACCTTCTTCCCATCCTAATCTCTTAATCCCATTTCCAAGGTTTGGTAGTTGGTAGTGATTTTTCCCAAGGTAATCATCCACTGAACTCCTAACACCACATCTATGTCCGATAGGTCAACCACATAAAATGTGTCTCTCACTGTGTAGTTGCCTAACTTCATCTCTAAGTTTGGAACTCTGTCTAGACACTCCACTATGTGACCATCTGCTACCGCAACATCAAACCCCTCAAACTCCTCTGTCTGAAGTACCCTTCTCGATACTAGTGAAGCATCGATGAAGTTGTGGGTGGCCCCACCATCTATCAGGGCGATTGCCTGTTGCCCCTGAATAATCCCTTTGATATGGAGGGTATCATACCTGGGAACACCGGAAAGGGTTGCTATGACACCTCCCTTTGCTGGTTTCCTCCTGTTAGCCTGTTCTGGCGGTTGTGGGACTACTGGAGGATGGGCTCTTGCCGATGTCGGTGGTCTACAGGGAGGCTTCTCCTCTGTCGGTGCTGACTCCTCCTCTGAACTAGTGGATCCACTATCTTGCTCCTCCTCCTCGCTGTCCACGCTATTTGTTGCTACCTCAATATAATGAATCTCTCCCTTGCCCATGCACCTGTGGCCTGGGACCCAAGGATCTTTGCAGTTGAAGCAAAGCTTCTTCCTCACAAGCTCTCGCCTAGTCTCATCATCCAACTTCTCCTTGCCCTTCCATTCTCTCTGGAATGGCTTCCTGTCTCGATCCCTCTGGAGCACAAATGGTTTGGAGAAAGTTTTAGTCTTTGGCACTGAGTCTGCCAGATCTTGAGTGTGAAGGATGGCATCCTGCAAAGTGGGAGGCTTGTATGCCTTCACCCATCCTCTCAAAGGCTCTATGAGTCCTTCTGTGAATAGCATGATCAACCTGGGCTCTAATATATCTGTCACTGCCACGGCTACCCGCTGAAACTCTGTGATGAACGCCTCTGTTGTGCCAGTTTGTCTCAACTGGGCTAGATCCCTGAAGTGTATCTCAGGATCCTTCCTATCAAACCTGTCCATGAGCCTATCTATAAACTCCCTATAGGAGGTGATGCGACTGTGACCCAATGTCACCAGTCCATGATACC
>ML785069.1:726317-741147 GCA_009831015.1 Picea engelmannii
CTGCAAGATGAACATTGTGCTACCATAAAATGATCCTTGGACCTATTCATGCATCAAACTCATGCCATACCAAGCATCATGAAGTAAAATATATGTCAACAATGAAATAAAGAATCATGAGAAAAATATCAACCAAGTACATCCTGTACAAAATGCGTGCTCATCATGCACAACACCTATGTACATCAACCATGTACATCAACATCATGCAATGTGCCAAAAGATATCATCCATAGGATGTATCAATCATATGCCTTTATCAACATGCCGACATGTGCATCTACCAATATTCCAACCATGTGCATCTACCAACATGCCAAACAATTTATCATATCACTCATGATATGTCTCCATCATGAACCAAGTGCCACAATAATGTATTTTAAACAAATGCAAATTGTTGTGCTAATCAAGTAGTACCAATGGTGTAATATCATCAATAATATGCCATCTATGAGTATACCAAACATGTACATTACCATGCACCAATACCACAAAATGATAAATCCCATATATGTATGCCAAATCCTCCATAAAACATGTGCCAATCAAACTGCTAGTAGGTGCCTCTTCCAATGTACTAGAAAAGTACCAATCATGCATCAACTATAGATCAACAATGATGTACAACATGATCACCTCATCAACTCACCAACCACATGTCCCAATATGTAGCCCAATCCACATGAAAAATGCATGCACCATGATATCAACAGATGCTTTCAATAATACATCATAAGATATATCAATGAAACTCAAATATGTACCATCCATGTACACCAACAGATCAACATCAATCCATACTCATGGGTTAGTGCCATGCACAAAAGATTTATTTTACATCATCACCTTACATGATCTAACATAGAACCATGAAAAACCTGCAACAAACAGTGTTAGAACCTGCAATAAACAATGTCAGACTCTGCAAAACAGAGTTATACCATCTCATCAAGCTGCAACTCATGTGCATTGCCTTTTCCCCAAGGCTTTACCACATATACGCGACCTGCTGCACAAAAAAACACATATGTACACGACCTATTCAAGGTCAGCCGACGTATGTATGTGACTGATACCATTGTCACCCGCGTATGCCTCAGTAAATGACTTACTTGAGCTTCCCTTTAGTCTTTCGTTCTGTTCTGGCTGCTCTGTCTTCTTCACCCACTCCTGTAGATGTCTCTTCTCCTTAGAACTTGAGCTCTGAGCATCCATCTTTTCAAATATGCCTCATTTCCTTACTTCATTCCTTCTTCTAGCCATGCTATGTGAAGTCCTCATCATGGACTTTCTTCTTGTGTTCCAACACTCCTAGGATTTGTGGCCAAATTCACTAGAGCTGTAGCATCTCATGGTGTTACAGTGAACAACAATGTGTCCTACTTGATCACATATCCAACACCTCATGGTGTTATAAAATATTCCATTATATCTCCTTTCATAAGATCTACATTCAACAGCTTTGTGACCATATCCATTACATGAATAATAATGCCCATGAAAAATACTTTCATACCTTTGCTTTGGTGTCTCAAGAATAGATTCTTGCTTTGTTCTTTTGAAATTTTCTTTGCCTTGTGTAGATGGTTGCCTTGCAACATTGTCTTCCTTCTTTGATAGATTTACCTCATGCTTCTTTGAGGTGCTTGCTTCAGCATGTGTATCTTCTCCTTTGTATCCAAGACCTGATTTATCACATGATGATCTTTGACTTTCCAAGATCTCATCCAATATTTGTAAGCTATTCAAGAATTTGTTTGACTTTTCAACCTTCTTTCTAAGGTCAACAATTTCAGCTTCTAACTTACAACATGACTCTTCCTTTTCATTTATTTGAATCTTCAATAGTTCCTCTATTCTTTTGGCTTCTTCAATTTGGGTCTTGAGATGAACAATGGTTTCAAAACTTTTGCTAATCTCATCATCTACATTCATATATTTTTTTCCATTCTTTAGTCTTGTGATCTCTTCTACCTTTTCTTCTAATAGAGTCTTATTGCTCTCTTTTTGATCCTTGACCATTTCTTTTAACTTCAATATGTGCCTTAGACTTCTCCTAAGAAAATTCTTAGTGTTATCTGAAAGATAGTTATAGTCTATATAATAATGATCACTTCTATATCTATATAAACCCTCTTCAACTTCTTTTTGAAGTTTTAATAGATTTCCTTCTATTCTTTTCATGGAATAATTATCATCAAACTTTACACAAACTGTTTCTAGATCTTCTTCTTCACTTGGAGAGAAAAATTCATCATCATCATTGCAATCAAGGGTTTTTGAGGGTTCTTTACCTTCATTTGAAATATATTCATGATCTTCCTTTTTTCCAACATCAACGCATAATTCTTTGCCTTCATTTGAAATGTCTTCAAGAACTTCCTTTGTGCCATCATCACTTGATTCTTTATCTTCACTTGAAATATTTTCAAAATCAAATTTAGAAATAATGCATTCAAGAGTTTTTGGAGATTCTTTACCTTTAGTGATCTTGATGGAGTGATCTTCAATTTTTTCTTTCTCCTTCTTGCTTTGATATGTTTCCTCTAGCTTTATCCATAGATCCTTGGCGGAGGTGCATCATCCCATGCTATCTTTGATAGGGCTTGAGAGTCCATTAAGAATGGTCTTGAGAGCCAATGCATCATTCTTCTTTCCTTCTCTTTGAGCTACAAACTTTGACTTGTTCTTCAATGAAATTGATCCATCAATGGCTGCCTTCCAAATTGCTTCTCCCATTGTCTTTAAATGTAATCTCATCTCTATTATCCAAGTAGAATAGTTTTCCTCATCAAGGATTGGAACTTAATCATCCATTTGTGTGTCTATGGATCTCCTTCAAGCTTGTTAAGGCTTGTAGTGAAGGCCCGCTCTGACACCAATTGTTGGACACACCTACCACACTTAGAGGGGGGGGTGAATGAGTGTGGGGATATTTTCCCCAAAACTTCCCTCTTACACAAAAACTCCTTAGTTAACATTCAACATTTTCTCATTACTCATCTCTGTCATTTATAATCAATTATATGTGAATACATATCAACAACATATCATCAACAAATCATCTCCACAAGGAACACAAAGAACACAAGATGTATGTCCAATTTTTCCTTTTATTATGGACTTCAATCCGAGGGTTTTTCAGCAACAACTGAATAGAGTACAACTCTACAAGAGCACCATCTCTATATGCAAGACTCAACTTACATTCTCAGCACCAACTGAGATGAGACAACAATCCTCAACAGATATCAATCTGTCAACATAAACAAGTGCATCAACCATGCACCAACCTGTGCCAAACAACCTGTACCATAAACAAGTGCATCCAACCATGTACCAAGTATATACCAATAATGTGCCAACTAATCATCAACAATGACTCATCAATATGTACCAACATCATCAACTATACACCTCATGTATGTGCCAACTCATCAACTGCTTGTCTCAACCATGACTAGTTTGGGATTAGTCAACAACCCCAACTTGAAATAATCATATATTTGTACCTGTAATGAATAAAGATATGAAACTGATACACAATGTTATTCAGTGTGTTTTATGCAATTACTCCAGGTGGCACTACTTGTAACCTCTCATAAAAAGAGTTATAGCAAAAATGACATACCTTGCTGAATTCTGTCTTATTCTAGAGAGACATCGTGTAAAGCGTGACCCGCACAAAATATTCATTGAATTTATTTAAAGCTGTTAAAAAAAAAATATAGAATATACCCTAACCAACACATTTTGTCTCACTGTAATTGGATTTGTTATGAAGAAGTTATGATGTTTTTTTCCTGAAACACCTGTTTTTGACTAGTTTCAGGACTAGCCACAAACCCTATTTTCCACAGATCCTAAAATACAACAACCCACAAGCTGAATTTTTTACCATAGATACTTGGGTATGTTTTCTCAATGGAATAACAATTTCATGGTCTGAATCATTATAGAAAAAATGTTATAGCAAAAATGGTGAGATGACCTATAAATAACATACCTTAGAAAGCATCATCAAAAGAATTTATCCTCCCTTCAATTCCGACCCTCTTTTCTTCACCTTTCTTCTGAAATTTGGCTTAGATATCCTTGGTTAACTCAGTTACCTGTAGATATTCCATATGCTCAAGTGTTCCATACCAAAAATTCTCAAGAAGCTCTCACAAGAAGCTCTCCATCAATACTCCAAAAGATATTCTCACAAGAAGCTCTCCATTGATCCACAAAAAGGATGATCTACAAGAGACCATTGCTATCTTATTTATACTTTCATCATCTAAGTCACTTAACCCATTTCTAGGGCACTTAAACTATTTTCCTTATTTTAGGGTTCACCACTTTCCATAAATAGAAAGTTCCCCAATACTTTATCATTTAAATATTCCTTCTTGATTTTGTCACCTTACTTTATCATTTCTTGATTTTGTCACTTCTCTTGATTATTTAAATAATCCACCTTGACTTTGTCACCTTAATCTATCATTTAAATAATGATTTCTTCTTTTAGGTCACTTAACCCATTTCTATGTCACTTAACCTATTTTCCTTATTTTTAGGGTTAACCACTTTCCATAAATAGAAGGTTATCCAATACTTTATCATTTAAATATTCCTTCTTGATTTTGTCCTTACTTTATCATTTCTTGATTTTGTCACTTCTCTTTATTATTTAAATAATACACCTTGACTTTGTCACCTTAATTTATCATTTAAATAATGATTTCTTCTTTTAGGTCACTTTGACTTCTTTGACCTTGGGGGCTTCAACCCTTCATGTGGGGGTCCTTCATCTTCGTAAGGCCACAATTCTCAAACCATGAGGAATTATGTGACATTCCACATACCACTGGAAATGACATAACAAGCACTATCCATCTAGGATAGTTTCACCAACAATTTCCTTGATCTTCATCTCATTATTCCACATACAAGCATGGGTACTCCAACCATTCTTCTAGGATAACTCAATCCGTAAAGCATCTTCCCATGAGGGATTTCACCATAAGGGGACCACTTTGGAGTTCATCCATTTGTGCACCTTATCAATCATGATAAGACACTAATGAGAGCATGTGTCCTCCAACCATTCTTCCATGATAACTCAATCCACAAAGCATCTTCCCATGAGGGGTTTCACCATAAGGGGACCACTTTGGAGTTCATCCATTTGTGCACCTTATCAATCATGATAAGACAATAATGAGTCATATATAAATTTTTCCAACAATGCATCATATACCAATGAAACCACATTGATGCATCTTCATCATGTATCAATGACAAATCATTGATCCATATTCATCTATGCATTCTCATCAAGGACAATACATATTATATTACATCAATCATCAATCAATCAATCCTTTGACACCAATCAATCACTTGACATCAATCAATCAAACCATTGGCATCAATGACAACATGATCCGACAATAACAACCACAAGGGTTTGAAGTTGAATATAGAAAGACTCATGTCTGCAGGTTGAAGAAAGATATGTACGGGTTGAAGCAAGCTCTTAGAGATTGGTATTACAGAATTGATAATTTCCCGACGAGCTTGGGCTTTACCAAGAGTAAAGATGATTCTAACATTTACTTCAATGTTATGAATGCAGAGCCAATTATATTTCTACTATATGTGGATGAATTATCCTTAACAGGAGAAGAAAATGTCATCACATATTGTAAGAAGAAGCTCGCTGCAGAGTTTGAGATGAAAGACCTAGGCCTGATGCATTATTTCTTAGGTATTGAAGTTTGGCAGAGCCCAGAGAAGATCTTCCTTAACCAAGGGAAGTATGTAGTTGAAATACTAAAGATATTTGACATGTTGGAATGTAAATCCATGAATACACCCATGGAAACAAAGTTGAAGCTCTTGGTTGATACTTTGTTAGAGTTGGTTGATGCTACTCTATATAGACAAATTATTGGCTCGTTGATGTATCTGACGAATACGAGGTCAGATATATGCTTTTCTGTGAACACCTTGAGTCAGTATCTAGTAGAGCCCAAATGTGTTCACCTTGTAGCTGCAAAGCATGTGATGAGATACCTTAAGGGTACATTGGATTATGGTCTCTGTTATACTAGAGATCATGACTTCAAACTGTATGGTTATACTGATTTAGATTGGGCTAGAAGTGCTTTTGATAGAAAGAGCACTTCAAGATGTTGTTTTAGTCTGGGGTCAACCATGACTTCATGGAAAAGCATGAAGCAATCCATTAATGCTCTCAACACTGTAGAAGCAGAATAAATTGCAACATGTTCTGCCAATTATGAAGCCATATGGTTTCAGAAGTTGTTTATAGGTGTATTCTATCTGGAGATGGAAGCCATCGTTATTCTATGTGATAAATATAGTTTCATAAAGATGACGAAGAACCCAGTGTTCCATGTTAAGTCAAAGCACATAGAAATTTAGTATCACTATATTCATGATATGGTGTAGAGGGGAGTTGTAAAGCTCTAATATGTTGGCACCGATGAGTAGGTTGCAGATGTGTTGACCAAGCCTCTGTGTCATGTAAAGTTTGAGTACTTCTGAGACAAGCTTGGTGTTGTCCGAAAGGACCTCACTCGAAAGGGGGAGTGATGATGATGATACTATGATATCCTGACCAACAATGGGTACCTCCGTTAGGATTTTATATCCTAGGGGATTGATCATCCCTGGGCAGATCCTGAAGGTTCGGTAAGTACAGTCTGTCAGAGTACATGTTCATGTATATGCTAGTTATGGTCAATAGTGGTAGGTCCATTAGGATTTTATATCCTAGGGAATATTTTGATTCTTGGAAAGATCACGAAGGTCCGGTAAGGATGGTCTGTTAGAGTACCACGTGGTAGTTTGTTAGGATTTTATATCCTAGGGAATCTTATGATTTCTGGGAAGATCTCGAAGGTTTGGTAAGGACGTTCTGTCAGAGTAACACAAAATGTTGTTGTTGAACCTGCCTCATTCTGTTTCCATATGATGATGATGTTGTTGTCTCAGTCTCGTGTTGATGATGTTGTTGTCTCAACCTCGTGCTGATGATGTTGTTGTTTCAACCCCGTGCTGTTGATGATGTTGTTGTTTCAACCTCATGCTGTTGATGATGTTGTTGTATCAACCTCATGTTGTTGATGTTAGTATACCAGCCTCAGGTTGGTGATATTTTTGCTTTAGTGTTATGCTAATTTATTTTGATGCAAATGATGATGATGATGCTACTCCAACCCCATGCTATGAACGATGATGTTATTGACGATGAGAAAAACTTTCGATGATTTGTAGATATGCCATTCAGTATTCCAGATGCTAATGATGTTGCTTCCCTCTCTCTCTCCTGATGATGTTGCATTGGGTTATGTTAGTAGAATACTCTTCTCATTAAGGGGGAGTGTTGAAATATTGTAACTTCGAAGAATATTCTAATTATATTTGAGTTATTATCTTATATATCAAATCCCCTTTTGTGAATTGATCATGTCGGGTCTTGTATAAGACCAAATCCCCTTTTGTGGATTGGTCAAACCATATTTATATGGTGGTATTTGTAAAGTCGGCCCTTAGGGTTTATAAAGTGGTTTTAACCACTCTTGGAAGAAGTCGTCCCCACTAAGTGAAGAGACATAACCATAGCACCTCCTCAACTAGTATTTATAAGTGAGGATGGCGTCTCACTTGTTCACTCACTCACTCACACTTCTAGTGCGCATATTTTGAAGGAAGATGCAGTTGCAAGAAGGAGAAGAGAGGCGCATGCTCATTCGTAGTTTATTCTTTGTGGTTTGGTCTTAGTCTTGGAATTGTATTGGAAGTATATTATCCAGGAAGTTTTTTCTGTGTTTTCTCCACCATGAGGGTTTCCCAGGATAAAATGTTGTGTACCTTGTGATTGTGTTTCTTTCAGTGATCCTCTTTATGATGTTGTTTTGGAAATGCATTGAATGCTCTAGTAAATTGAAAATAACCTAAGAACAACATTAAATTTAACACAACCGACCGACTAAAAGGTCACACACCTTTCTAGTCCAAAAATATCTGGGGTGTCTGATTGATTCGATCATGGACGTTAGATCAGCTGAGGCCAGGAGGCTCTATTAAGAATTTATTGGTTTGGGAAACTCGAGTGAAGCTAGACCGTATATTATTATAGACCCTGTTTGTTGGATCGGTCAGGCCGTGGGGGTGTTTATTAAATACCATGATGTCTAAGAAGACCATGAAGATCCCTTCCATTGTTTTGGTGTGATTGTGATCGTTAGATCCATTGGAGTAGAATGTTTAGGAGAAACTGTTCGAAAATTTGAGTGAGAGTTGCATGGATTGCAAGCCGAGAAGGGTATCCCAACTGGTTATCCACCATATATATTCACACTGGTTTTCCTCTGTCCTTGATATTTGTGTCCTCTTTCCTAAGGAATCATGCCCTAGTTTGCTGCAATGTTTTCTCTCCTCCTTTTCTCTCCTACTTACGCTCTCCCTTCTCATTAAATGAATAATGAATGTGTCTATTTTTCCCTAGATATCCTTTTTATCTCTTCATTAGGGAGTTAGGAATTTATTTTTGTAACGTACCCAACAATCCACATACGGGGCACATTGCAGTCCCAAGACTCAATTCTCTGATCTGATTTTGAATTCTAACAATATTTAATATGAAATCAAGCAGGAATAAACCACATGCATTAATTAAGCTCCAAGATACAAAATACAAAAGTAAGCAACGTGCCATGCACAAAAAAAATCAATAGACAAGCACATTAAAAATGCGTATGTTAGAGATAATTAAATACACAACAGAATAACATTATACAGAGAACTTATCTTTCAAGTAAACATTCACAAACTGGCTGTAGACCAAGGACGTTCCTCCCAACCATAGACATTGTTGTTCATTTACTCTCAACAATAGGTCACCCCCGAGCCAAGGGTATGAATCCACAAGGATGGGTCCTAGGCCAAATATAAAACACTCAACAGTTGGCTAAATAGCTCTCATATTTCCCAACCACACAACAAATCCTAATTTCCAGCTCTCTTTCCCCCTCATCCTACACAACCCAAGGAAATGAACACCTTTCTATGCCATGTAGTCCCTGAGGTTGTTCCATTTATCTCTAGGGATCCAATGCTAATGGTAAGGAAATATCCCTACTGGAAATTCCAAGGATTCTCAGTTGTGGACAATTCTATCCGAATTTCCATCAAGCTCATGCACACAAGCATCCATTCCCTCCTATAATGATCAGTAAAATATTACAACCATTCAACAATGGCTCTCCTCTTCCTGCCATTCGTTTCCATGCTCATACCAAGAGCACACAAACTAGCAATAGTGAGTGAAGAGGAAGAAGAACAAGAGAGCAAGGGGAAGAAGACGAACCAGGGGAAAAGCACCCAACTAGGGGAAGAGAGACCCCCAACTTCACCCAAAGCCACCCTCATGCAACCATTCGTATCCATACTCAAACCAAGAGCACACAAATTCAACAAGAATGAGGCTCCTAAAGATGAAAGAGTGAGAAGGGTGTACAATGAATGAATAAGAACAAGTGAACCCCCAAACAAACCAAAGATGGGTTTATATAATTACTTGTAAATCAAGAATCACATGGCCTCCCCCAAGAAGCTCATGTAACCCCCTTTTCTTCGTAAAATCAGTTATGGTTAAATAAAATAATAATAAAAAGACTTAGCCCCTCAAGCCCCCTCTCTCATGGAATCATAGCCCCCTATCTCTTTTGTCCTTGTTCGTCTTGCAACCAACGGTGTATTTTTATTAATGTATATGAAGTATTACATTTCCTAGGCACTCTAGCCCCTTTTTGACTTTACCGTCTCACCAACCTAAGTCACAATTACATAATACATTATAGTTCATAAGGGTTAAAATTGAGATGTTACAATTTTAGATCTGATGGTTGAGATTAAATCCTATCCCTCTCAAGATCTACAGTTGTGTTATAATATCTCATTAACACAACTTAAAAAATCACTTTATCCCTCATAAATTAAAAAGTCACTTAAAATTTATACAATAAAGTTTATGTCTAGGGACTACTTTATGCACCCACATGCTAAGACACCAAGCACACGTAGAATAACTTTTGAGCTACAAAACTCAACACTCCCTCTTAGTGAGGAAGGAGCTTATGGAACCTCCACCTAGATATGTCTCCAACCCAATCACTCCATCTATTACTGTAGTTGCTCCCTTTGAACTGAAAATATTCCCTTCCACCTGCATTGGATCATGTGCTGAAGACCTGTTCCTCCTCACCATGCCATTAGGAGTCTTCTCGCACTCTTGAGCATCCAACTGTGTCATCTCATACCAGTTGAGACTTATGAAAGTACCAAAAGTAGCCTCACAACCACTTTCCATTGACACTGATCCTAAATCCAAGATCCCCTTGGACTCACACACAGGCTATCCTAACAACCTGTATAACATCCCTTGTCTTACACCACACACTACTGTTGTGTCCAAGGTATCTCCCTCTGGATATATGAACACGTGTCCATGATCGAACACAACTCCATATTCCTCATCCTACAAATCTAATACTAAGAGCAATCTTACCTTCAACTCTAGAATATGCAACACCTCTTCCACCTCCAAATATCCTCCTAACTCTGGTTGGAATCTCACACATCCAACCCCCTTCACTGCATGCATGGTATTAGTCCCACAACCCACATGATAGTTTGAGTCTATCTCTGAAACACTAAGGAACAACGACCTCATTCCCATCATATGACGAGATGATCCACTGTCCACAAACCATGATCCAATGTCCCCAAATGTTGCACTATCACTTCCTGAAAGACATACCACAAGAGAAAATTCCTTCTCAAAGTTGACAACAAAATCATCGATCTCAGTTGTTGTTGATGCTACTACCTGTGTCTCCTTCTTGCCATTATTCTTGTTTGGACACTAGCTTGCATAGTGGCCAGTCTTATGAAATGAAAATCATTTCACTTTTCTCATGTCCCTACACTTCTTCACATGAAAAGAAACATTCTCCTCGTCTTCATCACCCTTAGCCCAACTGCCTTCAAGATCCTCCTCCCAAGTCTCCTCCTAAGAGAATTCATCCCACAACCTCTGCCAATCAGGGAACTTCTCACATCCCACAACTCCCTTCACAAATGGAGCCCACTTCTCCAAGAACCCATTCATATCTGTCCTCACAAGTTCATAATCATTGACTTCCTCTCCAACAACCAATAAATCACCATGAACCTTTGATATCCTGGTGAGATACAATGTCATTGTGTTAGTCTTGGACATCTTGGTGCTCTCGAGTTTCTCCCTCAACACCATCTTCTTGTTTTGGTTTCCAATATGATATATATTTATCAAAGCCTCCCACATCTCATAGGAATATTTCATTTTGGACACATGAGGTATGATATGGCCCTCACGAAATCCAAGAGCATCCTTTTGGCTTTCACATTTTTCTTAGTGAAGGCCGCCAAAATCCTGTATCAGTGGGAACAACTTGGGTTTTCTCCACAATATCCCAGATTTCGTTTTCCTCCAACAACAACACAATCCACTCTTTCCATGGGATAAAATTCGTAGCCCCATCCAAATTGTCCTCAAGCCTCAATCCAGTATCCATCCTTGTCCAATTGACCAACAATATTTTTCTCTTCCTTTATCCAAGAAAAACCCCTACAAATCCTTATGCCAAAGTCTTTAGTGTCACTCGTCAAAGTCCCAACTCTAATACCATGTAAATTTTTAAGGTTCAATATGATGGTTTTTGGTTTCAATAAATTATTTGTCACAATTTAATTCTCATTCATGAATGTTGTTCATAAACTGAAATTTATAACCAGAAGCACATTGAACTTTACTTGCACAACGAAAAAAAGAAAAGCATTTAATGACAAATATTTATGGGCAATGCCCCTAGAAAAACGTTGAAGGGAAAACTAGTAGAGAGATGAGTTTTATTAGGGATTCTAAGAAAAAATCTTGGAAATTACAACAAGAGAAATAAGAACAGGTGCACCTTGATTCTCATGTTAAAATTGGAAATTTACTACTGCTTGGATTTTCGTGCCTCTCACACTAGGCTGTACGATCTGCTTTGAGAAATCTGTGTACTACAACAAATGGTGTACAACTACCTTAAAATCTGTGTACTGTACCAACAATAAACGCTATATGGTCTGCCTCAATGATTTCTATGCAATTTTTCCTCAAAATCTATGTCAAGTCTTCTCACACGTGTGGCCAATTTGCTGCATTAATTGTTGTCCTCTTTCCTTGAGATTTGTGTCCTCATTATCCTTGGGAACCATGCCCTAGTTTGCTGCAATGTTTTCTCTGCTCTTTTTCTCTCCCACTTACGCTCTCTCTTCTCATTAAATGAATAATGAATGTGTCTATTTTTCCCTAGATCTCTTTTTTATCTCTTCATGATGGAGTTAGAAAGTTATTTTAGATATGATGGATAATATTAAATCCTAGCCCTCTCAAGATCTATGGTTGTGGTTTAATCTCTCATTAACACAACTTAAAAAATCACTTTATCCCTTATAATTTAAAAAGTCACTTAAAATTTATAAAACAAAGCTTATGTCTAGGGACCACTTTATTTCCCCCACATGCTAAGACACCAAACACATGTACAAGACCATCCGAGCTACAAAACTCAACAACGTCCCTTATCTTAAGGATGATAAAGAAATAATACATTGATTACTTAGTGGATTTCCACAGTCCTATCAGAAAAAAATTGAGTTTGATGAGCCTAAGACACTAGAGGGCACCATTAGAAAGGCCAAATGTTGTTATGATCAATCTAAGCATAGGAAATATCCTCTTAAGGATTGGAAAAAGAAGGATAATTCTGGATTTCAGAAGAAGGGATTTAAACCATCCCAATACAAGAATCCAAAACTAAATGCTTTGTCCAGTCATCCCACTAGAAGTGTGCACCAACAAAAATTTCCCTCTCAAAGTGGGAACATACCAACATAGGAAACAAAGGAGAAAATAGAAGAACAAAAGAAAGGACCTCTACAATGCTGGCGTTGTGGAGAGGCACATATGTTGAGATAATTTCCTCATAGACATCATGATAACAAGAGAGTCTACAATGTTCAGGAGGATACCACTATTAATGATGTAGCCTGGAATGTGCCACTAATTTATGCATATGTTAAGAATCAACACACATACCACCAAGATTCAATGGTGGAGCTGGAAGGTATAATTTCCAAATGACCCATTTTAATTTTAATTGACCTTGGTTCCAACCTTAGCTATATTTCTCCCCAAGTTGTTGAAGCATGTACCTAACAGAGAAGGAAACATGTAAAATCATGGTTAGTTCAACTAGCCAAAAGAACCAAGCGAAATGTGAAAAATATGATTAAAGCCTACCCATTTGAAATAAATGGACTACCTACACGAGTGGCCTTAAATATCGTAGCTTTGGGGTCATATGACACAATGATAGGAATGGACTGGTTGGTTGCCCACAAAGAAAAAATTGATTGTTTTAATAAGAATTTGGACTTTGAGGATGATGAAGGACACCAAAGGATGTTGCAAGGCCTCCAAACACCCATGTCAACAAGGTAAATATCAACACTGCAACTCAAGATGTATAGCTGGAAAGGGTTTCCCTTGTATGCAATACAAGTATTAAATTGAACACATAATAGCACACTAAAAATTGAATACCACTCGGTGTTGCATGAGTTCAAAGATGTGTTTCTAGAGGAGGTACTTGGATTACCTCCTAATCGAGACATCGACTTTTCCATCGGGCTAATACTAGGAGCAGTATTGGCATCTAAAGTGCCCTACAAGATGAGCACACCAGAGTTAGTGGAATTAAAAATGCAATTACAAGAGATGTTGGATAAAAGGTATATTATATTGAGTGTGTCCCCATGGGGAGCATCGACGTTGTTTGTAAAGAAGAAAGATGGTACTCTGAAGCTATGTTTGATTACATGCAGTTAAATAAGATGACCATCAAGAATAAATACTCACTACCTAGAATTGATGATCTTTTTGATCAACTCAAAGGAGCTACACAGTTTTCTAAAATAGACTTGAGGTCTGGATATCATCAAGTCAGAATTAAGAGTGAAGACATCCATAAGACTACCTTTAAAACAAGGTATGGACACTATGATTTTGTGGTGGTGCCATTTGGGCTTACCAATGCACCAACCACATTTATGTGTTTGATGAACAATGTTCTCGACAAGTATCTGGGCAAGTTTGTTCTCATATTCATTGATGACAGTTTGATATATTCCAAGACTAAGTAAGAACATGAGGAATACCTTAGGTTGGTGCTAGAGGTGTTGAGGGAACACCAACTGTATGCTGAATATAACAAGTGTGATTTCTTCTAGAGGCACATCCAATATTTGGGTCATGTAGTTTTAGAAGATGGAGTGGCAGTAGACCCAAAAAATATCAAGGCAATCATGGATTGATCATCAACTAGAAATGTATTTGATGTAAGTGAAATCAATTCACCCTAATAATTTGCATTATATCATTGAAATCATTTCAACTACTTAATTGCTCTAAATGATTTTTCATTATATCATTAGTAAAAGTAATGTATCTTATTGTTTTGCATTAGGTTATCCTTGAAATTGATGCAACTACTTTATTTCTCTAAATGAATTTTCACTATATCATCACTAAAATCAATGTACCTTATTGTTTTGCATTAGGTCATTATTGAAACCAATGCAACTAATTGCTTGCTTTAAATAAATTTTCATTGTATTATCATTAAAATAAATATATCATTTAGTTTTTCTTTATATCATT
>ML785070.1:32809-44911 GCA_009831015.1 Picea engelmannii
TTTTTTTTTTTTTTTTTTTTTTTTCACATGAATTTGGTTAAATAGATTTTGGTGAAATCATCATTTTCTTATTTAAATTGGAAATTTTAATATATTAATTAATCCAGTATCTTAAATTTTTTTTAGTTCACTCGGATTATATAATGTGGAGTTTCAACAAATTTTTATCAGATTTCAATATTTTAATTGCTTTGTCTAACTGTTCTACTAAAAGGTTTTTCAGTGGGACATAAATTTATAAGAAATCATTATTTTTATTGTTTAAATTCATTTTTTGAATGTAGAAATGAATTTTGCATGCTGAAAAATTTCTCTTATATTCGGATTGTACAAAAATAATCACTTAAATCTAACAATTTCTTACAAGATTTTAGGCAAATATTCCAAATAAAAAACAACCAAAAAATAATCATTTCAACTTTTACAATTATAAGATTTTGAATCTTAGTTATTCAAAATTACCATTTTAATAATACAAACTGTAATTTCTACACTTTTTCATCTGTAATTTCAATAATGTTTTTCATGTCATCCCTGGTCATTTTCTTTCCGTTCAGGTTCTCCATTCCCAATAAAAGACGAAAAACCCTATTGAAAAATTGGTAAAAAAAACAAATAGCACAAATTAAAAAAATGAAAGTATATTTATATTTATATTGTAATCGCTGCTATGTAAAAACATTGTATATTGTTGTATATAATCGATAAACTTTCCCGTGGAAAAAAGTGCCTAACTTCATTATAGTAATCGGTGCATGTCAAACTCTATTTTTTAAATATAATTAGTTTTTGTCAATATTTTTTTAATATATTAATTGTTTTTTAAAAGAAACACATTTTTTTTTATAATTTACAATTTTATGGATGGAATTTTTTTGCAATTTACAATTTTATGGATGAAATTTTTAATTGATTGAGATCTAGAATTTTTTAATATATTACTTGTTTTTTAAAAGAAACAAATTATTTTTTTATAGTTTACAATTTTATGGATGGGATTTTTAATTGATTGAGATCTAATGATGATATTTAATTATTTATTTTTTATTTTTTATAAAATCATTTAAAAAACAAAAAGTTATAAGAAATTATTTATTAGCTAATAAAATTATATTTAAGAGATATTGATTTATGAAGATTGGTGGGATTTTAAACATTTGTAATTCTTATAAAATCATTTAAAAAATAAAAAAGTTATAAGAAATTATTTATTAGCTAATAAAACCATATTTAAAAAATATTGACTTATGAAGATTGGTGGGACTCTAAACTAACTTAGTGTTAAAATGTATTAATATAACACATATACTTCAATATTTATCAAACTTATATATACAACATTATGACAAACATGGGGACCATGCATGGTCATTATAGCTTACACTTGGACCATGCATCATACAACAAAAGCCTAGAGGACTCTGGGTGACAATCCATAGAAGACCCTAATGCATCATCTTCTTCTAAATTCTCTCCAGTGCTTAATATTTATCAAAATTATATATACAACATTATGAAAAACATGGGAACCATGCATGGTCATTATAGCTTACACTTGGGCCATGCATCATAAAACAAAATCCTAGAGGACTCGGGGTGACAATCCATAGAAGGCCTAATGCAACATCTTCTTCTAAGTTCTCTCTAGTGCTTGACAAATACCCACATGACAATCCATAGAAGGCCTAATGCAACATCTTCTTCTAAGTTCTCTCTAGTGCTTGACAAATACCCACATGCACAAATGCTTCTCCACCACTGCCAACAAACATCTCTTATTGCATTTTTATTGTTGATGGTTGTGATTATGTTTGTTTTTACTGTTGAAGTTAGCAACTAAGTTATAAATCACATATTTTTACAAATCTTCAAATGTAGATAAGATTATGGGTAGACTTTTTGGATTGACTTTATGAACAAAGTGACATGTAGACCCTTGCAATATTATGGGGAGACTTTCTAAATTGACAAGTTGGCTAGTTGAGGGACTTACCAGTGGGAGAAAGGTCCTCAACTCATGAGTGGGAGGGAGGATAAATCTTCTGGTTACATTTGTAAACTCATGAGTGGGAGGGATGATAAATCTTCTTGTTACATTTGTATGACTATAACTAGCCACAAAGAAACTAAATCATTTCATTGTATTAGGATGACTATAAGTACTTGTATGCATTTGTATGAGACTATATAAGCTTAAAGGATCTTTGCATTGTTGGATAAGACATCTAAGGAATTTTCCTATCTTCAATTGTTTCATGTGAATTCCCTTGCTATTGGTTTTAGGATATTTCTTTGTAATTCCTTCTATTTTAATATTAATTGTTTCTGCTTCTATTTGTACAACATAAAAAAAAAAGAATGAGCCTAAATAACATCTAGAGAAAACAAAATAAAATAAAAACCCATGTAACATGCCTACGAAGGCATAGACTTTTTGCATTGTTGGATAAGACATTTAAGGAAGTTTCCTATCTTAATTGTTTCATGTGAATTCTCCTAGTGTATCAGAACAAATTTGGGTGAAGCCTTCCTATCAACTTTAGGAGATTTCTTTGTAATTGCTTCTATTGTAATATTAGTTGTTTCTACATCTATTTGTACTACATAAAAAAATGAGCCTAAACAACATTTAGAGCAAACAAAAAAAAAAAAATCATATAAGATGCCTATGAAGGCAGAGATGCCTATCTAATTAAAAGTGGCAAAGTTTTGAAAATGAAAGAAATATAAATTTCATATAAAAAATGGTTTTCACTATAAAAACACTTTGGAATTTGATATTATGGTTCATAATTAATGTGTTGAAAACCAAATATCACTCAAATAAACAACCTAACCATAACAATGGTGACCATACTATAAGAGTTTCTTTTTCTATTACCAAATCCATCAACAGTTAAAATGGATCAACACTTAAGTCATTAAACAATTAAAAAAACTACTATTACCACCAAAGTTTTAAATCCATGTGAATATGTACATTATTTTTATTTAAAAATATGTACATTATTTTTATTTAAAATCTTGTTTCTAATTAAACTGTAACATTGATGTTTGTTAAAAATGGATTAAGCCATCTCAATACTAGTGCTCATGCAAAAAAACCCTAGACATAAAAAAAAAACCAAACTATATTCACTTAAGGGGATCGTTCCTTGCATTGCCAAACAAACCAAAAGTAAACCCTAAAAAATACTTAAGAGAAGACGGTTCCTAATTTGATCCAAGGTCCATAATTTGATCCCTGCCCACCTGAATCGAGCAGCCATTACCAATCCTCCAACAAAGCCACTGGTTTAGTAAAGGCTTTGATTTTATTAGCGTCGTTTAAATCATCTTATTTCTCATAAAGAGATTTATCATTTTTTATGAGGTAAAGTTGTCTTTATTATTTTCTTAAATTAAATTATATATATATATATTTTTTTGAGAAGTTTTTAATCATTAAAGAGCAATTTTATTAAATAAAACATTAATTTATACAAAATTTAAAAGCAATTTCTACTAAATAAGAAAAGTGATATGAATACATTAATTTTAAAAGCAATTTATTCAGTATGAAACAAAAATGGTAGGTTTATACGTTCAAAAACACTTGAAAGTTGTGTAATAAAGGTTTTTTGTTTGGTGATTTGATATAATTAAGTCGAAATGCTTACACCTATTGATAATGGGCAGATTTAATAGGAGTTTAGTGCTTAATAAGTTTTCTATGAACATGATTAAATATGGCTGGAATATTCTTACTAGTCACACAAAATAAATAGCTGTGATTTCAATCATTAACTTCCTAGCTATTATAAAGACATCCCTTTATGTGTTTATTTTTTTACATTTACCTAATCATATTTAAAAATTACTTTGATAGCTAACTGATTGCCACCTAAGTGATTAACATAAGTTAAAATATTAACACCAAATAAATGAAGCTCAACCGTTTATTTGTTAATCAATAATAAAATTTAATAAATTCTTTACCAGCTGATACCTTTCAATGTTATCCAACTACTATATTAGCGGCTATGCTAATATATCTATATTCAAATATTTTTTATTTTAATAATAAGTTATATTTTAAAAAAAAATTAAAGTAATTAATAACTCATGAAAATTATTTAAACAAAGCCTGGATTCAAAGCCAACTGTATGTTAAGTGAAGCGGGGCCATTAATTGCATCTCTTATATTTTCAATCAGCGGAGAAATAAAACCGAAGTCATCTTTCACATCAAGTTAACTGTTATACATCGATCTATTTGCCTCGGCTTCAAAACGAATCTTGAAAACTTTTCCACCGGAAGAACATTGGCCGTTGAAATAAAGCTGGTAACCGAACACTGGACTCTCATCGTCCAACTAGGTGTTCATAGGATGAATGGGCAGGCGCACATGGGAATTTTCAAATTTTCAGGCTTAAACAAATTTTCATATTAATAATTTATATACGTTTTTTAAAAGTGGTAAAACATGTTAATGGGAATGATTGGACAATCATAGTTAGTTGCTATTTTGAAGCGTACACTGACTTAAATAACTAAACCACTATACTACTTTATTAGTACGGATCAAATTTGAAAGGAAAGATTATATTTTAAAGTGAAGGGTTAACTTCATCATAATTCTTTTATATTGGTGAGTTAAAATAAATTATTCTTTCCATATAATTATTTTATAATTTATTTATATTATTTTATAACTTAGTCATTGTAAAAAAAAATAATTTTTAAATTATTATTTTTCAAATATATATATATATATTTTAAAAGGCTAATTCTTATCACTTTGTTGTTATGATATAAAAAAGCTATATGTCATCAATTTTCCACATGTTACTGTTATACTTCTAATAAAAAAAGCCATCCACCATCTGCCTTGTCAATTGGAAACCAGAGTAGGTGGCGGATGTGTTTGTCCTTACAGTTATGTTTTAGGAATCTAAAACAAACTAGAAAGTGATGGAAAAAGAAAACAAGACAGTAATTCCGCAGCTTCCCACTACAGAGAATTGTGCAAAGTACTAGTTACAAAGAACCAAAAACTAATCATTGGCACCTGGGGGTATGTCGTCCGGAGCTCCGGTGAGAGGGTTGTCACTGGGCTGGAGCACGAAGGGCCTCACACAAGTCAGGCAACGTTGTTTTGTCGGTGCATTTGAGAATGCGTCAAAGAGAATGTTGATCCACTGGCTTATAAGGGTGTCCCAATGGAGCTTGTTCGCCATGTGGCTCCTGAGATCAAAGATGAGCTCTAGCTACTCCGAGCTTAAGAGAGGTGGCAGAGATGGGTTGAGCTCAAGAATTGCAGTTAGCGATGGAGGTGCCAAGACTGCCTCCATCTCTTCCTTGACCGCCTACGTCTCTTCTTCAGCTTTGCTGATGTTGTCCTGGATTGAAATGCTTGGAGCCTTGTGGAGGAATTCCTTCAGGAATTCCTCCTTGATTATGCAGGTGGCCCCTTCCATGGCAGCCTGGGTGCTAGTGCTAGCTGTATTGATGCTGGGAAACTGTAAGTCGTCCGGTACCCTGAAGAGGAGGGATTCTGGTGGAACCTGGATAAATTCCTCTGGAATTTCCTCTTCGACGTAGGCCATCGGTGGAGTCCTTGGCTTCTCCAAGCGCTGAGTCTTGGCAATGGACAAGGCCCTTTCCATTTGTTGCAGTCGTCTCTGTCGGGCGACATAGATGTACCAGGCTGGCCTGCGCCTCGGCCTACCCCTCTCTCTTGGCATGGCTAATCTAGGAGGGCTAAGAATTCTCTAAATTATGGCCAATAAAACCCACTCCGTAGTAGTCCCATTCTCAAAGCAGGCAGGGTGGTGGAGCTCGAAGGAGAAATAATGCCAGCCCAAGCCAAGCGGGAGAGATAACCCCAGGGCGGACATGACCGATGTACGCACTTGTCTCCTGCAATTAATCCTTAGAACAACCATTAACTAAACTCAAGGGAGTTGTCCTCCCTTTCTATGTGGATAATAATGGTCGCCCTCCATTCAAGACTGAGGTGAAGGGTGATGGCTGACCATATTTATGGTGGGAGTCGTTGTCCTCCCTTTCTATGTGGATAATAATGGTCGCCCTCCATTCAAGACTGAGGTGAAGGGTGATGGCCGACCATATTTATGGTGGGAGTTGTGGGAGGGTTGCGTGGCCTCCCATCGCTACGTGGCACCCCATCCGGGACCGAATAATCTTTTCTGGCCAAGTCTAGACAACGGCCTGATAGCCTGGTCTGTGGAGAGGTTTGCGCATTCCATTGAATCAACTCTTCCATAGAATCCACTCCCTCATTTGCCAGGCAATCATTTGTTTTTTTAACATCTCTTTTCACATTCAAACATAGCTTCTTAATTATCAAATCAAATTCAAATAATTTAGCACAACTTCAATTTTTGTTAACTAAGTACATAAGATGATAATAATTTTACACATTCACATAAAATACTTGTTTAAATGCATTACTCAAAATATTGGAGATTACAAAATTGAATAAAGTATCATGACATTATAACTTGCTCCACCTAATGAAAGAGAGATAGTCAAGTTTCATAATTTCTGTTACATTCTACTTCTTGCAATTAGTGAAGTGGTGATAAAAATAAAAAACATCAAAGTGTCTAACTTCTCTAGACCAAGTCTAGATCTATCATCATTTTTTATACTATTCTAAATAGGGTTCAACCTAGAGAGTCCTATTTCACAACTAGTAGTGTTAGTAGGAAGAATAATGATAATTTGCCACAATTTTATTAAATTTAGGTAAGAGTCACACGACCCAGGTTCTCTTCCACATTGTTTCCATACTGCAACCATACTTTTTTTTGGATGCGATTAACATTATAACACAAACTAAATTTATTTTTATAAAAACCTGAATCAAATCACCTTTGTAAAACAACTCAAAAAAATTATTTTATAATTAAAGTATTAATTTTATAACCAAATCATAACATAAGTGTATAGAAAATATTAAAACATTGAATTGAATTTTGTAGAAAATATTAAAACATTGAATTGAATTTTGTATGGAACTTTTTTTAACCCATAAGTTCTATAAAATTTGAATATTTTATAGCAATTTATTTTTATAATATTTAAAATTCAAAATTGTGCAAAGAGCATATACACGTATTGAAATGATTTATGAGTGAAAATTAAAAGAATACTTTAAGAAAAATTTTAAGCCATAATAAAATTTGATTGAAATGATAATGGAAAAACATTTCATAAAAATGATAGATGGATCGTTAGATATTAATTAACATTAACTTAAATTTTTAGAAAAAATATTAAGTCATAATAAAATTTGATGGAAAAACATTTCATAAAAAATGATAGATGGATCATTAGATATCAATTAACATTAACTTAAATTTTTAAAAAGATGTATTAAATATCAATTAACATTAACTTAAATTTTTAAAAAGATGTATTAGATATCAATTAACATTAACTTAAATTTTTAAAAAGATGTATTGTACATTATTGTAATTGATTTATTATATAAAATTTGTATTATTGTAATTGGCTTATTATATAAAATTTGTATTATGATAAAAATTTGTTAATATTTATTAATTATATAAATAAAATATTAAACTATAATAAATTATATAATATTTATTTATTTTATTATTAGTTAATAAATTTATTTTCAAATTATTTAATTTAAAAAAAAATCACTAAAATTTAATAAATTAATATTAATTTTAATAAACCTTAATGTAATCATCACTATCATTCTAAATCATAAAATACAAATGATAATAAGTTATTTATATATTAAAGACTTACTCCAATATAAATAATAAAAAAATATATATTAAGTACTTAGATATTAAAATATAAATGATAATAAATTACTTATATATTAAACACTTACTTCAATATAAATAATAATAGATTATGTATTAAGTACTTAGATATTTCATGATATAAATGGAGAAAGTCATTCATATATAGTTAACATAAATTTTTTTTTAATAATAAAATATATATTAAGTACTTAGATATTAAAATATAAATGATAATAAATTACTTATATATTAAACACTTACTTCAATATAAATAATAATAAATTATGTATTAAATACTTAGATATTTCATGATATAAATTGAGAAAGTCATTCATATATATAGTTAACATAATTTTTTTTTTTTAAATAAAAAAATATTTTAGTAGGTTATAATTTTTTTTTTAAATTATACATTTTTTTTATTTTATAAACTTAATTATAAAATATTTACTTATCCATAGTTAATATAAATTTTCTTTTAGAAATAAAAATTTTTTTAATAAAATTTTTTTTAGTAAATTATTACTTTTTTATAAATTATAAATTATAAATTTATTATTATTATTTTATAAACTTAATCATAAAATATTTACTTATCAACATGTACAAGGTGATCATATTCAAATTAATGGATGTATTTCTCTTAATTATTTTTTTTTGGTATTATTAATTGATTTTAATAGTGGGAGGGAGAGTAAATTTAATTTGTTTATCAATTTTTATAAATATTTTTAATTTTTAATTTCAATAATGAATTTATTAAATTTTTAAATTTAATTAAAAAATGAAAATAATATATATAAAATAAAATTTACACAAATTTAATTTTAATTTTAATTTTTTTTTATATGTCCATAAAAATACTAATAATGAAATGAACTTATTTTTCCACTTACTTAATAATTGTATCATTTAATAAAAATATTAAAAAACTAATTATTACATACATGTCTATGTTAATAATTACTATTAAAATAAAAGAAAAAATGATAACTTATATCTTAATCTTAACATAAAAAACAAGTATACATGCCCAAGGTTCATGGTACTATCAAAGCATGCAATTATTACTTTATTAAAAAAATTTGAAATTTAAGTAATATTAACTTATAAAGAAGAATTTAACATCATCTCATGGAATTACTACTTTAGTATTTTTTTTTAATTTGAGTAATAGTGACTCGCACTTAAAGATTTAACATCATATCAAAAGGATCATGAGTCATGACAGAAGCTTAACATTTCAATATAAATATAAAATATTACAATAAAAATATGAAAAATGATGGTATTAAACAATTTTTTTTAATGGACTCTTCATTCCATTTTACATAAAAGTTATTTCAGTTCTTCTAGACTGTAGATAGTGGAAAATAGTCAGATTGACTTTAAATACTATCACTTGAGTATTATAACAAAACTAATCTTGACTTCTATAATCAGCTTGACTTTAAATACTATCACTTGAGTATTATAACAAAATTAATCTTGACTTCTATACTCAACACCTAATCACGAGCATATTGTAATTGACTTATTATATAAAATTTGTATTATTGTAATTGACTTATTATATAAAATTTGTATTATTGTAATTGACTTATTATATAAAATTTGTATTGTGATAAAAATTTGTTAATATTTATTAATTATATAAAAAAAATATTAAACTATAATAAATTATATAATATTTATTTATTTTATTATTAGTTAATAAATTTATTTTCAAATTATTTAATTTAAAAAAAAAATTCACTTAAATTTAATAAATTAATATTAATTTTAATAAACCTTAATGTAATAATCACTATCATCCTAAATCCTAAAATATAAATGATAATAAGTTATTTATATATTAAAGACTTAATCTAATATAAATAATAACAAAATATATATTAAGTATTTAGATATTAAAATATAAATGATAATAAATTACTTATATATTAAACACTTACTTCAATATAAATAATAATAAATTATGTATTAAGTACTTAGATATTTCATGATATAAATTGAGAAAGTCATTCATATATAGTTAACATAAATTTTCTTTTAATAACAAAATATATATTAAGTAGTTAGATATTAAAATATAAATGATAATAAATTACTTGTATATTAAACACTTACTTCAATATAAATAATAATAAATTATGTATTAAGTACTTAGATATTTCATGATATAAATTGAGAAAGTTATTCATATATAGTTAACATAAATTTTCTTTTAAAAATAAAAAAATATTTTAGTAGGTTATAATTTTTTTTTTAAATTATATATATTTTTATTTTATAAACTTAATTATAAAATATTTACTTATCCATGTATTTATATATAGTTAATATAAATTTTCTTTTAAAAATAATTTTTTTTAGTAATAATTTTTTTTTAGTAAATTATTATTTTTTTATAAATTATAAATTATAAATTTATTATTATTATTTTATAAACTTAATCATAAAATATTTACTTATCAACATGTACAAGGTGATCATATTCAAATTAATGGATGTATTTCTCTTAAATTTTTTTTTTGGTATTATTAATTGATTTTAATAGTGGGAGGGAGAGTAAATTTAATTTACATGTACAAGGTGATCATATTCAAATTAATGGATGTATTTCTCTTAATTATTTTTTTTTTGGTATTATTAATTGATTTTTTTTTTAAATAAAAAAGTGGTGGAGCCTGCTATATTAGATAGACAAAACTTTTACAGAGTATACATCAAAGTAGGTCTGGTGTCACCCAAAATGCTGCCGATTATCGAAAACCAGCATATATAGAGGGCAAGTAGAAAATAGCATTATAGAACATAAAAGTTGTTTGACATCTGTCCTGCCCAGAGGAAACCAGGACAGATGTCTATGGACTAAGTACACATAAAACAACAACATAGTAAAACTAAGAGTTAAGAAAACATGAAAAACCTGGATGCCTGGTGACTTGTCATCCTCGCCATCCTGCCGTGTGGTCCCAGTCAGAAAGACGAAAGCTTGCGCGCAGAGGTGGCATTTGCGCTTTGCTGGCACATTGGAAAAAGCGTCGAGGAACATGTCCATGCGCGGGCCCATGAGGAGGGCCCGATGCTCCAGATCATACAAGTGTCCACGAAGGTCGAAGATCAGTGCAAGGTGCTCCTCTCGGATGAGTGAACCGTGCATGCTGCCACCCACGTCCATCGCTGCTCCAAAACCCTCGTCGAACCTCCCTTGCTCCGCTTCTGCCTCTGCTCCCTTCGTGCCTGCTTTGTCCTCCTGTGTGTTATGGCAGTTGCATTTGTCATCACCAGGCCAAGGTATCTCCTCTACAATACAACCGGGGGTGTCGTCTACCAGTGTCAGAGTGGGTCTGCACTCCATCCGATGTGTTTTCGCACGGGTCTCCTCTATAACCAGCTGGTCCTCCGGAACCGGTTCTTCCTCCACTATACAGGGGGGAAACTCCTCCACAAAACCAGCTTCCTGTATGGCCCCCGACACATTCTCCGTGACGTCTCGGCTGGACCCAACTCTAGGCTCAGCGATGATGGCAATCTGTGCCAATTTCTTCGCCCTGGCATCCTTCCTGAGAATTGAATTCGCAAGAGTCAGGGCGCGTTCCAATTTCTCCTTTCGACGCCTCTGCGCTTTCTTTGCCTCCTAGGCCACGCCACGGCAAGGTCTGCCTCTAATGCGAACCATGGCGATGGAGCAGAGAAAATGTAGGTGGAGGCGGATGAGCCAAGGTGAGAGAAAATGCAGGTGCGAGGCACGGGCAGGCGAGCTCTGTCCCGCTAGAGTCAGAAAGAAATGCAGAGAGGTTGCACCATGCCAAGGCACGGTGAAGGCTGGACCACACCAGTGCATCCAAGCAGTAAACAAAGCCGAGGCCAGTGCAGTCCCTCTCTGCCCAGGTGAACTGAAAACCGAATAATCTAGAGCCGAAGTCATCCTTTCACATTTAACCTTTGCCATCCCGGGAATGCCGATGGCGTAAATGATCGCTCGAGGGAAAGGTCCCTCCGTCCTGCAACTGCAGCGAAGGCCGTCACCCATCGTTAATACATACTCGTGGGTGGCGGCCATCGACATTTATGCCTGGGTCGAGTGCGCATCCACCTGTACCCTCATCCCTACGTGTCACCCCATCTGGGTGGTATTATTAATTGATTTTAATAGTGGGAGGGAGAGTAAATTTAATTTGTTTATTAATTTTTATAAATATTTTTAATTTTTAATTTCAATAATGAATTTATTAAACTTTTAAATCTGATTAAAAAATGAAAATAATTTGTATTTAAAAGTAAGTATATATATATATATATATA
>ML785070.1:44988-108630 GCA_009831015.1 Picea engelmannii
TAATAGAGAAAAAAAAAAAAATTTACACAAATTTAATTTAATTTTTTTATTTTTTTTACATGTCCATAAAAATACTAATAATGAAATTAATAATAAAATGGACTTATTTTTCCACTTACTTAATAATTGTATCATTTAATAAAAATATTAAAAAACTAATAATTACATGTATATCCATGTTAATAATTACTATTAAAATAAAAGAAAAAATGATAACTTATATCTTAATCTTAACATTAAAAAAACAAGTATACATGCCCAAGGTTCATGGTACTATCAAAGCATGCAATTATTACTTTATTAAAAAAAATTGAAATTTAAGTCATATTAACTTATAAAGAAGAATTTAACATCATCTCATGGAATTACTATTTTAGTATTTTTTTTTTTTTTAATTTGAATAATAGTGACTCGCACTTAAAGATTTAACATCATATCAAGAGGATCATGAGTCATGACAGAAGCTTAACATTTCAATATAAATATAAAATATTACAATAAAAATATGAAAAATGATGGTATTAAACAAAATTTTATTCACAAATGAAAAAATTCTCCCTCATATTTTTTTAATAATTATTTATAAGATATCAAATAAATTTATGTAAAATGAAACTGTGTAAGATTTTCTTTATAATTATTAAACTAAAAAATGAAAGAATGATGATTCCATACTTCTTAAATTTAAGGGGTAAAATAAAATTATTTAAAGTGGTTTGGACTTAGCTTTACATTTAATAGCTTTAAAAAGATTTGAACTATGTTTAAACAACCTTCACTTTAAAAAAAAAAAATTCACTCGATATTATATTAATGGATATAATTTCATTTACACTTCTTCAAACAAGTCAAACCAATATTATGACTGCTTAGTCCCATATTTTAAACAATACTATTCTGATAGACACACAAATTTTTTTTTATGGACTCTTCATTCCATTTTACATAAGAGTTATTTCAGTTCTTCTAGACTGTAGATAGTGGAAAATAACATAGTCAGATTAACTTTAAATACTATCACTTGAGTATTATAACAAAACTAATCTTGACTTCTATACTCAACAGCTGATCACGAGCATATTGTAATTGACTTATTATATAAAATTTGTATTATTGTAATTGACTTATTATATAAAATTTGTATTATGATAAAAATTTGTTAATATTTATTAATTGTATAAATAAAATATTAAACTATAATAAATTATATAATAATTGTTTATTTTATTATTAGTTAATAAATTTATTTTCAAATTATTTAATTTAAAAAAAAATTCACTAAAATTTAATAAATTAATATTAATTTTAATAAACCTTAATGTAATCATCACTATCATCCTAAATCATAAAATATAAATGATAATAAGTTATTTATATATTAAAGACTTTTTTTTCCCAAAAGAAATTGTTCAATTTTATATAGGTATAAAATCATTTACAATGCGCTGTATACAGACAACGCCATAAGGTAACTGGTCCAATACAGGACTGGTCAAAAGCCAACAGTGCTTGCGATCGCCAGGCGAGCATGTGGAGAACAATGCATCCGGAGAACGACCCATCCAACATAGGGAGAAACGTGTTCACGGTGCTTGAGCTGTGCAATAAACAACAATCTAACTAGGTGCTTGAATTAGGCATTTATACGCCCAGAGAAGAGAATCAGACATCCCGGCCCGTGTATCCAGCCATCAACACACAGACACGTGTAGAGAGTCCTGGTGTCAATGATTGACCCGTCACAACCAGAGACATCTGAAATACAGTCATTGTCCAGGATCGAGCAATCTCCCTAGTGCAATGGCTGCCACTACTTAAACAGTGCGAAACATCTCCCCAGTGCCCAGGATCGAAACATCTCTCTTATCTCCAAAATAGAGCATAGACAGGTGCAAATGGGGAAATCAAAGTTCACAGAGAAGGGATCGGGAGGAGCGAACAAGAAATTAATCTTCGAAGAGATTGATGAAAGAAGTTGGACTCTTCAGTCCTCTGTCACAGTGATGGATGGAGAGTCTGCCCACCATTTGACTGAGAGCTCTCTTGGAGAGTTCATCCGCTTCGGAGTTGAAGGATCTGGGGAGATGGTGGAAGGAGATGTCTGAGAAGGAGCGAGCCAGCCGAAGAGTTTTGTGTTTCCAACCTTCAACATGGATAGAACGAAGACTGCAAGAGCAATTTATCCAGTCTATTATAACTTTTGAATCGCCAAAGACCTTCAGGTGGTCGAGTGACCAAAAAGAAGCCAGCAGAAGAGTAGTCCATAAGCCAAGAAGCTCTGCTTTAGTGTTCGAACCCCTTCCACAACAAAGAGACCATTTTGTAATCCTCTCCGGGTGTGATTTAAAGATGCCTCCAGCTCCACAGCAAAATCCGAAAGACTGCGCTGCTCCATCAAAAAAAGCTACTGTGTGGCCTGTTGGTAAGTGAAAATCAACCTCTTTGTGAAGATGAGCCATGGCTGTAGGCTTCTGCCAATGAAAAGAGGCTTGTGATCTAAGGCAGACCGCCCGGAAAGATGGGGAAACATCCTCAAAGAGCGCCCTGTTCCGCTCAAGCCAAATGTGCCAACAAATATGAATTGCCAAAGAAGGAGGAGCAGCTTGTACAGTGAACCAGGAGTAAAAAAAATCAGAAAAAGTAGCGCTTGTCCAGAAGAAAGAGAGGGAGAAGTGTTGCAGTAAATGCTTCCAGATGTTTTGGGAAAAAGTACAATGAACGAACATGTGGTGTATGTTCTCCGAGGCATTCCTACAAAGAATACAAATCCCTGGGCCATGCCGACCCTTTCTAAGTAGGTTCTCCCAGGTGAGGAGTTTGTCATGAACGCCAAGCCAAAAAAATAATTTTAGTTTTAAGGGGAGCTGCCAAGACCAAAGACGAGTGAGCCAAATAGACTGTGTGTCGATCTCCCTATCAGAGAGGAGCGCAACATAAACATTTTTTGCATGTACATCCCCCTTACCGTCACCCCCTGTCCAGATTAAGGAGTCCCGTGCTTTTTAAGGTTGCAGTGTAAGAGTCTAACTCCAAGGCTGAGGATCCTCCGAGGGCCAGATCACTATTGTGCAGCCATTGGTCAGGGAGGAAACTTGCATGGCTTGCTTTTTTTAATTGAGCAAGGGCAGAGATATTGTGAGACAGCAGAAGAGATCTGAGCTGTAGGGACAGAATCGAACGATCATCAAGGCCTATAATTTTGTCTCTTCCCAGCTTAATATCTGAACCCGATCCAGGAATCCATCGGAGCCAATGCAGGATAACCTGTGAGGAAGACACCAATCCCTTCCAGAAGGGAGAAGCCCAGCTCTGTAAGAGATGAGGTTTTCGAAGCCAACCGGAGAGAGATAAGTCACCTATATACTTGTCCCAAATAACCTGGTGCCAAATATTATCGATGGAAAGCGCTCTCCAAAAAGAGCAAGCCAGTAAAGCCTTGTTGAAAATGCTGAGATGCTTTAGTCCCCAACCTCCCTCCCTTTTAGGCCTGGAGAGCATCTGCCAACTGCAAAGGTGAAATCGCCTATTACCCACAAGATCGTTCCACAGGAAGTTGAAAGATAATCTGCGAAGCAAAGTTAGGATTTTTGACAGGATCCTTTCCAGATGCATCCAATAAACCGCCAGGCTTTGTAGTACTGACTTGACCAGGATGAGTCGTCCACCCAGGGACAGCCATTTATTGCACCATAATCCAATTTTCCGTTCAAAGGTAGACACTAGCCAAGTCCAGTCCGTAGATGTGGATGCTCCCCGTTTGAGATGATACCCCAGGTATCTGAAACCAAGGGATAGATCAAAGAAAGTGTATGGGAAAAGACTTTTGAGTGAAGAGAGATCAGCCGCTGACATGCCCCAGTGATGGACTGAGGACTTTGAGGGATTTATAATCAGCCCCGAAACATTGCAGAAACACTGAAGGGTATCCAATAAAGCTGTCCATTCCGGTTCATTCGCATTGGAAAAAAGCAGTATGTCATGCACGAACATTAGATGGACGATGCTGAGGCGAGATGTGACCTATATACCTGAAATACGGAGATCTGTGACAGATTTGGTGAGTAGAAGACTCAGCCCTTCCAACACTAGTATAAAGAGATAGGGGGAAAGGGGGCATCCCTGGCGGAGCCCCCTTTCACTTTTGAAGAATCTGGAAGCCTCCCCGTTGATGAGCACTGAAAGATTTGCACTGAATACATAGGACATTATCCAGTCCGTGAAGCTGATCCCAAAACCAACCGAGAGGAGGATAATTCTGAGAAAATCCCAGTCAACCATATCAAACGCCTTTTTGAGATCGATTTTCATGATCACCGCCTTTTGGTTTCTTTTGAAGACGTTGTGGATGCACTCATGTGCCACACCGATGGCATCATGGATCCTTCTCCCTTTGAGAAAACCGAGTTGTTCAATCGAGAGGCTCCGTTCCAAAATAGGCTTAATCCGAGAGGAGACGACTTTTGCAATAAGTTTATAAACTAGGTTGCATAAGGAAATCGGCCTGAAATCGTTGAAGGAGGCATGTTGATCTGACTTTGGGATTAAAACCAGGAAAGTAGCGTTGAGACTGCTGTTAATTTTACCTTTAATGCACGTGTCCTCGATCATCTGTAGAAGGTCAGAACCAACAAGATCAAAATAAAGAGAGAAAAATTCGGCTGTCCAGCCGTCGAGGCCCGGACTTTTCTCTTTTTTTAGGAGAGAAAGAGTAGACTTGAGCTCAGTAAGGGTGACTGGTTTATATAGATCAGCAGCATCCTCGGCCGAAATCATGCTCGAGTAAAGGCTGGCAGTAGAGACTTTGTCTGACATATGTAAATCATTGTTAGATTTGAAGAGTTGCTCAAAATAAGAGGCCGCTGAAGATTTGAGTGCCTCCTGTCCGCGAATGGGGTCCTCATTCTCCTGATCTATGGACCAGATGAGCTTTTTGTTTCTGTTTAGATTAGCCACTTTATGAAAAAACTTGGTGTTTGCGTCGCCCCATTTTAGCCAAGTCGCCCGACTCCTGAGGCACCAACTTTTTTCATCCGCCAGAAGAATGTCATTCCTTTTCTCTTCCAAAACTTTAAAGGAAGCGTCTTCATCCGAAGAAAGTGCCACGGTGGTAGAAATGGAGATAAGGTGATTGATCTCGAGATCGAGTTGATGCAAGGCGAGCTTGTCAGCGGCCAATTTTTGTTTTATCCAGCATTTGGTTTGCGCTTTTAGAAATTTTAATTTCCAAATCAGACGCGACTGTGGATTTGAGTCCCTCAGGAACTGCGGGTTCTCCCATACAGAGTGAACAAGTGCAAAATACTCTGTGTATTCAGCCCAATGCTGATTAAATTTAAAAGGGAAAGGCTTGAGGCGGGCTGTAGGATTCAAAGTGAGATAGATGGGCGCGTGGTCAGAGAAAAAGGGGAGGACGACTCCGGACGTGGGGGAGGTCGTTGAATGGAAGAAAGTCTCTGAAATCAGGAAACGATCAAGCCGTTTGGCAATGGCTTCAACGCCCCTTCTCCCATTACGCCAGGTGGGGACAAGGTTGATAGGTAGGACATCAATAAGATTAAATGAATTAAAGAGGTCTCTGTAGAGATTTATACCAGAACTTGAAATCGATGTAGAGCCCCAATGTTCATCGACAGATAGGGTAATATTGAGGTCACCTTCCAGGATTAGATTAGGGAGGGCGAGGATGCCACTATTGGCTAGCTGGGTCCAGAAAAGAGGTCTGTCGAAGCAAGGGCCATAGACATTTAAAAGTGTCAATACCTGGCTTGTAGCAAGACATCTGCCAGTACAAAGGATGCCTCCACAGGTTAAGTAGGAGGTAAGATCGAAAAGTGCTGGATCCCAAGCCACCAGCATGCCTCCTGAGTTACCAATAGAACTTAAAGCAGCAGAGATCCAATGAGGGTGGAAATGATGTAGGAAATCTCTGGGCGAGTGAACTGTAGAAAGAGTTTCTTGTAAAAAAATGACATCTGGCTTGGAGTGTTCCAGAAGTCTACGGAAGGAAGCAGCGTTGAGAGTGCTCCCGATCCCTCGTATATTCAGAGAGAGCAATTTCATTACTTGGAGCGAGCAATGGCCTTCATTGCTCTAAGGGCCTTTCCATCGTGCGCTTGATCTCCCGAGAGTGTAGAATGTGTAGTAGATCCCTCCTTTTTTTTCTAGCGCTCCTCGTCTGGAGAGGGGAGAGCTCGATCCCCAGACCTCTCGACCATGCAAATGATTTAGTATGCGGATCAGAAAGTGTGTTTGAAGACGGTCCCACTTCGGTGGAAGGAGTGATGATCTCTTTGCCTCGATATAAAGGGATCTGTGTGTTAATATCCGGGGAGAACTGGGCCACAGAAGAAGAGTTCAGCGTTTCCAAAAGAGGAGTATCGTCCTCCACAGGTTGATTGTACCTAGGGAGGAGAGTGTGAGTGTCAGGGGCTACAGGGGAGGAGGGTCCTTCCTGCGAAGACGACGGAGAGGTAGGGATTAAGGACGTGGGTAGAGGGGGTGTAGAAGTAATAGTGGAGGGAAGTGTGCCATCACAGGTAGCTTCTAAGATAGAAGGTTGGGTTTGAACGACTACTGAGGAGGAGGGTTCAGGATGTGTAGAAGGGGCGAGCCAGGTAAAAGAGTTGACACATTGTTTTTCGGGGAGAGAGAGGGATTTGTATAGGGTGGGGCAGAGGCGAGCGAGAGTGGATTGTGAATCCGAAAGTTCTGGATGGGGTAAAGTGCAAGGATCAGGGGATTCGTCTAAAAATGCTAGGGAAGGATCAACAGACTGATAGGCGGGAGGGTTAAGATACAAATCATCCGATTCATCCAAGTGGGAACTAGGACTCTTACCAGGGCACAATCTGCGAAGGTGAGCAGTCTCCCGACAACGGTTGCATCTGAACGGAATGCCGAGGTAGTCCAGTGACTGTAGGATCTTTCTCCCACGCCAAACAATCTCAAGAGTTTCTGGCAGGCCTGTAGAAATGTCAATCTCTACCAGCAGCCTGCCCATGTGTCTAGGAGAACCTGAACCCGAAGGGGAGTCGAGAGAAATCAACTTCCCCAAGGAGTTTCCAATCGCTCTTAAGGCTTCCTCATTCCAGAAATGTAGTGGGAGGCCCGGGAGCAATACCCATAGATGTCGTAGCTGGAAGAAGTCAGTCTCTGGGTTGAAGGCCAAGCGCCAGCGCTTGAGCATCAAGCTACTGCCTCCAAAGCTCCAGAAGGTAGAGAGGAGCAACGAGGCGTCTTCTGGCGAGTTGCAGGTGAAGCAAAGCCATCCATTTTTGAGAAAAAGAACTTTCGGGCAGTAACCAAGTAACGGAGACCAGTTGAGCTCGATCCAGTCCACCAAGGGGGGGGGAGCTCAGACTTTTGTAAGAAACTCGGCCAACCAGAGAACAGGTGGACATTTTGCAAAGGTTTTCAAGCCCCACTCCGTCTCCCAACACTAAGCGCCTAGTTTTTTTATTTTCTTTCCAAGCCTTATGACCAGTGGAGACCTCTCGGTGGGGAGCAGTATGTGGAGCAGTCTGTGCTAGAAGATTCTGTGGGCGGTTTGGTCTAAGAGGAGCAGAGAGGGGCCTAGTAGAATCCCGGGGAGAGGTTGGAAGTGTACACGAAGAGAGCGCTCTTAACAGTGGGGGGAGACTTTTGTTGGCTGTGAGCTCCGAGTCAGAGGCAACAAAGTTTGAAAAATTATTGGAGGGAAAAGTCGAAATGCTATGGACCAAGGAATCTAGTGCTAAGACTTACTCCAATATAAATAATAACAAAATATATATTAAGTACTTAGATATTAAAATATAAATGATAATAAATTACTTATATATTAAACACTTACTTCAATATAAATAATAATAAATTATGTATTAAGTACTTAGATATTTCATGATATAAATTGAGAAAGTCATTCATATATAGTTAATATAAATTTTCTTTTAATAACAAAATATATATTAAGTACTTAGATATTAAAATATAAATGATAATAAATTACTTATATATTAAACACTTACTCCAATATAAATAATAATAAATTATGTATTAAGTACTTAGATATTTCATGATATAAATTGAGAAAGTCATTCATATATAGTTAACATAAATTTTCTTTTAGAAATAAAAAAATATTTTAGTAGGTTATAATTTTTTTTTTTTAAATTATACATTTTTTTATTTTATAAATTTAATTATAAAATATTTACTTATCCATGTACTTATATATAGTTAATATAAATTATGTACTTATATATAGTTAATATAAATTATGTACTTATATATAGTTAATATAAATTTTCTTTTAGAAATAATTTTTTTTTTTAATAATAATTTTTTTTAGTAAATTATTATTTTTTTATAAATTATAAATTATAAATTTATTATTATTATTTTATAAACTTAATCATAAAATATTTACTTATTAACATGTACAAGGTGATCATATTCAAATTAATGGATGTATTTCTCTTAATTATTAATTTTTTAGTATTATTAATTGATTTTAATAGTGGGAGGGAGAGTAAATTTAATTTGTTTATCAATTTTTATAAATATTTTTAATTTTTAATTTCAATAATGAATTTATTAAATTTTTAAATTTAATTAAAAAATGAAAATAATATATATATATATATATATATATATATATATATATATATATATATATAAAATTAAGTTTTTTTTTTTTTTTTAAGTAAGAAGGGGAATTATATTGGAACCTGCCAGAGGCAAAAAGAGAGCCAGGTACATAGAAAGTTTTGATGCTGCTGATGTGGCTGCCCCAACAGAGGGGAAACCAGCCCAATCATCAGCACCGTAATCAAAAAGCTTTATAAAGTGATATGTCTCTAAAGTCTGAAAATGTGCAAACTAAGAACTTGACACATAAACTAAGATCCGGACACATAAGCTGAGAACCTGACACATAACCTAAGTTGTTGATGCGTAGCCTTGCCAGGTGCCTTGGAGATCTCCAGGCCATGGCTCTTCTTCCACGATCGCTGAACCATCCCCCCAATGCTCGTGTTCTTTCGCTTTATCGTCAGAGCCCTGACTTGTGTGCTTATTTTCCTTCGTTGTAGGTTCTGTTCCAAGCTCGTGTTCAGCTCTTTGCTTCACAGGTTCTGTGCTGGGAGGCTCTTCTGTATCTTCGCCGTGGGTGGTGGCGCCTGGTTCCTGTCTCTTGTCGGCCTGGACATCCACGAGATCATCCATGGGTTCAGGCTTGGCAATCTCTCCTTCCGGGTCTGTGGGAACAACGACTTGCAGGGTCAAGAGGAGTTGGAGAAAGAGGTCAATTTTCTCAGTGTTGACCTCGAGACGGAACCTCAAGTCGTCCACCCCCTGGCGGAGGTCGAAGACCAGACCGTGAAGGATTGAAATCTTCTCCCGAAGCTGTTCACTGCGGAGTGAATCTGCTGAAGCATAATTCTCACGGGATTGGGCTTGCGAGGTTGAAGGGTGCTGGGTGGCAGGGGAGCTCGGAGGAGCTAGGGAGGGTGGCCTAGGAGAATCAGTCATCAGCAGAGGGTGTAGAACACGCCAGGCTGAGCTAAGTAGTTGGGGGACTAGAGCCATGAGATGGGTGGTCTCGTTCTCAGTCGGGTGCGCAGAGGGGGGTGCCTCAGGTCGGCGGGGTTTCCAGGGAGAGCCTCGTCGTGGCTTCCCTCTCAGCCGTTTCTTATGTTTCGGCATTGAAATGCAAATGCAGCAGGCGAGAGTCCAGATGTATGGGAGAGAAACCAGAGGTTCGCCGGTGCTGGCTCGGAGGAGTCTCACCCTCCAACAACGCAAACTGTGATCCATTACCTGTCGCTGCTCGATATCAAAACCGTCGAAGGAGAGGGGCGTTAATGCTCGCTCGTATAACATAGGGAGGATTAATTTTGCGGGAGGGTGGCAGGTGGGGGCACAAGCCCTTCAGGTGGCTCCGTGCCCTGCTGGCTGTCCTCGCTCTCCTCCAACTGCCGCGTATCCTCTGCTGACACCCCATCCGGGGAGACATCCACCGCTATGGCTTTGCTAATGCAGTGCTGAAGAATGGGATGAGAAGGCTCTAGGGCCGAGCTGCAAATGAGGTCCGACTGCCCCCTGGTGATGCCAATATTTGCTAATTCATCCGCCACTTGATTTGCACTTCTTCTGACGTGGACAGGGATGATGGCCAAATTCGGATGCAGGGAATCAGTAATGCATTGTATGCCATATAACATTCGCCAGCTGGGCGAGAATTTGTCGGGGTTGGCCCCATTGAGAATTTTCTGCAGTAGGTGGATGAGGATTTGGGAATCTCCCTCCACTATTAGCTTGGAAAAATTGTTTTTGTTGGCCAACTGTATTCCCTCGGAGAGGCCCCACAGTTCTGCTACATTGTTTGTAGAGTGTCCTATGTAGCCAGCTCCGATGAGGAGGATGTTCCCTTTGTGATCGCGGAAAACTACTCCATAACCTGCTGGGGCCGGGTTACCCTTAGAGGCCCCGTCGAAATTGAGCTTGATGAAGTCATTTGGGGGAGGAGACCAGGAAGTGGGGCTTCTCTGGGATAAAGAAGGCGTAGGAGGTGGATGAATCTGAGGGGAGGAGGAGGGAGACCAGAATCGAATGATAGGGAGTTCGGTCGGGTGCTGATTGAGGTGGTCTGCGCCTCGCAGTTGGGGGGGGAGGGATTCCAGAATATTGTTGTAGCAGAGTTGCCAGCGGTGCTGCCAAGGTAAGGACTGGTCTTTGAAAAGCCTGCTGTTTCGTTCTTTCCAAGTGTGCCAAAGAATGAAGCCTGGTATGAGCTGCCAGACTCTATTGAGAAGGGGTGAGTGGAAAGCTTGGTCCCGCCAGTTAGTGATGGTCTCCAGAATGTTGTCCCTTCGACGGTTGGAGGTGCGCATAATCAGTGCTATTTGGTCCCAGAGCTGGGCGGTATAGGGACAAGCGTTGAGTAGATGCTCCATTGTTTCTTCGGCTTGGCCACAAAGCAAGCACATAGAGGGCCCTACAAATCCTCTTTTCGAGAGGTTGTCTCAGGTGATAATACTTGAGTGTGCAATAAGCCAGAGAAAGAGGGTGATTTTCGGCCAGTGCTTGAGGTTCCAGAGCTTGCTCCAAAGAATTGAGCTGGGGAGGGGGCTTGGAGGAGCCTTGAGTCGGTAAGCTTCTCGTGTGCTGAAGGTGCCCTGTGGTTTGTGTCCCCATCTCAAGATGTCCTCCCCGGTTCTTGTGGGGATTCGTCGTTTCTCCAATTCATCCTGTAAAGGTCTTAGATTCTCGTTAGGCTCCAAGTCGAGGCTTCCCCAGTCCACGTGCCACTGGCGCCAAGTGTTTTCTGGAGTGTCTGCCGTCCAATAATCAGCTACTCTTGTTAGGCCGTTACGAGTGGCTTGAGTATGTAAATTCAGGGCCCATTCCTCTTGTCCCAGTATCGGCCATTGCTGCCAGGAGTCTTGCCAAAACAAGGCCGTCTTTCCATTTCGGATATCCCAGAAAGCATGTTCAGTCACCAGTCTTCTATTCTGCATGGCGGCAGTCCAGATTAAGGAGCCTTGGTTGTCTTCATCCCAGCGTATTAGATTTTTGTCTGCTACATTTGGGGCGTATTTCTTCCTCCACAGTCGCGCCCAGAGGTCCTTGGGGCTTTTTAACCAGCGCCACCAGATTTTGGCACTAAGTACTTTGTTCATGATACCAGGATCTCTGAGGCCAAGGCCGCCATGCTCCTTGGGCCAACAAAGCTTGTCTCAGCTGACCAGGGCCAATTTATTTCCAGTGTTAAGTCCCTGCCATAAGAAGTTTCGTTGGATACTTTGATGGTGTTGAGCATCGACTTTGGAGCAGCCAGCGCAGAGAAGGAGTAGATCGGGAGGGCCTGTAGGACAGCCTTGAGAAGGATGAGGCGGCTGGGTAGATTGAGGGCTCTGAAAGTCCAAGAGGAGAGCCTTTTGGAAAAGGTTGAAAGGAGGTTCTCCCAAGAAGAGTTCCGAAGGGCATTATCTATGAGAGGGATACCGAGATATTTGGATGGAAGGGAGATTCTGTTGAAACCAAGGATGCCCGAGAGGTGGCGCTGGATCGGAGGGGGTGTGTTGAAGAAGAAGACCTGGGACTTTTCCTTGTTGCAATCCAGGCCCGAGGCCTCAGAGAAGGTTTGGAGGATATTCAGGATAGAGTAAGCTTCCCGGACCGTTGGAGCGCCCATTAGCAAGGTGTCATCGGCAAACTGGCTGTGCGAAATAGGCGGAGAGATGCCATGGAGGGGTAGACCGGACAAAGTCTTGGAGCTAATTGCTGCGTGGATAGATCGACTGAGGCCTTCGGCTAAGATGATGAAGAGGAAGGGGGAGAGGGGGTCACCTTGCCGAATTCCTCTAGAAGGTGAAAAGTGCTTCGAAGGGACGCCATTGACAAGGAGGGAGAAGAAGGTCGTGGAGGTGAGGTTCATTATCCAAGCTACCCAGCTAGAATCAAAGCCAAAAGCCAGCAGCATTGCACGCATATAGTCCCAACTGATTTTGTCGAAGGCTTTAGAGAGGTCCAGTTTGAGGAGCATACCTGGGGTTTTGGTTTTTTGTAGGGAGTGGATCACTTCATGAGCTAGTATAACACTGTCAAGGATCTGCCGGCCCTCGACGTAGCCCGATTGCTCTGGGGAGATGATAGTCGGCAATATAGTTTTGAGTCTACTGGCGATCACCTTCGTAAGCAGCTTATAGATAATGTTACAAAGAGCAATAGGCCTGAACTTCTTGGGGTGGTGAGCTTGTTCTTCCTTGGGGACTAAGGTTATGAAGGTGGCATTAAGAGCCTTTAGGACCTGTCCCGATGCTCGGGAGTCTTCCAGTAGTTCCCAGACTTCGGATCTGATCAACGCCCAACAGTGGTGGAAGAAGTCGCTGGTGAAGCCGTCTGGACCGGGAGCCTTGCATTTCAGCGTTTCCTGAAGAGCCTGATCCACTTCCTCAAGGGTTATTGGTCGGAGAAGATTAGCATTCTGTTCCGGAGTGACCAGGAGAGGAACGTGCTGCGTGATTTTGCTGATAGCCTCTGTCCTATCGACCTGGGGTTCCGTAAGGAGAAGTTGAAAGTGCCTTATCAGGGTTGCCTCCATATCTTCGTGCGAGTTCACTGTGTCCCCTTCATCAGAGGTGAGGTGCGTGATCCTGTTGGTATGTCGCCTTTGCATGACCGTTCTGTGGAAAAATTTGGTGTTGCGCTCCCCCTCTTTGAGCCATTGCACCCATGACTTCTGTCTCCAAAGAATTTCTTCTTGCCTTTTCCTGTCTTCGATCTGTTGATTTAAGCTTATCTCCTTGGCTTTGAGCTCCCCTGTTAAACCGTGTTCCCTAATCTGATGCTGGATCTCCTCCATTTGTGTCTCCAGCTGTTTTTTAGTGTCAAAGATATTGCCAAAAGTTTTCTGGTTCCAAGATTTGAGAGTTTGCTTGAGGTTCTTCAGCTTTTGCTTAAATTTATACATTTTGGAGCCTCGTGGGATAGCTGCTTCCCACCACCAGGTTTGGATGTTTTCTTGGAACTCGGGATGCTCTAGCCAGAAAGACTCAAATCGAAAGGGTGTCTTACCAGGAGTGGCTGAAATATCAGCCCATAGTCGAAGCGGCCAATGGTCAGAGCCCGAAAAGTTGAGGATGGTGGATTCCATGGAGATACCTGCCAGCATGAGCGTTTCGGAGACGAGGAATCGGTCTAGCTTGCAAGCTATTTGGTGATTTCCAGTTCTGCGATTTGTCCAAGTGTGGAGGCCGTTGCTGGTGTCCAGGTCTATTAATTGAATATTATCTATGAGTTTGTTGAAGGCATCGGCTTCCCTATCCAAACGACGCGATCCTCCCCTTTTCTCGTCCAAGCTTCGAATGATATTGAAGTCCCCTCCGACAATCCAGTTTTTATCTTGAGTTTGGCTTAGAGTATGGCTTAGGCTTCTAAGGAAAGTCTGCTTGTCCCGCGGATTGGCTGGGCCATAGACATTAGTCAGGTGGCCGGTCTTGTCTGAACCTATGAGCCTGAAGTCGGCTGTCAGGGTCCAGTTAGTGGCCGAGAAGTTATCTAGGATTATGGCATTGGTGTTCCACAAAATAGATAGTCCTCCAGCGGTGCCTATGGCATCGATAGACATTGTTGCTCCTTGCTTCCAACACTTGGATATTAGTTTTTCCATGTCTTCAGAGCTGCACTTTGTTTCTTGTAGGAGTAAGACCTCTGGTTGTTCTGCAATGATCAGTTCCCGTAGCCGCTTTTGCTTGCTACGTCCGTTGAGACCTCTGATGTTCCATGTGATGAACTTCATGAGGAATGTGGGGTGGGGAGGGGAGGGAAACTGTCCGAGATTAGGTTGATTTGCCCAGAATTTACCATGTAGTTTCCTATCTCTTGGATGAGCTTGTTGGTCGATTTCCTTCCCCGCTTTTTCTCATCCTTCTGGATTTTAGTTGGATTTTTTGATTGGCTGCCCTGGATTCCCAAATTTTTGCTAGCTCGCGCCGAAGGTCCCGCAGAGGAGTCGAGATATACTTTGTGAACCTTCCGTAGCTGATCTCTGGGGATGGTGTAGAGTTTTTGTTGTCTATAGGCGTGCTCTAAATGCTCCAGGTCTACTCCCACTAGGTCCGGTTCCTCTAGGTCCATATCCGTGTCCCCTTCCTCTGTCTCCTGTGGGTGTTGTTGATCCCTGACTGAGTCAAGAGGGGTGTGGTCAGGGGCCTTGGACGGGGAGGGCTTATCCGATCCCTGGCTCTTGGAAAGGGGTTCAACAGATGGAGGTGTGATTTCCTGTTGAACATTTGAAGCCGAATCTTCTATTTGGTTCTGCAGAATTGCAAATTTGTTACTAGTGGAGGGGTCGTTACTTACCTGAGCCGGTTGCCTTCTTGCCGCTGGACGTCTTTTCCCCGCTGGTTGTATAAATCCATCTTTGTCCTTTCCGCCTTCTGTGTTTCCTTCTTTTGGTACGTTATTAAGTGGGCATTCTCGGAATAAGTGACCATGCTCATGGCACTTCCTGCATCGGAACGGGATGTGCTCATAGTCAATGGTCTGAGACCAGTCCTCATCATGGTACTCCAAGGTGATGGAGCCTGGAAGAGGCTTGGCTATGTTCATATATACGCAGATGCGTGCGTATGAGGTATAGCGTCGCTGCTTAGTGGCCTCTGAGGACTTGACATAGATGCATATGGTATTGCCAATACCAGCTAGGACTTCTTCCAGCCAGAACTCCTGGGGCAAAGAGTACAGTCGGATCCAGACCGACGCGTGTGTGAAATCCTCCTTCTCAGGGCTGAACTTCTCAGTCCAGAATCTCAGGAAGAGTCCAGCTGAATTGAAAAAATACGGCCCCCCCTCGAAGACTCGATTCCGATCTTCTAGGTTATGGAAGATAATAGTAAAAAACCCTTTGGAGCCCAACTGCAGGTCGTAATGTCCTTTCGGCTTCCACCAGTGCTGGATCCATTTGATCAGGTCACGTTCGGAAGGCCAGAGCCCTAGGAATTTTCCAACCAGGGCATAATCCCTCATGTACTGCTTTTGTTCTTTAATGCGCGGGGAGCGGATGAGATATTTCGGCGCTTGGGGAGCTTAAGGGATGCACTTGCCTGGTAACCAGGGCGCGGTCTCTGAAGCTTTTCCTTTTGTCGGGTCTATTTCCATCTCACGGTCGTTGAGTGAGCCTTCCACTAGAAGCTCTTTGCGCAGATCTGGCGGCGTCTCGAAGGACGGCCGCTTCGGGCCTTCCGGGGATGCCCCGTGTGCTGTTATTCTGCTGTAGGAGGCGCCCTGCGGCGCCCCCCCTTGGCGATCCATGGCCCCAAGGCCGAGAGTCGGAGATTCCAGGTAGGGTTTGCGAGGAGGTCGTAACCCTAGTTGCAGAGCCGATTAAGATCCTTTCTCATAATACGTTATTGTAACATATATAATTAAGTTTTATTTAATAGAGAAAAATAAAATAAAATTTACACAAATTTAATTTTAATTTTTTATTTTTTTTACATGTCCATAAAAATACTATTAATAATGAAATGAACATATTTTTCCACTTACTTAATAATTGTATCATTTAATTATAAATATTAAAAAACTAATAATTACATGCATGTCCATGTTAATAATTACTATTAAAATAAAAGAAAAAATGATAACTTATATCTTAATCTTAACATAAAAAAACAAGTATACATGCCCAAGGTTCATGGTACTATCAAAGCATGCAATTATTACTTTATTAAAAAAAATTGAAATTTAAGTAATATTAACTTATAAAGAAGAATTTAACATCATCTCATGGAATTACTACTTTGGTATTTTTTTTTTTTTAATTCGAGTAATAGTGACTCGCACTTAAAAATTTAACATCATATCAAGAGGATCATGAGTCACGATAGAAGCTTAACATTTCAATATAAATATAAAATATTACAATAAAAATATGAAAAATGATGGTATTAAACAAAATTTTATTCACAAATGAAAAAATTCTCCCTCATATTTTTTTAATAATTATTTATAAGATATCAAATAAATTTATGTAAAATGAAACTGTGCAAGATTTCCTTTATAATTATTAAACTAAAAAATAAAAGAATGATGATTCCATACCTCTTAAATTTAAGGGGTAAAATAAAATTATTTAAAGTGGTTTGGACTTAGCTTTACATTTAATAGCTTTAAAAAGATTTGAACTTAACCTTCACTTTTTTTTTCTTTTTTTTTTTCAAAAAGAAAATTCACTCGATATTATATTAATGGATATAATTTCATTTACACTTCTTCAAACAAGTCAAACCAATATTATGACTGCTTAGTCCCATATTTTAAACAATACTGTTCTGATAGACACACAATTTTTTTTTTATGGACTCTTCATTCCATTTTACATAAAAGTTATTTCAGCTCTTCTAGACTGTAGATAGTGGAAAATAACATAGTCAGATTGACTTTAAATACTATCACTTGAGTATTATAACAAAACTAATCTTGACTTCTATAATCAGCTTGACTTTAAATACTATCACTTGAGTATTATAACAAAACTAATCTTGACTTCTATACTCAACACCTGATCACGAGCATATCAGAAGAAGGCTGGAGAACTTTAAAAGAGGTCCATAAATGAAGTATGGTTCTTCATCCCATCCGACCATCTATAATAGATTAATCTGCTTGGGGGTTCTTGAAGAGCTTCCTTAGAAAGAAAATCCGCTACCGTGTTGAATTCTCTGAAGTTGTGAGAGTAATTGATAGTCTGAAAGGATGCCACCAATTCCAAAATGCTATTTTTCCATCCTTCAATCGTCACCAAGTTTAGCCTGCCTTCTTGTTTTAGCCAATCTATGACTACTTTGGAATCTCCCATAAGATGCAGGTTTGTTATATTTAGATACTTGGCAAGAGTGAGAGTTGTCCGAGAACCTAACAACTTGGCTTTTTTATTTGTGCCTCCTCCACAGTTTATCATCCATCTGAATTCTGTTCTATCTTTATAGATTATGGTTCCCCCTGCACCGCAACAAAAACCCCCTATAGTCGCAACTCCATAAAAAAAAAAAAACAATTGTATCTTCCTCTAAGAAGGTAATCAGTCTTTTCTTGAGAGCATGAGATCTATTTGAATATGGATTGTATATGGGTGATGTGAGCATCTTATAAACAACAGTGTTTATAGATGGAGAAAGTTCCTCAAGTATAGTTTTATTTCTTTCCATCCAAACGTACCAACAAGTAAAGACAACCAAGTTGTTGGGAACAATTTTATTTTTTTATCCATGCATCCATACATTCTTCAAGGGTATTCCCACTCCAGTTTTCTTTGAGTTTTTGACTAATCTGAATCCTGTGCCAGACTTCCTTTGTAAATGTGCAATTTACAAATAAATGATCTATATCTTCATCATTCTGATTACAGAGAGAAAAAATGTCAGGGCCCTCCCATCCTTTCTTTTTCAGTACTGCCCAGGTCAGAATTTTATTGCTTGCCACCAGCCACATGAAGATCTTTAGTTTCAACTGAAGTTTCCATTTCCAGATTTTTGATTTCCAGCCCAAAAAACTCGGAAACTGTCTAGTGGATATAATTGTATCATACAGATTTTTGACTGTGATGTTTCCAGAGGAATCACCACCAGTCCATACTATAACATCTTGACAGTTTTTCAAGGCTATTCTAGTCATTTATAGTTAATTAGTAAATAGATCCCACTCTAATGCCTGTGTTCCATTGAGTCCCAAACTGCTGCTGCTCTGCCATTGCTCTAGCTTTGTTAACGGGTTTTTACCTTCTGAAACTTGAGACAGGGCCGTAATATTCATTTTGAATAGAATTGACCGTATCTCTGGGCTCAAAATGGATTTTTATTTTAAGCCGAGGATGTAGTCTCTCCCTATGTTTATCATATGTCTAGAACCTGGTCGCCAAGCTATCCAGTGAGTGATGAGATGTATTGTGCAAATTAAACTCGACCATATCCTTGATATCGCTTTTTTCTTTTGATTTTCCAGTCTGAACCAACTAATAATTGAACAATTTGAAATGTATTTTTCTATCACCACTCTAAAATGCCTCCTTGCATTAAAACCTTCCACATAGTGTTTGCCAACAATGCCTGATTGAAATATGTAAGGTTGTGAATCCCCTAGCCTCCATTTTTCTTTGGTCTAGATATCAGTTCCCAGTTGCAAAAGTGGTAATGTTTCGTAGCCGAAATCCCACTCCAGAGGAAATGGAACATCAAACTCCTGATTTTTGAGAGCATTGATCGAGGGATATACTCTAGTGACATCCAATAGAAAACTTGTCCCTCCAATACCGATTTGACAAGAATATATCTGCCACCAATCGATAACCATCTATAGCACCATAAGCTTATTTTCTTTGTCATTTTTGTTACCATCCAATCCCAGTCGAATGCCTTCTGAACCCCTGTCTTGAGATGATAACCTAGGTATTTGAAGCGAAATTTTAGATCGCTGAAGTTGTAAGGGACAAAGGATTTGAAAGCTTCCAGTTCACCCTCCGTGAGCCCTTCATAGTGTATCGCTGTCTTTGATTGATTCACAGTTAGTCCCGATGCTTTGAAAAACATAGGGTTATAGTGTATATTTCTTTCCATTCAGTTTGACAAGCCTTTGACATTATGAGCACATAATCTACAAACAAGAGATGTAAAATATTAAGAAGGTTAGTAATTTTTATACCTGCCAATTTCTTTTGTCTGATACTCTCCTTTAATAAAAGACTAAGTCCCTCCATCACAATAATAAAGAGTAGGGGAGATAATGGGCAGCCTTGCCATAACCCCCTTCCAGTTTTGAAGAAATCTGTGGCTTCGTCGTTTATTAGGACAACAAAGGTGCGGATGTGACACATGACATAATCCAATTTGTCATTGGTATGCCAAGCCCTCCTTTAAGTAGCAATAGCCTGAGCATAACCTAGTCAATACAATCATAAGCCTTTTTAAGGTCCAGTTTAAGGACAAGTGACTTCAATTTTTTCTTCTTTATGCTGTGAATTTTTTCATGAACCGAGCCAATCGTGTTCGGAATTCTCCTTCCTTTTAAGAAACCAAGCTGCTCCTTTGAGAGGGATCTGGAGAGGAAAGGTTTAATGTGATTTGCAATGACTTTGGAAATAACCTTGTAGCAAAGATTACACAGGGAGATTGGACGAAAATCCTCAAAGGTACTCGGCTTGATGGATTTTGGAATCAGAGATAAGAAATTCAAATTTAAGCAACCAGTAATAGATCCTAAGTTTCTGGATTCTTCCACCATTTCAAGTAGGTAAGCCCCTACAAGTTCGAAAAAGGAAGTAAAAAAATCAACTGGCCAACCATCCGGCCCAAGGCTCTTATCCCTTTTAAAGTGAAAGAGTACAAACTTTAACTCCTCTAATGTTACCGGATTAAATATCACTTCTGACTCCTCATCACTGACCAACCGGGGGAAGAGATCCACAATTTTTAGTTGTTCACTAGTATTTGTAATTTTTTGCTCCTTGTAGAAGGTTTTGAAATAATTGCCAGCTGCGCCCTTTAGGGCTGATTGTTCATTAATCTTGCCTCTAGAAGAATCTTGGATTTCCCAAATATGTTTTCAGGCCCTGTTATGTGTGGCACATTTATGAAAAAATTTCATGTTGCTATCTCCACTAGCCAGCTGGATCTCTCGACTTCGAAGCGTCCATTGTTCTTCAATACCTTTCAGGATAGTATTTCTTTCTGATTCTAAATGATGCAGGGAAGAGTCTAGCATTAGGTTGGATGGATCAGATGATAAATAGACTGTCAAAACTTTTATATTTTGCTCCAAAAATTTCAATTTTTCATTTTTCTTTGCCACTTTTTATTTGAACATAACTTTTTCTTTTTTCTTTATCATTTTGAGATTCCAAACAATCCAACGTTGCTTGCTAGTCTCATTCATAAAGAAGGGTTCATTCTAGATTTTTCTGACCAAGTCCACGAAGTCCTGGTCATTCAACCACGGTTCATTCATCTTGAATGGATAATTTTTATAACAAGGAGGTAATTCCAATTGAAGGAAGATCGAAGCATGCTCCGATATATATTGTAGCTTTGCCCACGATCTAAAATGACCAACTTCAGAAAGCAGATCTTCCACAAAAAACACTCTATCCAATATTTTTGAAATAACATCTAACTCACTTCGACCATTTCTCTACGTAGGACATAGTTTTGTTGGCTTAATGTCTCTCAATCTATTAGATGCAAACAGATCTCTATAATAGAATTCTTGGGTTCTTGACCTGAAAGTACCTCCCCAAACCTCATCCGGGTAAAGAGCTATATTAAAATCTCCAGCCATAATTAGGTTCTTTATAGCCAAGATACCACTATCTTCAATAGATTTCCATAATTGAAGCTTGTCCGAGCATGGTGCATACATATTAAGAATAGCCAGAAACCTGTCATTTTTTAGGAGTTTACTGCACAAGAAACCCAAGAAGGTATTAAACAGGTCATAAAATCTCTGGCTTTTGAAGCTTCTACCATAGTCTCTTGAAAAAAAACTAAATCAGAGTGATTTGTATCAAGAAGTCTCCGAACTGAGGCTAATTTGAGGTCACCTCCAACCCCTCTGATATTGAGAGACATTAAAATCATTATTTAGTCCTCGCTAGGGCTTTACATGCTCTAAGAGCCCCACAATCAATGGAGGGAGTGTTTTCAAATTCGGTAAGTGACTGAGTTATAGCCCGTTTTTTCCTTGAACTGCGAGTTTTTATTGGGGAAATTTCAATACCTAAACCTCGCGACCAGGCATATTCTTTTTCTTCCTTAGGATTCCCAACCTTTGAAGTAAAAGCTTCCATCTCAACAGGCTCCTTTAGAATGGCCTTCCCCAGATAGGTTGGTAGTTTAATGGTTGAAGGATTTTCTTTTATGAAAGGTATCAAAGAATCCATGACTTCTAATAGTGTAGAATCGCCTTCCTCGGCTTCTCTCAACCCATGAACATCTGTGTCCGGGTTTTGAATTTCAATATCACTAGGCCACAGACTAGGAGAGAAATGGTTTAATACATGCTTTGGAATCTGTTTTACTTCAGAAGAATTACCTGGCTGGCAAGTTTGCACTTCGATTCCCAACCCAGTCCCACTATCCCTAGAACTCGGGCTTACCAACTTCACCCCAGGGGTAAATGAATGTACTAAGTCTTTAAGTGACTTATGAGGTTCTGAAGAGATATAATTTCTTAGCCAAGAAGAGGATTCAAGAGCCTCACGTTCCCAAAAAGATAAAGAGTTAAAAAATAGAGGGAAAATGGATTTAAGCATAGTTATCAAGGAATCCTTCTCTTAAGAGGACTGTGATTCATAGTAGAAAGGACCTCTTTCTATAGCGTCATCTCCTGAGACGTATTCTGGCGGGTCCTCTCGAAGGGTCTCTTCTTCATCTTTTTCCACGACTTGTTTACCTATGCAATCTCTTTGTATGTGTCATGTTTCCCTGCACCAGCTGCAACAAAACGGTATACCTACATAATCCAGTCTCTGACTAATAAGTTGACCCCTCCACTCTATGTCAATCGCCTCCGAGAGGCCTTCGTGTAGGTCAATACCAACCAAAATCTTACACATATTTTTGGCCGAACCGATCAATGTAGATGGGTCTAACCAGATGAACATCCCTAGAGAATTTTCAATTTCTCTCAAGGCCCCGTCATTCCATAGGTGCAACGGTAATCCTGGAAGGAGGACCCACAAGTGTCTAAACTGAAAGTATTTTGTTTTTGGGTTGAAGGCCACTCTCCAAATTTTTATCATAAAACTGGAACCCCCATTGATCCAGATTTTGTTAATAACAGGTCAGCATCCACAGGATTTTTAACCATCAAACCCCACCATCCCTTTGTTAGGCAAAATATTTCAGGAACATATCCAAGGAGTGGAGCCCACTTCTGCTTAAACCAATCATCCAATTTTGTCTCTGCAAGATAGGGGTAAGAAAGTCTACCTACCAGTCCACAGAGGGCTAGCCGACAGGTTTCTTCCAGGCCAACATCAGTGCCCATAACCATCCTTCTATTTCTCCTTTTCGGTTTCCAAGCCTTTTTCCTAAAAATAGTCTTTGATGGAGGATACTGGATTCTAGAGGTATCAGGAGTCACCACACCTTTGTAGTCCTTTTTAGGGGAAGAAGATTGTATCTTCCTCCAGAGAGGAGGGTTTTTCCCTCTTCCATACGAGCTACTATTCTGTTGAAGGCTAGTCCCTGACTGTTTTTTTAATAATGCTTCCGAAGGGTGGTTCTGAGAAGGTAAATGGGAATTTAACGGTTGTTGTAGAAAACTTAAAGGGGGTAACGAGCCATCACGTGATATCCCCAGCGTATCTACCTTGGATTAAATGCCCTCTTGGAGACAGAGCACCTCATCTTCCTCACTCATCAAGGCTCTGACGTCCTCACTTATGTCAGCTACAGTTCTCGAGTCCATAATGAAGCTCCTGTTATGGTTACTGAGTGTATATTATGAATATCCTTCGACAAGTCTACTCCACTGACCGATTCTATATACCTCCACTAAGAGATTAGAAGACCAATGAAGGAGGTATACCCCACCACTAGCAGAAAGTCGCCAACCAATGACAATTGCATAGTCTAAAACACAGTTTCTGAAATGGGTAATAGGACTCCCAGAGGTATAAAACTAGAGAAGTCAAAAGGTAGACAAGACAAAATAACAACATAAATATTGCTAAACTATGACTCCATCCTCCAGTAAAACCGGAAATCTAATCCTGAAAACAAAGCCAGAAGGAGCTAGAAAAAAAACATAATGATTGTTATCGAAAGTTCAGTGTAGTTCCACCGGGATGGTCTTCCTTCCTGGTTCCTTGATTCGCCATTTTTGCAGGAATCAAGTTTCCCGCTCTCCTTCATTTTCAAAAATGAGCTGTTGTCTCCAAAGCTGAACAAAACAAACCATACAACCTTCACTTAACATGTTACAATTTACAATGAAAAACAATTAAGAGAAATGCAAATCAAATCCCTCATGTCTTATTGTGCATAAGAATTACAAACTGATCAATAAGATCGGTACCATGAAGACACATGGAAAATTTGCATTAGATGGATAAATACCATGTGCGACCAATTTGGAGGAGATAGGTACCATGCACAAGAATATGCATGGCCCAACTACCAATCGTACGTATCGTGAGGGGCTACCGATCTAGATATGTAGAATATGGGTAAGTACCAATAGTTTTGATTAAGCTAAGTAGACAAGAAAAAGGTATTGTGAGGGGCTATTGATCTAGATATGTAGAATATGGGTAAGTACCAATAGTTTTGATTAAGCTGAGTAGACAAGAAAAAAGTATTGTTCATAAACTTAATTAGAAAAAAGTATTTTGATAAAGCTAAGTAGACAAGAAAAAAATTGGTGGCGTCTGCTGAATGGGCAGGAACGATCTTTTCTGCAGGTTTCATGGTGACACACATTTCAAACTGGGATTTCGCGGGACCGGTGGAGTTGCACTACTCCATTACTGATGAAGGATAAGTCGGTTACCCATATTACTCTGGCAGAAACCCCAAAAGACTCTTAGTTTAGTTGGTCTGGTTTCTCCTTTTGTTCTAGATACACCTGCTATTTCTTGTTTCCATGCTAGCTCCGGACGCATCTTGTCTTAGTTTTTGTCAGTTTTTTTAAGCTTTCTCTGCTATTTTATGGGTAGTTGTATTAACTACGACATCATTTCGGGGGAACTGTGTCTTTTCATAGTCTGGGAGGTCTGACTTCCACATGACTAAAACTTCTACAGAATTGCCACATCACACTCCATTATCCTCATGATTGGACTGACTTTTTGTTATATTTAAGGTTTGGCCGTGGAAATGGGAGATGAGGTCAGCAACCTCACGGTATTGGAAGCTGGGGATCCTTGGGATCACCCAAGCTTCCTGTCGACGGTCGATGCCTTATGAAATAAACAAGGTCATAATGGTGCTACTAATGGTCGAAGTGGTAACTTACCACCTTTTCATCCACCCTTACCCTCCTCTTTTGGCTCTAAGCTCAGTCTGAACTTGCACCTGTTTCTTCCCCGTGGTCGTAAGGAGGCCTCTGCTTCCTTTGTTAATTCCGTGAAAGCTGTTAGAAGCGATACTCTACCCGCCCTGGACTCGTCGGCCTTGTTTTCTAAGTTAGACTGCTCTGTTAGTGAGGAAAGGTTTGCTCCGAGGAAGAAACAAGTTGCAGAGGCACCGTGTTTTGGCATTGTGGGTAAGAAGTCATCTCTGAAGTTTGGGACACCAGTCTAGAAGCCCAAATAGACAAAGCGGTCTTTGGTCCTTGGGATGGACATTGGGTTAGAAGAGATGAGCTCTCTTTCCATGTGTGCGTTGATGGGAATGTTATCTTACTGCCTTCATTGCAACTTGACCGTTTCTGACTGGATGAAGTTAACGTGGGAACCTTTCTTAGGGTATTTACCTGAATTGTTAAGTAGACAAGAAAAAAGTATTGTTCATAAATTTAACTAGAAAAAAGTATTTGTCCAACTCTAATACTAAAATGTGGTTTCAATAAATACGAGATAAATGCATGTATAACCAGATAAATGCATGTATGAGTTTTATAAAAATATGAGTTTTATAAAAATATGATTGAATTGTATAAAAATCATAACAATTTTTTTTTGAATTCACATGGAACATGGAAAAAATGTGAACATTTTATTTATTTTTATTGCTAAGATATAGGGAAAATAACTAATAAAATAAATAAAATAAAAACCCATAAAAATAATGAAAATAAGAACACACTATATTTTTTCCCTTACCCTTCAATTGAAAAAATCATAAATAATTTTCTTTTCAAATTTGACATGTGATTTTTTATTTTGATTTTCATTTGCATGGGAACTTGATAGTGCTTAGTGGGATGAGCTCTTAGCTAATCAAAAGGAGTATTAAGTCTTACTTCAAGATGAAAGAGAGTTTCAACCTAGTTAACATCTATAAGAAAAAATTTCCCTAAATAACATCCTCAAGAAAACTAGTTTCCCTTCCTAGTGAGATCATGTGTTTTCTATAGAATTTAACCTTAATCTCATACTTGAAACACAAAATACTCTCTAATTACTAATATATATATATATATATATATTTCAAAAACATATAAAAATGAAAATAAATAATAATTTACCACAAATCTTATAATTGAAAAAATAGAAGTGTCGTTCCAATAACTTTGTAACGCCTAGTTAATTATTTTGTTTTATTTAAGGGTAGGTAAAGAATTAATGACAAAAGATAAGGCAGATGAAAAATTTATGAGGGGGAAGGGAGTAGTTGGATGGAGGGGGGTCAGGGTTGGGTGCATTCGAGGGATTCAAGAGGGGAGAGGAAGAGATATATGAGAAGGAGAATTAGATGTAAATACTTAGGAGTTTTGGGCTAGTACACTGGAGTTGCTGAGATTTTGGATGGGGGATAGTATGTGATTCAAGTTGGCATTTATAGATATACTATGTGATTGTTATATTTTGTTTGTTCAATCTTGTAACAAGAAAGAAAGAAATTTCCTCTCAGGAAAAAACATAAATATAGATTTACTTTAGCTTTTAACTCTTTCAAATTGTTACAAACTTTATTAATATATAAGAGATGAAATTATTAATATATAAGATATAGAATTATAGGAGAAATAACTCACAACATAGTGTATAGTCATCTTTTTCTTTCTTCTAATATTTAAATATGAAAGATAATTAATAGTGATTCCCTTATTAAGATGCAAATTAAAGTTATTAACTTATTAAATAGTATTAATACGAAAATAATATTTAAAATAATAAAACATTAACAAATTAACCAAAATAATAGTCAAATTAATTAACAAATTCTTTTGAATAAAATAGTTTCCCAACTTAATAATGATAAATTATTCAAAAACATTTATGGATGTACTATATCTCATATTGATGATGTTTGTTATACATGGACTTGTGAATTCATGAAGCCTTGTGAAGGCCATTTACTAATAAACTAGTAATGTTGATTAAATAATTTATTAAATGATTTAAGCATTATTAATTGAATTGTTAATAAAATAATAATTAATTATTTGAAATATTTTTAACTGTAAAATGAAAATGATGATTTTATGGTTACACACAATGTTTAAATAAAGTCTCCTCTTGCATAATAATGTTTAATTAAAGTTTCATATTGAATAAATATTTTTTTCCTTTTTTGAGATGAAAATATGTCATAATTCAGTGGTATGTAAGGGATTAGATTTTCACTCCTAAGTTGTTAATTTATTTTTTTATTTATAAGGAAGGCAAGCTCTTAGCCTAGTTTTAAGTTTTACTTTGAGACCAAAAGGGAGTTTCAAATTAAATATTACTCACCTGAAAGTTTACATCTTGTGGGATAATGTGATTTAAAGTAGAATCTAACCTTAGTCCCATACATGGGATCAAATACTTAGTACCCCTAGTTATAATTTAACCTTTTTCCCAATAAATGTATTGAATAAACAATGATAAAAATGATACTTTTCCATAATTAATTTATATAATATTAATGTTTTTCCAATTAAATTTGGGAAAAAAAACGTATAAAAATGAAAATGAAGAATAATTTCACCACAACTCTAAGGAGCCAAGTTAGACCTTTCAATATCAAGTTGAAGGAGCAAGAGGTGATGTGAAACTAGGTAGTGGTTCTAGGGTTTTGTAGGAAGGTTCAGAGAGAGGTTTTATTGGCGAAGCATTGGGGATACACAAACTTTATGGGGCATGTCCTCTATTAGAGCTTAGTAGGGTCTCAAAGATGGGTATAAAGGAGGAGGTTGGTCATATTACATTTTGAAAGAGGATTGAAAAGGGAGGGTTAAGTGCAATCCATCCAAAAATAAGTGCATAAAATGAAAGTTTGTCCCAATTAATCTAGTGTTGGGATAGGAGGTAAGGATGAATGAGGTAGTTGATTTGGTAGAGAAAGTGATCGTTGGCAGAGTTCATGGGAGAAAATTTGGAGATAAAAGGATAAAGAAATGGATGGATCAAAAGTGGAGCAATTTTATGGGTTATCTCCCAAATTCCATTATCCTAACTAGAGGTTGGTTTAATTCCATTTTTCACTAAGTAGAGGATTTAAAGGTAATATTGTGTAAAATTTTGGATTTTATTCCTCTTCTTCTGAAACCTGGGAGTCCATTGTTTGATGCAAAGAGGGAGCATATGGACCTTGATCCTATATGGGTTTCTTTTCCTTGGATCCCCATAAAGTTTTGGTAAAATTAAGGACGTATTCATGATGATAGGGAATTCTCTGCGGTCCTTTGTGGATGCATGCATGTATTCTAATGAAAATAGGATTATGTTGGTCACTAAAATATTAGTGTCTCTCGATATGAGGGATGTCCTAGTGGAGTTGATGGAGATTTGAAGGGGATCACATACTTATATTCATAATTTAGACTATGAAGTAGTCCCATTCAAATGCATAAGGTGTCATAAAGATGGTTACCTTATGGAAGAATTTTTTTTACACTTTCATGGCAAGGTGAGATCAAATATGGCATCACCACGTGTAAATCTAGGCATTGTGGGAGCAGTAGTTGGATTGAGGTTGGGGTAGAACCTCAATGAAGCTTTAGATTTAAAGAAGGAGATGCTCTTAGGGTTGAGAACCTGGGAAGGGTCAAAATATGTTTTAGGGGAGAGTTATTGAGAGGTTTAATATTCTCCACAAGCAAAGGGGATGTTGGAGCCTGATCATTAGATTCCTTTAGAGGTAGTGGATGAAGTATCGAGTCGTGGTTATTTTTCTAAGAGAGAATTAAACTCCCCTCATGAAGCTAGTTTTTGGCCTTAGATAGACATTTTGGTGGAAAGGAACTTCGACGTTGGGAATCCAGTTTCTCAAACTATAAGTGTCATGGATCCTCTAAGGATGGAGAATCCCTCGGGTAATTTTATTGATCGAATGATGCCTCTAATGTTAAATTCTTTGACTTTTAATACTCGAATGGAGGGGTCATGGATTAGGTTGGGAAATAAATTTTCATGCCTTAAAGTAAATAAAGATGGTCAGTTGGGGATTAGGGATAGCAGGATGGTGGGTTCTATTTTCTTAGGACTTATTTCTTAGTTATATAAGGAGAAGATGATGTCAAGAAAGAATCCTGTAGAGGAGGTCTCCCTTGAGTTGACCCTGGATCCTTTGTTGGAATCTAAAGAGTCATGATTGAGGTATAACTTGAGACCTCAATATAGGGGTGTTGGTTTAAGTTTAGGTGATGGTTTTTGGGGCTTAATGTCAGTGGTAGTGGGTGGATCGAAGGAATATGGGATGGGGAGAAAATTGTTTATAAATAGAGAACAAGGAAAGGAAATAGTTGATGTGGTAGTAGGTAAACTAGAGGTAATTTTTGGGGTTCTTAGAGAAATTAACAACCTCAAAGGGCACACCCAATGATTTTCCTATCTTTCAATTGCATAGGGTTGGCCAACCTTACTAAAAGAATAGCTTTGAAAAGGGAGATGTAAATTAATAAACTTGATATTCTCTTTCTTTAGGAAACAATGGAGGAGGGAGGGAAAATTGTAAGGGAGCTAGAAGGGCTTTTATATGAATGGTCGTTTTGTGATGTAGATACAAAGGGTCATTATGGGGGGGTGATCTCGTGGTGGAAAATAAGTTCTTTCTTGTGTTCTAACAAATGTTTTTTCTCTTCAATAATGACTAAGGGATTTTCCCCCTGTAATCATCGGTCATAATCATAACAACGCAAGACCAAGTGAAAGACATAACTATCTCCCCACAGTGACCAACACATAAAAACAAAAGAGAATAACTACTTTATTTAGGAGAAGGTAGGGATAGAGTGGAGAAAATAAGGTGTACCTTGTTCTCCCATTTGATGTCGATCCCTACTCCAATTCACCAAAGATCTCATGATCTCCACTATAATTAACTTGCAAGACATATACAAAACTAGTGTTGCAACAAAAGTAGCTATACGATTATACACATGTGCATGTAATATGTCAGATGTGAAGTAAGCATACAAATAAATGTACAATGAAGACAAATTTGGGGGAAAACGATCTCTTTTATTACCAGCAAGTGGAAAAGGTAAGTTACAACCTTGTCCCGCATGAGGCACCGTCTTGAAGCCAACTGTTTGGGTTCCTCCTGGAATCTTCAAGCATCAAATCAATCGACAAAGAATTCTCTCAATGACTCAGATAGGGATAAGGATACACCCTATAGTCATATAAAAGGAGAAATAAGCTCTGGAAAAGGAGTTTCCATATTAAAGGGGATGTTGCTCAGATAATATAGGGAAAGGAGGCTTGTTAGACGTTGGTAGCATAACTTTGATTTATCCCTCTATGTTTGTTTTATATTTCCTCAAAGAGGTTTGGGGAGTTGAAGTCCATTGTGTACGGGAAATGGTCGTTGGGAAACAGGCCCAACCAAAAAAATCGCCTGAAACACAAAATTATTTTATTTTTCACCAAAAATGAGGGCATTCACAGGTTGCAGTGAGGAAAGGCGTGGATGTCTACATGTTTCACTAGGGAAACCCACATATATGGTCTTAAAGAATGGTTTTTATATGATTTTAGAGGTGACTTTTAGGAAAAATTCTAGCAAGCATTGGGAAAGGGTTAGGCCATGGCACAAAAGCATAAGTGTGGCATTTTTTGCTATAATAGATTCCTCGTAATGTATGAGGTTAGAAGGGAAAAATGATGGTTGAAATACATTATTAAATTTGAGAGGAAATGATGCATCGAAGTATACAAAGAGGTTCTCGAACAACTAATTCAAAAATCAATAACTGTCAGTAAAGATCAATCAAGAGTTTTGTTTCCCCAAGTCAGGAATACCCATGCTTAGAGATGATAAATCGTGGACGCCAAAGAAAATACAATGCGGATCCATGGTACATATGAAAATATGACTAATTTCCATAGCCACTATTATTCACTAAATTTGCACTTGACTGCTAAAGGGAAAGATAGGGCATCATTAAGTTATTGCAATGATTTTTATGGATAAGGATGTGTATTGGGTTTTGAAATTGGTTTGAATATTGGGTCAAAGATAATATAAAAATATCAATCTCATACATGCAAGAACAATTCATATCTTAATGGCTTAGTAAATGGGAATCAATCCGATAAACTAGATGGAAAATGTAATATGAAAGACAGAGAAAATATGTAAGATTTCAATTTTTCCATTCACATATGAAACTCTTGATCCCAAATATCATTCAAGAAAAAAAAGAAATGTACTTAAGTACAAATCTAATTATGAACAAACAAACAACAAAGTTTTCACTGGCTTACTCATAAACAAGATACATCCAATGCTTAACAAAATATTAACATGCATACAAGTAAGAAAAGATAGAAATATAGACAAGAAAGAAGATCTAACCATCAGATAACCATTTACATTTAGTGAAAAATGAAATAAGTCCCAACTTTACAATCAGAAACATAGTTTTTTATAATATCAACACTCCTACCTCATTAATTTCTCCTTCTGTAGAGTTTATATAGAAAAAGTACATAATTATCAAGATCCAAAAGAAATGGATATGAAAACCTCCTCATCCATATTTAGTTTATAGTTTCAAGTAATCAAGGAGGATATAAGATCTGATCTCCAAGTCGAATTGATGAGGTGGCTCATCAACTATTGTCTATGAGTTATTTTAGGAAAATAAATCTGGCAAATTCCCGAAAAATAGGGTCTAAAGATCTCTTCATATCTCACAAACCATGATAGATGTGTAAAAAATGAGAGAGGATTTTTTTGTATGAGCCCATACACAATAAAAACCTCTCTTGGTTTCCAAAAATTCATCTCCAGCTTCTCTGAAACCTCGCCCAAAATTAGTGACTAAAATAGGAAATCATTTATTGTTTAAATATGGGAAAATTACCTTCGAAGATTCATATGTATCTCCATAGTGATTCACTTTTTTGGGAAAAAGCTCACAAGTCACCTAACTTGGCCCATTTTAACTGGGTTTTTAATGGTTTTACCTCATTCTTCACCTTTCACTTGGGAGACTCGTTAGAATTTGACTGCTAAAACAGTCATCTACAAGAAAATTATGCATTTTTTTGTTGTAGCTTAGTATTCCAGAATTCAAGTGCCATTTTTTCTTGATTCATATCTTTGAAAAAAACTGTAATTTATTGATTTTATGATTCAATTCATCTTCTTTATTCATTTTATATTCCTCATGGCCTTCCTTTGGTGCGGGATGATTTAAATTAATTGGCAATTTTTGTCTTTCTTTTGAAGATGACTTTTCAAATGTCCCATTTTCTGTAGATTTAGATGAACTCTGTATTTCCTGTTTATCAAATTCTAGTATGTCATGCATTTATGGAACATATGTAGGGTCTTCCTCTAAGAAGATTTTGTTAGCACTCTGTAAATTTCATCTGGCTGAATAGACAAACGACAGAGGTAACTATTTCAACCAGCTTTAGAGCTGAGGCACTAGCCTACTCAACTTAGAGAGGGCTCTCTCGTGTCACTTGATGTTTCTATGGCAATTGGTGGCTAGATTTGGTTTTTTTGGGGTTTTTTTTATAAAGTTGTTGAAGAAATGAAGATAACATTTGGGCTATGGAGTCATGAATGAACGATGTATCGACAAATCATGAAAACTATTAAGAGGAAAAGGCTAAATGAGGCGATGATTATGAGTTTATATTTGAGGTTTGCATGGCATCAGGGAAAAAATAAACATATAACTGCATCAGAGCATATTAAAATGAATTCTGAATTGGTTAAGAAGAAATACACATAACCTAAATTGCTAAGCCAAGAGCATCGTGCAATGAATTCCTGGCTTTAGATTCTCCAATTTAGACAGATGAAAGTGTAAATAAAATAAAAGATCACAAGAATTACATACTATGAAAGAAGACAAAGCTCATATCACAGCGAATTAGAATCTTTTCGTAAACAGTTCAAAAATCTGCTTCTACATTTGTATATTCATTCTAGCTCCAAAGTTTTACAAAGTCTTCCTGCTCAGAGTATAGGCTCCTCTTTTCTCCATGCTTTCTATATCCTCGAGATGATATATATAGAGGATTTACTGTGGGATTCAAAACAATTAAACTCCCCCATAGTTCTAAAGATAGAGGTCAGTTACAAAAAGAGTAAAGTATAACGACAATTTTCCTACATTACAGGGATCATTACAAACTGGTCTGACATATCTGAGATTTTTATTTGAACGCCATATGTCCAAATTTTTCTGGAACGTACTCAATTTTACGTGAGAATTCATTCCATCTTGGCGATTTCTTCCCTTAGCGTGCTCAACCAGACTAGTTGATTTTCCCCAACATTTTCAATCGCTTCAGTTCTAATTTTCACCTTCTATCGTTTGCTCCGCCTCTTCTTTATCGCTCGTGTAGAGTCCATCCACGTGTCCGTTGATGATTATATCCCTCATGACAGGATTTAGTCTGACCTCTGATTCTAGTTCTGTCGCAGGGTCAGTATGGAATTTGGTTGCTAAAATCTGTGCAATCAACCTTTCTTCCTTACTCGTCGATAAACTTGCCATGTTAGTTGAAAACCCTATTTCAATGGATATTGTTTGATTGGCCTTGTCCATGTCTTCCAATTTTACAAAGAACACAAATTTTTTTCCTTAACTCTAAAGAAATCTGGAAGTCGGCCCAGTTTGGGATTACTCTACTTATGAATGAGATGATGATTGCTCGGAACATAATAATGCCACCCATATTTTGAAGATTGGTAGTCATCGAGTTCTAATCATGAATTACTGACAGGATTACTTGCAGGTACATTGGTTTTTCATGCTTTACCAATCTATTTCAAATGATGAGCCTTTGAGTTAGTTATCCGACGACGTTCACCTGGCATTGCACAGACATGAAGTGAGGTGATTTGACTAACCGTCACCCTCCCCCACACAAACTATTGATTTGGCATATTAGAACATGTGACATTGGGGCTTTTGGGAAAATGGTTTTACGTAGACCATTTTCGCCCCTATGTATGCGTCCATGGATAAAACCGTGGTAGTTTTCCCCGGCCCGCCTTCGAATAGTTATCTTTCGTGCTGCTTCATTCTCCGATATGTGCCTTAGCCTTTGATCTGGGATTCTTCAATATCAACGGTCTGATGAGTCCTACCTCTCGTGCCTCCACTATATTTGTCTGCATGCCGCCACTTATGACCTAAACCTCCAAATCGTGCCATGTCTCTACATCGCTATATCCAAAACTTGACTTTCATGTATAATTGTTATGGTGATAACATAGGCTCCAACTGGGGATGCTATCCTCCTTGTGAGGTAGTAAAGAACTGCAGACCCAGTGCCTTCTTCGTTGGGTTGTGTTCAAAACATGTGCATGCATTTGGTTGCGTCTTGGAGATTGAACATCAAAATTTTAAAACCAGGTTGTTCTCAACTGGATACTGAAAAAATACTGCTAGGATCTAACTATACATATTGCTGAAAATTTAAAGCAATGCTTGACCAACAATCTTATTCGCACACTCCTACCTATCCTAACTGCTGAAAAGGACTATCAATCAAGTGAAATCATAATTCCAATGCAGCCTTGACAACATTCTATCCACTGTTCGTTCTCTTTGCACTTGTTTTCTCCAAATCGTTTCTCCTGATTCATTCAAAATTTCATTCATAAATTCAAGTCTCAAAAAATCAAGGACACTTAGACTGTTTACTTCCTCCAATAAGAATGAAAATGGATCTTCTAAAATATGCACAAAACAACTATCGTGCTTCACTCCTTCCGCTGCATTTTTGTTTTCAGGTGATTCAGTTTGTTGATTTCTATTGAGAAACTGACAAATTTTCCGAGAAGTCTGTTAGTAAGAAATTTTTGAGTCATAAGGCAACCATGGTGGGAGAACATCGTCTAATGTAAAAATATTTATATTTGATACAAACATTGATTTGTTACTTTATTTATCCTTAAGCTTGCAACCCACTATTATTTGTAGCTTCTGATTGTAAACCCTTTCTATATAATGTATCTTGGAGTTATGAATCATATGAAAGGATGTTTCCTTTTCAGGAGCCAAGACAGAAGAGCAAACTTCCTTTACAAGTGTTTTTTCGTTGCTTAGAGTCTCTATAGATGTAGTTTCAGAATCTTCATCCATGTATAGGCCTCTTAGAAATAAGACAACCACGTCATTTTCGAGGGAAGAAAGACAACTCTGAAACACTTTGTCTTGCTAAAACTATTGTTGAATATCTATGTTATTTTTTGGAGAAGGAAAATAACCTTTAACAACAATTTCTAGATCAGTTTCTTCTTCCTTTTTGATTTGATGGTTAAGCACAGTTTGCAAACCCGAATTGGAATATTCTTCCAAGTAATCGGCTACATGATCATTTAATGCATGTGGGTGTTGTTGGTCTTCATTACTGTTAAAAAAAATAGTGCCACTATGAATGCAGTCAGACTTCCCTATTTCTTTTGTCCTCTCATGATTTGCTTTCAACCGTTCAAAGGAGGAAAAACATAAAGGAAGATAGTTTTCATATGTAAGTCCACTACCTTCTTCATATTCAACATCATGCCTGGATGCTTTCTGATTTGAAACATTACAAATATTTTGTTTCAATAGTTCGAAAGAGGAAAAAAACAATGGCATGATTCTTTTACCTGATTCAAAAGTTTCTTCAATTTCTTCAGTGTTTTTATATACACATTTTTCGATTTCTTTGGATTGTTGAACATGATCATTTTCAACTTTATCTTTGACCAACGGTTGCACCTTTGAGTTGACAAGATCTTCTACACAACAAGTAATAGGGTCATCAAACACATGAGAAGAGTGTTGCAATATCTTGTCAATTTATCTTGTTGGTTTAGTGTGATTTTGCATTGGCACCGATTCGTTTGCCTCAACAATGATCTTAGAATTAAAACTCTTTCAACAATTTAAATGCAGCAAAGCATAACAGCTGATCTGATATTTTTCTCTTTGTAACTGTGATACATAGGTTGATTTATCCCACTGTACTGCTGAAAACAAACGTCTTCAACATCACAATCATCTTCATATTTGTCATATACAGGCAAATCAACAACATATGCAATGTCGTCTAACAAGAACAAACTTGGAACATCAATCTTTTATTCAACAAAATGATTTGCAAACTCATCCTCTTGACTATCTACAAAAGAATACGTAAAAAAATCAGCCCCCTGCTTATCATGGGATGGATCAGAAGCTAAATCAACACCTCCTCTTTCAACAAGTGGAATATAATTTTTAGCAAAATCATAAGCATTGGAAACTCCAAGAGGACCTATGATATTGTCAATTTTATGCTCAAGATTTAAATCAACCATTTTCTGTTCATATTCATTGTCATTTTCTTTAGCATCTAACTCTTCATCCCACATCTGTTTACATGCTTGAATATTGTGCTAAATCTCCTGAGCATAATTAAACATTTGTTGTAAGGACTCATATCTCCTTTCCATCAGAAGAAAAGACAAATTTGGATGAATAGTTGTTGTATAATGGAGCATGGCAGCAGCTTCAGTGGGTTGAATTTCTTTGGGCAAATTGTAATAAATACTGGAAAACCTTCTACTGAATATAGAAATAGTTTCATTGCTCTATCTTTCCAAGGCAAAGAACTCTGTAAGTTGTAGATCTAAATATTTCTTCTTGCCCCAAAACTTAAAAAAAACATTCTTCATCTCCTTCCATGAGATAATTGTCTCTGGATACAAATTTTTGAACCAGTCTTTGGTGTCCCCTTTCAAGGATTGAGAGAAGGCCCTCATACAAAAATCATCATGGTCAATATCAAACAAATCTACAAAATGTTCAAACCCTTTGATGTGCTTTTCAGATGAGATGCCATCAGGTTCCCTATCAAACACAAGTAGATACTCATAGTATTTTGGAGGGAAATTGTGGAGAACTTGGGGTAGCTTCAAGGGTGTGTATCTATGTTGGGTCTTGGAGGACGTTGGAGAAAGTACAGGAGGGGAAATATCAGCCTTGGCTTCATGGGGCTCATCAACTTGGTTATGATAATCACATGGCCCAAATGGAATTTTTTTATTGAAATTAGTGATACAATGAGGATATGAATGCACAAATTTAAGAGGAGGACATACAATTTCAAGACTTTCGAGATCATCATTATAATGCAGTAGGTAAAAAAAAACTCGTCTAGTATTTTCATGAAAGGACCATAGGCAATTTATAACAAATAGTAAAATTCCTTGGAAAGAATCCCATTTTAAGTACCTATTTTCTTCCATAATTCCTTTTCATATCTATGTCAAGGGATCTCATCTTCTAGTGGAGTCGCCAATGATGTTTTGGAATCTGGATTCTACATTGAGAGTGGAGTTGCCATTGAAAATGAAAAATTTTTGGATTCTTCTACTAGTGGAAGCACCTTCAAACTGATTCTTTGATGTGTGGAGTCACCAGAGCAGGGATACAACCAATATGTGCCTAAGTGTCTGCTTCTCTCAGACCTTAGAACTCAATCGTGTCGTTCTTCCCAGGGAAAATTTACCAATTTCATCCTTGACAACGGTGTGAGAATGTTATCACTTTGTAAATTTCGTCCGGTTGAATAGACAAACCACAGAGGTAACTGTTTCAACCAGCTTTAGAGCTGAGGCACTAGCCTTATCAACTCAGAGAGGGCTCTCTCGTTTCACTTGATGTTTCTATGGAAATCAGTGGCTAGATTTGGTTTGTTTTGGGGGGGTTTTATAAATTTGTTGAAGAAATGAAGATAACATTTGGCCTATGGAGTCATGAATGAACGATGTATCGACAAATCATGAAAACTGTTAAGAGGAAAAGGCTAAATGAGGCGATGATTTTGAGTTTATATTTGAGGTTTGCATGGCATCAGAGGAAAAAGAAACATATAACTGCATCAGAGAATATTAAAATGAATTCTTAATTGGTTAAGAAGAAATACACATAACCTAAATTGCTAAGCCAAGAGCATCGTGCGATGAATTCTGGGCTTTTGATTCTCCAATTTAGACAGATGAAAGTGTAAGTAAAATAAAATATCACAAGAATTACATACTATGAAAGAATACATAACTCATATCACATCCAATTAGAATATTTTCGTAAATAGTTCAAAAATCTGCTTCTGCATTTGTATATTCATTCTAGCTCTAGAGTTTTACAAAGTCTTCCTACTCAGAGGGCAGGCTCCTCTTTTCTCCATGCTTTCTATATCCCCAGGATAATATATAGAGAGGATTTACTGTGGGATTAAAAACGATTAAACTCCCCCATAGTTCTAAAGATAGAGGTCAGTTACAAAAAGAGTAAAGTATAACGACAATTTTCCTACATTACAGGGATCGTTACAGATAGGTCTGACATATCTGAGATTTTTGTTTGAACGCCATATGTCCAAAATTTTCTGGAACGTACTCAATTTTACATGAGAATTCATTCCAGCTTGGCGATTTCTTCCCTTAGCGTGCTCAACCAGACTGGTTGATTTTCCCCAACATTTTCAACCGCTTCAGTTTTGATTTCCACCTTATGTCGTTTGCTCCGCCTCTTCTTTACCGCTCGCTTGTAGAGTCCATTGACGTGTTCATTGATGATTAGATCCCTCATGAAAGGATTTAGTCTGACCTCTGATTCTGGTTCTGTCACAGGGTCAGTATGGAATTTGGTTTCTAAAATCTGTGCAATCAACCTTTCTTCCTTACTCGTCGATAAACTTGCCATGTTAGTTGAAAACCCTGTTTCAATGGATATTGTTTGATTGGCCTTGTCCATGTCTTCCAATTTTACAGAGAACACGATTTTTTTTTTCCTTAACTCTATAAAAATATGGAAGTCGGCCCAGTTTGGGATTACTCTACTTATGAATGAGACAATGATTGCCCAGAATAGAATAACGCCATCCATATTTTGAAGATCAGTAGTCATTGAGTTCTAATCATGAATTACTGACAAGATTACTTGCAGGTACGTTGGTTTTTCACACTTTACCAATCTATTTTGAATGATGAGCCTTTGAGTTATTTATCCAACGACGTTCACCTGGCATTGCACGGACGTGAAGTGAGGTGATTTGACTAGCCGTCACCCTCCCCCACATGAACTATTGATTTGACGTATTAGAACATGTGACATTGGGGCTTTTGGGAAAACGGTTTTAGGTAGACTTATTTTCGCCTCGATGTACCTTTGAGGGCACCATGCGTCCACGGATGAAACTATGATAGTTTTCCCCAGCCCACCTTCGAATAGTTATCTTCCACACTGCTTCATTCTCTGATATGTTCCTTAGCCGTTGATCTGGGTTGCTTCAAGATCGACGGTCCACCGAGTCCTACCTCTCGCACCTCTGCTATATTTTTCTGCATGCTGCCACATATGACCTGGACCTCCAAATCGTGCCATGTCTCTACATCGCTAAATCTGAAAGTTAGCTTTCATGTATAATTTTTATGGTGATAACAAATTCTATGTCAGGTTTTTGTAGTTGTTTCTTCCCCTTTACAATGTTCTTTGGAACCTCCTCTTTGCCTCTTTTACTCTGTTCTACTGGTGATTATTTTTCAATAGGTGTATCATCTTCATATTACACTTCTTGTAATTTTATGTCTTTTTCTTCCTCGACTGAAAACACCTCTGTATAGAGAGAAGACAACAAAATATAAGTCATTTATTTCTCTCTTTTTTATCGAAGGATAATGTTATAAGCCTCTTAAAAACTGCATGAAATCAGGAGTAGAAAGATCTTCCAGACTCCTCACAATTTCATAAAGAAGATATTCTTGAATAATAGTTACTACTTTCTCCTTCAAGAGAGTAACATTATCATGTTATGTAGGTCCATCTTCAATAATGAATCTTTTATAGACAACAACTGTGATAGAAGGACCCAATGAAGTTGGGTTTATCTTCCTCCTTAAATCCAATATCACTGCCATCATGATGAACATCATCATATTCAAAAATACAACTAGTTGTAAAATTTATGAGCAAAAGACCATGCTCCTTGCAAATATCAACCAAATTTATAGTTCATTCTTAACTTATTTTGTGAGCTTTCTCTTGCTCAATCTGATCTTCCTTGTGACAATAAAAGTTTCATCTCGTTCCCTTGTTGCACTTTCTATTTCACCTGCAAATGATAGGGTTTGAACTTAATAGGGTTTTGAGAAAAGGAAGTTTCTTCGAATGAAGAATGTAGTCAATCTTTGATGTAGGTATTTAAAATCCTTGCAAAAACTCAATCAACATTTTGCATGATTTGGGAAAGGCCTCAAGAAATTACACTCCTTCTGATTCTAATCGATTGATTTGTCCACCCTTAGGAGCCATGATACTAATTTTAACCCCTGTAAATTTATGAGTGCTTAGGGTTCCGATCAGTATTAATTTCAGGACTTCTAGAAATATAAATGTTGTGGGAAAACTGTTACTTGAAAAACATGTATAATCTAATACATAGATACATTGAATTGAATCACATGTCATATGTTAGAAATCGTGGAGAAAAACCTATGATTTGATGTGAGCTTATTGATTACACACCCAATTCCTTTGAATGACTATCAAAATTGAAAACATGACCTGATCATAATCATAAATGGTATTGGCTTTAAGGAAATGATCTTGGACAAATATTGAAACGATCTTTGGGAGTTGGTACATTTGAATTAATGATTACTTCTGGTGCTACAAGAATAATGGTATTCTTGTAGCACCTTTTTCCATTTTCATAATTTCAAATTTCAAATGAGAAAAAGGACTGGCATCTTGATGGAAAATATTCTAATTGTCTTATTCTAACTTTTATCACACTAATGTGTGTCATAAAATGCTTAGAAAGGATAATGCAAGCACACTTAAAGAGTATAGAAGAAGAAAATCAAAGTAAAAATGATGTTAGGAAACGATAGGGAAGGGAAAAGAGTAGTTCAAAAGTCATTAACAAAATTAAGGACTAATAGCCATGAATAATACATAGTGGATCCATGTAATAAATACAAAGTATCAAGCATGACCATGAAGAATACATAGAAGTGTTGNGACTAAACAATATTATTAATCTTATCCAAGAGATCATCAAGAAAATGAAAGACATGAACAACATAGATCATATACATCAATCACACAAATGATATACACATAGACACATTTTCCTAAGAAAACCCATAAAGGGAGAAAACCTCCTCTTCTTAGAATGATTGTAAATCTTTTATGTTCCATACATCATCTATCTTTGAGATCCAACTAAAAAATGAGGCTACAACCTCTTCCTTAACAAGATGCAACTTGTAGAGAGCCCCAACTCTCAAGTTTCTCTAGCACCCACTAGAAGGAAGCACCAACTCCCTAAGTGTTGCAGCACCAACTGGATGGAAGAACCAACTTCCAGTCACACAGGCACCAACCTGTATAATAGATAACAATGTTTCTCCCTTGCACCACCCTACCACCCTGGTTTTTCTGGCTACAACCAGATGGAAGCTACAACTCCCTATGTTCAAGCACCCACTTGAAACACTGAGGAAAATAGTCCTCCCTAGCACCTCCCTACCACCCTGATTTATAAATATTTGTTACTGAAATTCATTACAGTGATACAATATTTATCAATGGCTTACCAGTCTCATCAATGTTCTGCTACACTGCTCTGCTCTCCCTGCATCAGTGTCTTCATTCTCACATCTTCTTTCCCTTTCTATTCTATTGCTCTGTTTTTGCAAGAACACTTTGAATTTCTCTTCCTCTCTCAGGTATGTCCACTCTATTCTATGTCTTTCTTCTGCATTTTATGCTCTGTTCACCATGTCCATTCTATGCGTTGGGCCTCTTCTGTTTGCATTTCCTCACATGCCCTCAACAACCTTCTTCGCATATTGATAACAAAATGAAAAGCTCTGATCCTATTTTATGTTTTGCGTTATTTTGTCACGCCAAATCCTCTGCCAGATCATCCATATAACTCTTCGTCTTCTCTGGAGATTATCATGAGTCTGTTCTTCATTAATGGTCATTATGCTGAGATTCTTTGGCTTCTCTGGAAGTTATAGTCTTTGACACTTTTCCATCTGTCAATTGTCTCTATGATGAGTCTTCCTTCCTCTAGAAATTATCTCGAGACTCTTCAGCTCCTCTGGCGATCACCTAGAATCTCTTCAAATTATCTGGCAGATAACATCACTCCGTTCTGGCAGTTACAGAGAGAACCTTTGCGCTCTCATCCCTTTGGCACCTTTTCCCTTCCTAAGAAAACTTCACAGTGGGTGCTAGATTTTCTGTCTAAGCCCTTTTCTTTCACGTGACCACAAGTTGTGATCAGAAACCTATCCAAAGGGGGCTATGTGACTTCGCACTTCAGAAGTTCTACTGTGAGTCACCCTGACTCTCCCAACTCCCGATATCCGAGGTGGAGCCTAGAAATGCTAGCTCCTTTCCCTCATTCTCCACTGACGTAACCTTGGCTATGACTTGGGGCCAAGCACTTAGGGACTTTGCGTTTCGCAAAGTTAGAAGTTAGATCAATTCCTTTATTCAAGGTCCAAGCTCCCAAATACTGCCATGTCAGATCAACGATCCAAATCTCTCCGTGATCCAATGATTGATATATCCTCTTCATGTTTCGTGACTAGGTGCTTTGCGATGTCGAAAGTTGGCTCACCTCCCTTCTTTCGATTCCCGAACTTGTGCTTGCGTCAAATCAACGTTCTAGATCTCTCCATGATCCAATGGTCCAGATATTCTCTTTGAGAATCAGGATTTTGCGTTTCTCGATGTCAGAAGTTAGATCACCTCCTTTCTTTCATTTTTCGATTTCAGAACTGCACTCTTGTCCGATTGACGACCCACGACATTCCTCGATCCAATGGTCCATATCTCTCCTTTGAGAACTCAGACTTCACGAGTTTTTTCTTTTCCTATCTTCGATTTCCCGATATGTGAATCAACGCACTCATCTGATTGACGACCCACGACTTTCCTCAATTAAATGGTCCAGATCTATTCCTTCTGAGCTTTGGAGTGTTGAATGACTCCTGGCATTATCCCCCTGGGAACTCCACTAGATCTAACGACCCACGGCTATTAGTTCCTCTTTTCTCCAGGGATCTCTACTGTCCTTCAAGATTATCGATGGCTCCATGCCAAATGACTCAGCATCAACCCTTCTGAGCTTAACTCCATGAGGTGATTTCGACCCTCATCCTTCCTCTGAACTTTTCCAAGCCTCTATCCCTCCTAAGACTGATTCCTTCTGCAAACTCATGGATTCTAAGGAATCATGTGCTTGCTCCTTGCGACCTTCATGATAACCTCTGGATATCTAGAAACTCCAATTCTGTGACCTGTACTTGTCCTCCTGAGCTTGTAGATAACAATTCCTCATAGTCTAGTCATTCCCGATGCTATCATCGCTTCTTTCCTATTTTCCATCATTGTTTCCAATATGCCATCATTGTTGTTGTTCTTTCCATCATTGACAAACATGCTCTTCCTGTAAACATGCCAACAATACCCCCCTTTGGCATTGATGGCAACCCTGAAAGGCTACACTATTCTGCTTAGACCTCCAATTGTAGCATGACCACACCTTTTCTCCCCCTTTGACATCAATGTCAAAGAAAACATGCTCCCCCTGAGATGTTGCAGTACTTTTCGGAGGTATCAGATATTCAACCAACACATACTCCCCCTGATAGGATGGAATCTCTTATATGAGGGAAGGAATGCCACCTAGCTTCTGACGAAGATATTCCAATGTCGTGGCTAGGGGTTTAGTAAATATATCATCTATCTGGTCTATGCAAGGAATATAATTCATTTGAACCACTCTGTTTGTAACATTTTATTTGAGAAAATGGTATTTTATTGGTATATGCTTATTCTTTGAATGAAGAACAAGATTCTTCGAGACACTAATGGCACTGGTGTTATCACAATGAAGTGGAATTGGATCAGTATAAGTTACCTTCAAATCTGCAAGAGTTTGTATCATCCATAAAATCTGAGTGTAGCAAGTAGCAGCAGCAATGTACTCTGCCTCTGTAGTTGATAATGAAATATATCCCTGCTTCTTACTAAGCCATGCTACTAACAAATCAAATAAGAAGAATGCACCTCCACTGGTGCTCTTTCTCTCATCCAAACAATTTTCCCAATCAACATCTGAATATGTAGTTAATTGAAAATTCTGATTTCTAGGATACCAAAGACCATAAGTCATTGTACCCTTCAAATATTTGAATATCCTCTTGACAACTACTAAATGACTTTGTTTAGGAGAAGACTGATAATGACCTACCATTCCAACAACTTGCATTATACCAGGACGAGATGTTGTGATGTACATAAGACCGCCTATCATTGACCAATATGTTCTTTATTCAACATCAAGTGAAATATCATCTTTACTGAGCTTGCAACCAACCACCATAGGTGTACTAATAGGAGACAAATATTCCATTTGAAACTTCTTCAACATCTCTTTCAGATACTCTTCTTGAGAGATAAATAACCCTGCAGAACTCTGATTGATTTGTAAACGAGAAAATATGACAGTTCTCCTATCATGGACATCTCAAACTCAGTTTGCATAGAATTAGCAAACCACTGAACAGAAAGATCATTAGTACATCCAAAAATAATGCCATCCACATCAACCAAAATGACTAATAAATCATCACCTTCAGACTTAATGTATAGGTTACTATCAACAATACCTTTCTTGAACCCTTTGTCTTGTAAAAAAATGTCCAGTCTATAATACTAGGCTCTTGATGTCTGTTTCAGTCCATATAAATCCTTTTTCAGCTTGCAGACATAGTCAGGATTATCTGTCAAAGAAAATCCTTCAGGTTGCTCCATATATACTTCTTCCTCTAGATCTCCATTAAGAAATGATGATTTAATATCCACATGATATACTTTAAAGTTTTTATGACATGTATAGGCAAGAAACATTCTGATGGCTTCCAATCTTTCCACTGGTGCAAAGGTTTCATCAAAATCATGTCCTCCAACTTGTGCATACCCCTTACATACCAATATGGATTTATTCCTAACAATTTTTCCTTGTTCATTCATTTTATTCTTAAACACCCATTTGGAGCCAATTACATTCTTATCTGCAGGTCTAGGATCAATCTCCCAAGTATTGTTCTTCTCAATCTGATCAAGCTCTTCATTCATAGATCTAATCCAATCGTCATGCTTGTTGGCTTCATTAAATTTTTTAGGTTTTATCATCGATAGGAAAGAAATCTGAGATTGTTCTGAGTCTTTCATCAATTTCCTTCTTGTCTAAACTCCTTTATTCATATCACCAATTATCTCATTTTCAGGATGATTCTTACTAACAATTCTAAGAGGTGTTTTAGTTTTTGTTTGCTGATTTGAGTTTGCTTGAGTATTTGTATCTTCATCTGACTCATAGTATTCTCTTTCTGATTCTTGGACCTGTTCATCTTCAACTTCAACTATATCCTTTGTTGTTGATTCAACACTGCTTACATCTCGTACCGATATTTCTTCATCAACTTTTATGTTAATACAATCAACCAATTGATGCAACCTCTTATTATAGTATTTGTATCATTTACTGTTTGTAGCATACCCTAATAAGATACCTTCATCAACCCTGTCATCATATTTGCCAATATTTTCATCATTATTCTTGATATAACACTTACTCCCAAAGACTTTAAAATGCTTGATTGAAGCAGGTCTTCCAAACCATAGTTCATAAGGGGTCTTGTCACTTTGTGGTCTGATATGAGCTTTGTTAAGAATATGTACCACTGTATGAATTTCTTCTACCTAATATGTCTGGGAAATATTCCTTTCATTCATCATTGATCTTTCCATCTGCTGAACTGATCTATTATGCCTCTCAACTACTCCATTTTGTTGTGGAGTCCTTGGAATAGTATACTCTCTTTTGATCCCATGTTTATCACAAAACTCTTTGAATTCCCTTGAACTAAACTCTCCTCCTCTATCAGACCTTACTACCTTCAATCTTTTTCCCATTTGATTCTTAGTCAAAGCCTTAAACACTTTGAATTTTTCAAATGCTTCAGATTTTTCCTTCAGAAAGGCAACCCATGTCAGTCTCGAATAATCATTAATAATCAACATGAAGTAATTTTCTTTTCTTGTACCTTCCTTCCTTGATGGTCCACATAAATCCATATGTACTAACTGAAGAGGTTTTTCTGTTAAAGGAAATTTCTTAGATTTAAATTGTGTCCGAGTAAGCTTTCCTATTTGGTAAGGTTTACATACAGAATCATATGGATTTGATATCTTTGGAAGATATTTCACTTCCCCACTGTTTCTAAGTTGGATTCGATGATCAAAATTTAGATGTCCAAGTCGCCTATACCATAGCCAAATTTCATCATACTTTCTTAAGTGGCATTCTTATTTTTCTTCTTTCAAAACATACACATTGTTTTCTGTTCTTATGCCTTTTGCAATCAACTGTCCTGAATTCACAGACTGTATTTTACAATCCTTAGAAGTGAAAACTAATTTACATCCTCTGTCACAAACTTGTCTGACACTAAGCATATTATGTTTCAGGCCATCTCCAAACAACACATATTGAGCTTTCCCTTTGCCATTACTTAGACTTACCATTCCTTTACCTTTGATTTTTCCTGGTGCGTCATTTCCAAAAGTTACATTCCCTGATTTGTTTTCACTTAGAGACATAAAATTACTTTTGTCTTCAATCATATGTTTGGAACATCCACTGTCAATATACCAGGGGTTATTTTGTCTTTGAGCTGACAACACTAATCCACACTTGTCATCTTTTTTCTTCTTCCAAACCTTGACCTTTTCAACGGAGGGATTTAAATCCGACTTATAGTTCTTTAAGCGATAGTCTGCAACTTTATGTCCATAATTATGGCAGATGTAACATTTTGGTTCATTGAATAAAGGATAATAACGGTTTTTATGCTTAGCTTGCATCCTTTTCTAACTATCACATGATTTGCAGTCTGTAGTTGTCTATTACTTGGTCGTCTCATTCTTTGTTGTGGCAGATATTTATTCCTTGGGTGTCTTGATTGCTCATATCTAAATCTTAAAGAACACTTTACAACTTTGTGGCCAGAGTTAGAACAATAAAAACAATATCCATAGAAAAAATCTTTGTACCTGGAAAATGGTTGTCTTCTTTGAGCAGGTCGATTTCTTTCATACTGATGATTTCCTTGAGTAGAGGGCGTATTATTTCTTTGTTCTACATATTCAGTTCTGGTACATTTTCCTTCACTTCTCCTTGGCGGTTGATAATCTTCCTTTGTTTCTGCAGATTTGTGGTTGTCAATAATTGTAGATTTGACGAACTTGATGGATTCTTTGTTTCTTGGCTGATTACTACTTGATCCTTCTTCATAACCCTAACCAATTTTCAACTTTGGATTCCTATGCTGATTCAGAATGGTGGCTAATCCTTATGAGGCTTTAATACTTGACAGATTTTGGTGGTACAAGGCCTTAAACTTCTCCATCTCTTTTCTGGTTTTTACTACCTCTTCTTCCAAGGCGTCATATCTTTATTTCTTCTCTAATAACTGTTATTTCAGAATGTCCTCTATTTTCTTTGCCTCTTTTAACTCCACTTTTAGCAGGGCAAAGTCTTCATTAGGTTTTTTACCATTCTTTTCAACCTACATCAACAAATGCTTTTGTTTTCTCTTCTTAAGTCTAAGTCTCTCAATCTCTTATAAAGCACTGATTAGTTCAGCTTCCATATCAACCACAAATTCTTTATCATTAACATCACTTCCTGTGATTTTATTATCATAATCCTCTTTGTCCATAAGCATAAAATCATTAACCTTATCTTCACAAGAAGAGTCACTATCTGTGTCTTTTGAAGAGTCATCATTGTTTACACATAAACTTTTATTTTTACCAAATCTCTTGGATTTGTACTTCTCTTCACCTTTAGGGTTATGGTCCTTCTTCTCGTGTGGACACTTAGATGCAAAGTGACCTATATTTCCACATTTAAAACATTTGAAGGGAAGCTTGCCTTGGTATTTTCCTAATCCTTTCTTTAACCTTCTCACAATTGCTTCCTCAATATCATCTAATTCTGAATCAGTATTCTTGTCTGGTTTAAAATATGCTTCTATAGTGGTGGATTTATCTTTTCTAATCCTCATTTCATAAGCAGTTAGAGTTCCTAGGAGTTGATCAATAGACAGAGTTTTAAGATCATTGAGTTCTTCTATTGCAGAAACTTTTGGATTAAATCTATTAGGCAAAGATCTTAAAATATTCTGAACTAAAAATGTGTCTTCAATCTTCTCACCAAGACCCTTCATGACATTCACAAGCTCCTCAAATCTTAAAAAATATTTACTAACTATTTCATCCTCATTCATCTTTAGTTGTTCAAATTTCAATCTATGTGTCTGAAGTTTGACATCTTTTACTTTCTCATTTCCTTCATAACTGCTAATAAGTTTATCCAACATTACTTTGGTAGATTCAAGATGCATCACCTTTACAAACTCAACTTCAGCAAGTCCACTCAAGATAGCGTTCATTTCCTTTGCATTGAAGCTAAATTCTAACTTATCATCTTTGGAAGCTAGCACAACAGGTTTTGTATATCCAGTCTCTACTACATCCTAGACATCAACACCTAAGGCCATAATGTATGTTCTCATTCTAACTTTCTAGAAAGCAAAAATTGTTCCATCAAACAGAGGAGGCTTATTGGCTGAAGTCCCTTCATGACTTGTCATGTTTAAGCTTATAGATCTACCTTTAAATAAAAGGAACCCGCTCTGATACCAATTATTGAAATTACTAAGACAACTAAGGGGGGGGGGGTGAATAAGTTGTTACTGTGCTAAAACAATATTATGCCTATTAAAATATTATTAATCTTCTCCAAGTGATCATCAAGATAATGCAAGACATGAACAATAGAGATCATAGACATCAATCACACAAATGATATACACAGAGACAAATTTTCCTGAGGAAATCCATAAAGGGATAAAACCTCTTCTTCTTAGAATGATTGGTAGTATTTTATGTTTTGTACAACATCTATCTTTCAGCTCCAACTCAAAAATGAGACTACAACCTCTTATTTAACAAGCTGCAACTTGTAGAGAGCACCAACTCTCAAGTTTCTCTAGCACCCACTAGAAATAAGCACCAACTCCCTAAGTGTTCCAGCACCAACTGGATGGAAGCACCAACTTCCAGTCACACATGCACCAACCTATATAACAAAGAACAATGGTTCTCCCTTGCACCACCCTACCACCTTGGTTTTTTTCGTTGCAGCCAGATGGAAGATAAAACTCCCTGTGTTCAAGCACCCACTTGAAACACTGAGGACAACAATACTCCCTAGCACCTCCCTACCACCCTGATTTATAAATATTTGTTACTAAAATTTATTACAGTGATACAGTGTTTATCAATGGCTTACCAGTCTCATCATTGTTCTTCTACACTGCTCTGCTCTTCTTGCATTAGTGTCTTCCTGCTCGCATATTCTTTCCATTTCTATTCTGCTTCTCTATTTCTGCATGCGCACTTCATATTTCTCTTCCTCTCTCAGGTATGTCCCCTCCATTCTATGTCTTTCTTCTGCATTTTATGCTCTGTTCGTTGTGTCCATTCTATGTGCTGGGCCTCTTCTGTTTGCATTTCTGCACATGCCCCCAGTTACCTTCTTCGTGCATCGATAACAAAATGAAAAGCGTCGATCCTCTTTTCTGTTCTGCGTCATTTTGTCACGCCAACTCCTCTGCCAGATCATCCAGACAACTCTTCATCTTCTCTAGAAATTATCATGAGTCTGTTCTTCATCAGTGGTCGTTATGCTAAGATTCTTTGGCTTCTCTTGTAGTTACAGTATTCGACACTTTTCCATTTGTCAATTGTCTCTATGATGAGTCTTCATTCCTCTGGCAATTATCTCAAGACTCTTCAGCTCCTCTAACAATCACCTAGAAGCTCTTCGAATTCCCTGGCAGATAAAATCACTCCATTCTGGAAGTTACAGAGAGAACCTCTGTGCGCTCATCCCTTTGGCGCCTTTTTCCTTCCTGAGAAAACTTCACAGTGAGCGCTAGATTTTATGGCTAAGCCCCTTCCTTTCACATGACCACGAGCTGTGATCAGACGCCTATCCAAAAGGGGGATACGCGACTTCGCACTTCGGAATTTTTGCTGTGAGTCACCCCGATCCTCCCAACTCCCGATATTTGAGGTGGAGCCTAGCATGCTAGCTCATTCCCCTCATTCTCCATTGACGTGAACTCGGTTGTGACTTGAGGCCAAGCACTTAGGGACTTCCCATTTAGCGAATTCATAAGTTAGATCACTTCCTTTCTTCAAGGTCTGAACTCCCAAATTCTGTCGTGTCATATCAACGGTCCATATCTCTCCGTGATCCAATGGTCGAGGCCTCCTCTTTACGTTTCACGACTACATGCTTTGCGATGTTGAAATTTCGCTCACCTCCCTTCTTCCAATTCTCAAACTTGCACTTGCATCAGATCAACAGTACAAATCTCTCTGTGATCCAACGGTCCATATCTTCTCTTCGCGAATTGGGACTTCATGTTTCGCGATGTTGGAAGTTATATCACCTCCTTTCTTTCGTTTCCCGATTTTCAAAATCCGCTCTTGTCCAATCGATGGCCCACAACATTCCTCGTTCCAACGGTCCATGTCTCTCCTTCGAGAACTCGGACTTTGCGAGTTTTCACTTCTCCTATCTCTGATTTCCCGATTTGTGAATCAACGCACTCGTCTGATCGATGACCCATGAATTTCCTTGATTCAATGGTCCAAATATATTCCTTCTGAGATTTGGAGTGTTGAATGACTCCTGGGCTTATCCTCCTAACAACTCCACTGGATCTAACGACCCATGACTATTATTTCCTCTTTTCTCCAGGGATCTCTACCGTCCTTCTAGATTATCGATGGCTCCCTCGATGTTAACCCTTCTGATATTAACTCCATGAGGTGACTTTGACCCTCATCCTTCCTCTGAACTCTTCCAAGAATTTATCCCTTCTGAGCTTGATTCCTTCTGCAAACTCATAGATTCTAAGGAATCCTATGCTCGCTCCTTGTGGCCTTCATGATAAACTCTCTCTATCTGGAAACTCTAACTTTGTGCCCTGTACTCGTCCTCATGAGCTTGTAAACAACAATTCCTCATAGTCTAATCATTCCCGATGCTATCATCGTTGCTTTCCTATTTTCCATCATTGCTTCCAATATGCCATCGTTGTTGTTTTTCTTGACATCAATGACAAGCACACTCTTCCTATAAACATGCCAACAAGAGGATCCATGTCAAATCATATCATAGAAATGAAGAGATACACAGTGGAGCAATGTCTCAAAATCAAGAACAAAGGATATCTGGAACAAAGAATGAACAATTTTCTCCTCTGCAAGTACCACTGTCTGTGAGGTGGCACCATTTGGGTTGGGAAGGAGCAACAAATAGGTGATGCTCGTACTTCACCCGAATTCTTCACAATGATACGTCGCGGTACATGTCTACACTATGTGAATAGATGAGTCGAGGTCAAACACAGTGAGACATTGTTTGATTACTGGTCATTGATGTATATCGTTAACAAAGTGAGACATTATTTGATTACTGGTCATTGATGTATATCGTTAACAAATGCGAGACAACCCAATGATAATGATGATGGGAGTCAAGGTACCATGGTACTATCTTATAAGTGTGAATAAATGAACTGGCGTCGAACACTTGTTATAAACTATCAAGCAAGAGACATTGATGTAATCCCATTGTCAATAGCGAGGGAACTTGCCACTGATGACTGCAAGCCCCAAGTTACCAAACATATCTCTAGATACATCTCCTAGAGAAATATGTGTCGAAGTCGATGGGAGGGAACCTAGTGGAAGGAAGTCATTAAGGTATCCTCCATCATCCAACACGAGGGGTGGTGGAAAGAAAAATATTTGGAAGAGATCATATGACGATATTGACACTTGTGATGATGAGACTCAACTTGGGAAGGTTGAGGTCAAAGGCCAACTACATAATGACTGACACATTATGTTGAAAACTGCATAATGACCAACACATTAGGTTGAAAAATTTCCCTTGAACGTAAGCATGACACATTACGTGACCCAGGCAAGATGACCATAAGATGGAATACATTTGTGACATAGGAGGAATCAACAAATGCTCCATATAGTTGGAAGAATAACCAACCCGGGGAGAAAAAATCTCCTAAATCCATACTAACCCAAAAGGATGAGATACTGATGAAAGATTGTTCTTTGTTCAAGGGTGACAAGACTGACGCGAACAAAAGAGATATATGTTTTCCCATTATTTTTGGTTTTTTTTTTATTTTTTTGTCTTTTTCATGTTAAAGAAACTTGAAAAAGAATAAAATAATTCTTATGGTATAGTGGAGGGAACGAGTGTCGCGGGAAAGAAAACTAGATCCAAAGCACAAGTAACATACCTATGCTCAATGCAAGGAAGCATGTGCAGGATAAGGACACTTGCAGGAATTTCTCCTCCAGGGATAAGGTGTCGAGTCACAAAGGCATAAAATGCAAGGCTGGGAACTGATAGGAATGCATAGGAAAGTGGTTCAACAAAATCATGTTGAAGCTGATGGTAGGCCTAAAAGAACAAGTAGTCAATATGAAGATGTAGTTACAACTCAACTTTGGAAAGTACAATTCTCCATAATGGTATTTTTCATAATTTTAGTCTCCAGGTATTGAAAAAGAATAAAATCATACCAAGGAGAAATATTCTGGTCACTGGGGCCAGAGTATTCCTTTTTTTTATATAGTTCAATCAATCCGAAAAATGGTTAAATTTATACCGAAATGATGCCTCTTCAAATTTTTTTTAACGAGTGTGACAGATACAAGATCACTCGGCTATATTTTCAATTTTAAGGAGTCTAAAAAGAGCTTAACTATGGACTCCCTCATCCTCTTTCATAAATTTAGTCCCCTGATAGCGAAAAAGTATAAAACACAACTTAGGGGAACTCTTCTAGCTCGTAGACTAAAGTATTCATTTTTCATAAGTAGTATTTTCCAGTTCAAAAAAGGGGTAAAATTGTGTTGGACATATGTTCCTTCATATCCATTTAACGAGTGTACAAGAAACAATGTCACTCGGAAATCTTTTCAATTTTAAGGAGTCTGAAAAGAGCTTAACTATGGAATCCATAATGTTGTTGAGGAGTAGCATGTAAGATAGGGGTCCCGCGGGAAAAGGCCAGAACAAGAGAGACTAAGAAGCATGAAGTTCAAACGCAAACTCATGTTCGGACTAACCAGGACCCCCAAGCCTAAAAACAAACTTATAGCGTGAGCCCCAGAATAAAAAGGGATTGTAAACTAGGACACCCATGGAAGATAGGCTCTACCACATGAATTATGAAACTTCTAAACAACAGAGAAGGTTTTGCATCGGCTTAAATATTTACAGTATCAATTGTTACATGGTATCTTGTTCATAAATAATTACGATAGAGTGTTACTTAGATGCCTCGAAAAACAAGATTCTGATAATGTTCTGAAAGATATGCATGATGGAACGACTGGTGGTCATTTTTTAGGAGACACAACAGCCCACAAAGTGTTGAGAGTAGAATACTACTGGCCTACACTCTTCAAGGATGCTCATGTATACTCAAGGCGTTGTGAAGCATGTCAAAAGGTTGCGGGGAGGGAACATAAAGTTGCTTCGCCTCTCCAACCTATAGTAGCACAAGAACCGTTCGAGCAATCGGGCCTTGATATCAGTAGTAAGATAATTCCTCATTATTCCAAGAAACACAGGTATATTATCACTGCTATTGACTATTTCACACGTTGGATTGAAGCAATACCTTTAGTCAATGTGAATGAGGAAGTAATAATAAATTTTCTTGAGAAACACATTATCACGAGGTTTGGAATTACTAACTATTTAGTATTTGATAATGCTACTTACTTCTCATCTTTGGAATTATATGAGTATGCATTAGAAAAGGGGGTTATTTTAAAACGCTGAGCCAATTACTATCCCCAAGGAAATGGCTTAGTAGAATCTACAAACAAGAACATCGTCCATATCCTTAAACGAATTGTAGTTGATCACCAAAGAAACTGGCACAATGCATTACAAAATGCTCTCTGGGAGAATTGTGTCACCCCCAAAGCTTCCATTGGAACTTCACCTTACTTTCTTTTGTATGGAAAAGAAGTCATTCTACCCTTGAACATCTACCTACCTTCCCTCCATCTTACACAATAGTCTCGAGGCAGAGAATGCCTTGTCATCCAAAGTCGTATTGATACCTTGTTTAACCTTGAGGAAATACGTGACAAAACCAAAAGCAAGTTTGAAGCTCATGAAAAAACAATAAAGAGTTGGTTTGATAAGAAATATGCAGGTGAGAAAGATTTCAAGTGCGGGACTTAGTCCTAAAATGGGACAAGCCACATGAAGATAAAGGGAAACATTCAAATTTCCAATAGCTTTGGCTTGGTCCCTATATCATTAAAGAAAAAAATGTCTATGGAAATTTTCTAATACAAAACCTTTAGGGGGAAGTCAACTCTCTCCTTGTAAATGGCCAAGTCCTTAAGCAATATATCAGTTAGCCATTGAGTTCGTTGATCACTTGTACATAAATAAATCTTGTTTATGTTTTTCATTTTATTTTTCTTCTTTAGTTAGGTTTGTTTTCTTGATATGCTTGATTACTAGCATTTTTCTTTGTTCTTATTGATGGCTACCTTTGTGATTTTGGAGTTCTCACAACTTAAGGAAAGTCACATGTATAAATGTAGCGCATCTATTGTAGGTAGCCTAAACCTCTATGTGATATGATGTCAAATATACATATCTCCCCAGACATGCAATACCTTTATGCACTATCACATGTCAAGATCTGGTGGAGGAACATAACTTATCAATATGAAGAGACTACATTGAATAATAGATTGCTAAGCTATACGAGCTAAATGAAAATGGTCTAGATGAAATGTTTGTAGTAGACTAGGAATAACGACTCAGGAATTTTTCTCATCTATAATCAAGTTAGCATATCTCACCATCACATGTGTCATCCCTACTTCCTTTAAAGGTTAACTTGAATCCCCCTATCCACCAATATCTCTAAATAAAAGAGAATCAAATATTATAAAAGGTAAAGTCTTGGTGAAGACATTCCATATCACATGGGACATGCAAGTATCTTTGTCAGGGCTATGGACACTCACTGGCAGTGGAGCAAGGCTTGTGACACCGGGGTGACACCTTCGGGGCTATGGATTCTCATTGACAAGAGAGCGACACCAGAGAAATGCATTATGACTTGTATTCTCAACATTATTGATGTTTTGTTTCTATTTTAATACCCGCATCTTCCTTTTTATCCATTTACCATGAGATTTGGATATAAATTTGAAAGCAATATGTTAATCGGAAAAGGTCTCACCCCTCTTTGAATCAACTCAGCCTTTTCAATATGCAAGTTATGGGACCTATATTGTCTCTCTTATGATTTTGTATGATGGGTCACTCTTCCTAAAATCATGTATGGACATCGTCTTGCAAAGATCCAAGGCCTCTCCCAATGTGTCGTCATTTGTTATGACAGGCACTACAACTCTCCATTTTGCATTTGATCTTGTTCACCTCCCTTAAAATGGAGCCCCTTATTTTTGAGCCTAAGAGAAAGCCTCATAAGGCTCCCTCTCCATCTCAAGATTCTTTTGATAACTGATGTTTCACTTGGAAAACAATCAGTACTTGGCATTGCAATCCAAATTTTAAAATCGACAAAGTTACTTAAAACTCCTCGAAAAAGTTCGAAGGAGTTACTTCAAACTCTTTTGAAAATTTCAGAGGAGTTACTTCAAACTCCTTCGAATAGTTCGGAGCAATTACTTCAAACTCCTCTGAATAGTTCGAAATATTTCCTATTTTTTGCTCTGATATGCAATGATATCATGATAGTTGGGAGAAACTCCTCTGATCATATCAGAGGAGTTACTTCTAACTCCTCTGATATGTTTGGAGGAGTTACTTTCAAATATTCTGAACGCATCACAAAAGCTACTATCTCAGCTTCCGAACTGATCAAAGAACTTTCTTGTAGCTCTTCTGATCAAACTGACCCAAACCACTGCATTTAATGCCATAAATGGGACTTTGGATATATAACTAGAATGGGGTTAGGTTTAGTGTTATCCTACCAATTTCAAGTAAACGAGAAAACCTGAGGATAAACGTGCCAAGATGAACTCCATTCGAGGCTCTCACCTATCCATATCCACCATGTGGCAGCGTAATCCAGGTAATATTAACTCACCTCTCTTCCTTTTTTCAGGATAGGGTTAGGTATTTGTTTATTATTATTCCTTACTCCCTTTCTCTAGATTGATAATCCTCTTCCCCCACTCTTCTTCATTTCTCTCTTGACCACCCCCCCTTCGCCAACCTTACATTTTATTTAGAACCTGATCCTTTCCACGGGATGCACAACCAGTCGGCCCTTTCTCCTTCACTGGTATGGACTTTCTCTGCATCCTTGCACTTAACCCTTGCAAGCCCCCCCAAGCTCTCCCAAAGCACAAAAACCTTGATCTATAAATTCCTAGGATTTCCTCACCCTCCTCGAAATCGGTCATGGTTTTTCCCTAGATCGCTTTCCCATTATTGTGAAAAAATACCTTACTGGGTTCCAAAGGAACTTATCTGATGCATTCAAAAAAGCTAAAGTTATCTCCTCCGCATAACTCAGAGCGATTAAAAATAACTCCTTTGATCTTATCGTAGGAGTTACTTTTAACTCTTTTAAGCATATCAGAGGAGTTACTTTTAACTCTTTTAAGCATATCAAAGGAGTTACTTTCAACTCCTCCGACATGATTGGAGGAATTACTCCTAAGCACTCCGACCTCTTTGGTAGCAGATGAATTACTCCTAAGCGCTCCGACCTCTTTGGTATTTGCAAATGTCATCGAAAGAGTTTGAAACAACACTTCCGATCTCATCAGTGGAATTGTTACAAACTCCTCCAATGCGATTGGAGGAGTTCTTTTTAACTCTTCTGATCACCATTCTAGCGATATTTATCGAAAAATTTATTTCTAAATCTTCCTATCTGTATCAGATAAGTTTCTTTCAACCTAACATCTACAAAAAGAAGCTTTCTATGCCTCGGTAATTTCAATAATTCTTATGATTATCTGATCATTTAGATGTGATTCAAATAACATTCTCTAAATTTATCCTTTTCTGTAGGTTGAGACATGTCACCATGGAAGAAGACAACGAAAGTAACATGGGATGATCCATCTAGAAACTCCCAGAAAAGAGTAGAGGTAGAAATTGTCGGGACAATATATGATGATACATCGAGACTTCTAGAGAAGGATGAAGAAACCTTAAAATGGGGAGAAGTATATTATATGTTCAAGAAGTCAAACTTCTCTATAGAGGTGGAGGAGACATATGAGCTCTAAGTGTTCAAGAACATCACAAAGTAAGGAATTTTCAGGGTGGCGGCATATCCAACGGTCTTCCCTTGTGGAGACGCCATTTATTAGATTTTGAAGAAAATATAGATAAATAGTCGATATTTTTGTAATGCAATAAAATAACCTATAGCTTCATTCATACCCAATTATTTAGATAAATGTTATCATATTGAAGATAGGAACAAAATACTGGATATTAAACTCATCAACGAGTTGAAACTTACACTGAAAGATTTATTTCCTGCATGGTACAAAGCAGATAAGCAATTCAAGTATCGGCCCAAGAGTTGGTACCCCACGGCCAATTTAAGGAGACCCTACAAATATATGGTGGCCATGTTGTGTAGGTTATATGGGGAACTAATTGCAACTCATTTCCCCCTATCATACATGCCCCTAATTTATTTTTGTGTAGATGTGGGGGTCTCATTCAACTAGGAAGACATATTGTTTGAAAACATCAATGTTTCCATCTCTGCAGTTACACAAGCACAACCAAGAAACTTTCCCAGTTTCCATATGTCTTCATATCTCCTAAACATAATGTGTACTTCCCACAGGTACCCAAACATGGGATGGATTTGGTTGCCTGTCGATGTCACTATCCACATCTACTACAAACTGATTTGATAGCACAAATACCGAACATAATATCAAAGAATCTGTGAGCACTTCCTTTCCCCATTGTATGAATTTATCTTTTGCACCTCCCCACCTTATATGATAGACAAATCCATAGCAGTCATAAGAAGGATCGAGGACTGGTATTTTATGGAGCACAATACCTATATAATAATAATATATGGTGAGATGAAACCAACCCACTTACTCCCTCGGTTCATTCCTGACAAACTTCTGCTTCAGGAAGTGGCATATCAAACTATCATACATGGGGTCGAAGGAATTCTATACAGATCAAAGAAAGCGATTTGGCCTCCACTTCCTCTATACATTGGAAACTATTTCTTTTAGAACACTAAGATGAAATCTCAAACAAAAGTGGAAATATTACTTTCCTACCACTTTGGAGAGGAAATATTCAGGAGGCACGACCCTAATAATATCATCAAAGATCACTTCAATAGAATGAGACTCCTGTATGAATTCACCCCCGAGTTCTGGGAAGAAGAGGAGATGCATCAAAACACCAGAACTTACAACAAAGTCATTTTCAATAGGCGGGGGAAGCCAAAGGGAAGGATTGTGGATGAAGAAGCTACAAGAGAGGCAACCAGAAAAGAGGCAGAATGAGATGATGTTGATAGATATTCTCCCATCTCTGTCTCAACTCATTCAGGTTCAGCATAAGAGGAGGAAGGAGAACCAATAGATAAAAAGATAAGATTAAAGAGAAGGTGTTGAAAAGGAGGAATGATGCTAAAAAGAAACAAAAAATAGAAGTCGACAAAGAAAAGGCCAGGGCAGAAAATGACGCAAAATGTAAAACTGAAGTTGAAGAAAAAGATGTTGAAGAAAAAGAAAAGGAGCTAGAAGAAGTGGCAAGAGTAGCATTAGAATTAGCAGAGAAAGTGAAAAGAGAAGCAGTTGATAAAGTTGTTGAAGAAGAAAGACAAAAGAAGAATATAGAAGACAGAGAGGGTGACACACACCCGATGGACTTGGATATGCCTGGAACGTCCACCGCAGGTATAGAAGAAGAAAAAATGAGCATTTGTTTATGCATCAGGCCCTGGGAACCTTTTCAATTAGTCGAAGTATTGGATCTAAGAAATTTCACATACGATAGTAAAACCAGTAGAATTGTGCAAGAAAGAGTGAAAAAGTTTCCAGCAACATAAGGAGCCCCTTTGTCAATTGTTACTCAAGTCCTTGTCACAACAGATGTTAGGGAAGACCTTGTGGCAACAACTAGGGAAAGATTTTCATTTAAGGATGAAACTATAGACAATATACAAAGGCTATTCTAGCAGAATGAAGAGAAAGAGGTGAGGATCAGGGAGCTAGAAGAGAGGCTTCAACAAGTAAAGATTGATGAAAGAAGTCTCCTCAAGTTTAAGGCCAGTGATGAAAAAGTGAGGAATGATTTGGAAGGTGCCATCATTGACATGCATTCCAATCTACACCTCTTCCAAAATATGGTTGCAATAGTTATTGACCAAAACAACTGGATACAAATGCAGTTGACAAAATACAACACTATCCGTGAAGGTATAGATGACATTGATACCTAGATAACAAAGAATATTGATGCACCTCCTGATCTGTATAGACCCTCAAAATCAGGTAGAAATACAAACCTGTACGCATTATATCATTACCAAAAGGTAGGGAAAAGGGCATATAAAGAAGTAACCAAGGCGATGGTAATATGTTCAAGGACTCACAAAGATTCCCAAGAACTAATAATGAATGTCCTTCTCTCAATATTAGATGAACTTGGGAAGAATTGGTCACATAAGAATTGGTGAATGCAGTCCAAGACAACACAAGTCGAAGGAGACATATATTTGAAGCAACAACCTTTTTCTCCACCGATCTCATTGACCAACATCTGCTATATCCAGTGAAGCTTCACACTATGATAAATGCTTTCATTACAAGACTAGAGAAGGATATGAGCACCCTTGAGGACAACATCACCATGAACAAAGCAACATTAGAACAACTATCATACAGGAGAATCGAGTCACTATATAACTAGTTGGAAGTTTGGAAATCTTATCTCTAAAGCAAAAGTTCATAGGGAAAGGACAAACGACTATTTTTCTCTCATTTTTTCCCTAACCACTTAAAATTCGTCCTTTCTACCACTTGTCATTAGAATAGAGAATATGAAAATTTTTGTAACAACCTCTTCAATAGGAAGACGAAAGGGCACTAGCTTTTTGTATAAAATAGAGTAGAAACTCATTAGAAAGAAATTTTGGATTTTCAAGCATTGTATAGACCCAAGAACGTTTTTGAGAAATTATACATTGTTAATGAATATTGTGAAGCCCTCAGAGCCAACATGTTATAGAAGTATTTTTGTGTAGAAACGGGTCGAATATTTGAACTACTTCAAGTGAAGATAATTGTTGTTTCTATGGACTGTAAGAATGCTTTGTTTGGTGTAGACTAATTCTTATACAATCTTTGTCATTCTGCACTTATTGATATTTATTTGAATATTTCAATTCCTTGATATTTGTGGGTTATTACAGTATACGTTGTTTTGATCTAGACTAATATGATTATATACATATGTATGTATTTGTCTCCAATACAACTAATTGTATAAAAGTTGCGTAAGGTTTTGGTTGCATTATAACTCATCGGTTACTCTAGTGTGCTCCTAGATAGGATATGTTAGCATAGATTAGTTGTCTCTACACACATGGTATTCATCTACATCTCTGCATTGCATCCACCCACTTCATCAATACATCAGACCATAACAGTACGATAACCAAAAGACAACAATAAATGGCAGTTGGGCCAAATTCCATATGAGACTCCTAATCCAAATGGTGTATAGTCTAATTGGGACCATATACCAGGGAGTACCCCTTGTTGTTTTCAAACGAAGTTGAACCCATAAAAAAACTAACCAAACACTTCTCTAATGTCTTGCCATGTCCACACCTTGACTACTTCCTCTTCAAGGAACCATACACACACTACCCGACTGTTAAGCCATACTACTTCTAACTGAATATCATAACTCTACAAACAAATACCTCATCTGAAGGTTGTGGTCGACCCACTCGTCGAGAAACCCAACTCGACTCAACTATGGTTCTCTGTGATACATGACATAAATATGTCATGATGAAAATGTGCCCAACCAATTGCCTTGCGGTGAGGCTGTTCTATGTCGCCCAACTCACCCAAGTGCTTCAACTCGTCGCATGGACATATGCCCTATTATGAGTATGAAAAAAGGTGCATCCACTTCGTTGCAACCAAGAAATGCTTTGTTTCACGATTACTTCTGCAATCACCCTCTGGATCACTTATGCAATCAACCTCTATCATCATTTCTACGGTCACTGCTATGATCACCTTTGAGATAACCCTCTACGATCACTTTTGGAATCACCCTCTGAGATCAATTTTTTGATCACCCTCTGCAATTTCTTCTGCAATCTCTTATGTGATCATTGTATGCAATCGCTTATGAAATCACTTCTATGGTCAATCCTGCGATCAGATCTATGACAAGTCTTGCGATCGTCCGCCTTGCCCAAGTGCTCATTTCACCCCACAAAATTTGCACATGGTCTTCTCAAGGTATGAACACAGGTTTGGCACCTACTTCTATCACAAATAAAACCATCCAAGACAAATCCTAGACTATCTCTGCGAAAGGTCAGTCCACCTTACCGAGCCTTCACCAAGTTTGTGCCCAAACTCTCTTCACAACAATTGCTCCTCAACACCAATTTTTTTACCGCAGTAGTGGTGAAGAGACAAATATGATCTAATACCATATATCATCAAGATAGTGGTGAAGAGATAGTCATTTTATTCACCAAAATCATCTCTGATACCATTTTTTCATGTCCCCATTATGTGCCTACGCAAATCTTGCAGTTGTGCACCTCTTGAGGGCGTGGATGTAATGTCCCAACTAGACTAGGTTAGAATATTATGTTTACTTTCCAAAATATTGTTATGGCTCTTGTATAAATTTTTCAAACACTTTGTATTAATGTCGTTGGTTAATTCTTACAAATAGTTGGAATAGGAACACTACCAAACATATCGCATGCATCCATTACACAAAAAATAGAGAATATAACCATGGCATCTTATTATGGTGTGAAACCCCAAACCTTAGCAATAAAATCTCTCTAATGTATGCAATGACAACAGTAAATAATCCTAACATTCAAATCTAATGGATGCAAGGCAATTGCAACACAACAATAAAGCACTACTAACCAGAATATGGTGTGATGTGAAGTATTCTCCAATAAATAGACCACTTGCTAAAAATATTTTCAAGTAAATGGATCTCCAATAAATCCTCCCTGCCATAGGATCCTACATACGAACAAAGATTGGTTCTCCCTAGAACTCCTCCTTGGTACCTCTAGTCACACGACCTGCAGAAGAGAAGGGGGCGAAACCCCCAAGCGACCCAAGTCGACCCTCCCAAGTGTCACAAGACCCTCAAGTTCACTCGGCATGATCCTAAATCCCACTAGACCTTCCAAAATCCACTTATGACTTCATATATTCCCCTCATTCTTCTCCATAATTCCCTCACGAGTCCCATGAATCTGATGGTGAAGGGATCATACCCTTTTATCAGCTCCAGTATCCACTCAAAATTCCATGGTCCTCACTCAGCTGCTCCAGGCTTGCAGGGATGTGCATTGGCCCTCTTTAAAGAACCTTAGCGGCCTTATAAAGTTGGGAAATTATGACAGTTTCCATTGAGATTGGCATAGCCTGTAGATGTCGAAGATCAACCTCCAAAAGTGCATGAACCTACCAAGAAGATGGTTTCGTCCTCCTATAGTGAATCCCACAATTTTCCTCTATTCGCTGCACCATTGAACTGAAGATAAATCACCAATGAAGCTCGAAAGGAAATCCAAAATGGGTCTCCTGCTTGTTCAGCTAGGGTGGGTATCTCACGACCGAAACAAAACCACTATATGGAAGGGTTTTTCTAAATGCTAATGAAACAATGGCTCCAAGAGAAACATACAAAATATCAATCAAATCATAATAATAAAGTGAGGGGATGTCCCTCCTTTTGTTATTTCTCTGAGCCTTCTACATCTTTCCCTTTTTTGACCAAATCAAACACTTATATTATTTTCCCTCCAATATGCACTTAAACATTAAAAATCCTTTTTGATGTTTAAGTAGTTAATTATTTTATTTTTATTTAAAGTCACTTTAGGATTTTGTCATATTTTAACCCAGTGACACTAAATAAATCCCTGTGACTCCCTTTTTTGTTGACTATAGCCTACGAGAGTTGTATAGGCTACTAAGTCACCATCCATCATGATCAATTGGAAGGGGAAATTATAGTCCTCCCTTCCCAAGGATTCTTATCCCCAATCAACTCCAAATCGAGGTGTTATAAGAGCTACTCTCCTTCCCAAGTAGCATCATCTATGGGAAAACCTCTTCGTATGACCAGGTACTCTTGAATGACTATACTCCTCAAATTATTCTCTCTAACATCAATAATTTTCTTGGGAGTGAGAACCAATTGTTCCTCCTCATATGGTGGAGGAAGATTTGTTGAATTGGTGACCTTTTGTCCCAACGCCTTCTTGAGGAAAGATACATGGAAGACATTGTGGATCCAACTACCCTATGGTATCTCCAACGCATATGATACCTCTCTGAATCTCATGATCACTCTGTGTTCGACAACACAGGTATTCCAACAGAGGACGAACACCTTCAGTAACCACTGACATAACCAGATCAAAGATCAACACACCAATGTTTTCACGTGGTAAAACCCCTACGGGGAAACATCCACGGCCCCAGCCAACGCGACCACTTGGAGCAGTTTATTAATGCAAAGAAAAAGATTACAGAGAGATTTTACAAGAG
>ML785070.1:108685-122643 GCA_009831015.1 Picea engelmannii
GGGAACATATCGTGACCGTCGGATTGCCTAACTACAAATGCATACTAATGCATACTAAAGAAACACACTTTTACCTAACGACATATTAGACCAAGTAGATCTTAACTAACTCCTAAGTGTCTAAATATCCTAACACTCTGTAGGGTCCATAGAAACGAGTCTTTATCTTCTCTACGCCACTCTTATTTAGCGAAGACTCTCAATAAGGTTGCACTCGAAGAAAGAATGAGTAAAGTTTCACTCTACCCTATGCCTATCTGCATACATATTATACTAATTATGAGCGACCTGTAAATTATCCTTCGAGACTCTCCAGATGTCATATCTCTCCTACAACCAATCTTTGGGCCTTGGGGGATCTACTCTCCCCAAATTCCAAATCCACAAATTATGGGGTATCACATCCATACAATTTCCTAAATGAAATCATCCCAATGGACATGTGATGAGTGGTGTTTTAGCAATGCTCCCTGAGATGAAACCATTTTATCCACGTCTTATGATATCCTGACATATAGTTCCTGAGATACCTCTCAATCCATTTATTTACTGTCTCGATCTGTCCATCTATCTAGGGGTGATAGTTGGTACTAGGTGTCAACTCCATCCCAGATAACCTGAACATCTCCTGCCAAAATGCGTTGAGAAACCCGTTATCTCGGTCACTGACTATGTTCCTCGAAAGACCATGTAGTATGAACACCTACATGAAGAATATGTCTGTTACCTTAGATGTGATTTACTCTAAAGGAATGGAAAATAAGTGTGCATATTTGGTCATCTTGTCTACCACCATGTAGATACAATCCCTGCCTTGTACCTTGGACAACCCTATAATGAAATCCATGGAAATGCTTTCCCACTTCTGCTCTAGAATTGACAATAATTGAAGTAGTCATGGAGGATGTGTAAGCTCTGACTTATTATGCTGACAAGTCATGCATTCCATTATGTATCGAAGCACATCCTCCTTCATACCCTTCTAATAGAATTTGTCTCTCACCTACCTGTAGGTCTTCAAATAACCTGGGTTCCCCACTATTGGTGCGCCATGTACTCCGCTCAAAATATTATTCTTGAGTGTGGACTTAGAGACAAGATATATCATTTATTTGTAGTAGATGATGCCATCCACTACCCTATACTTATCACCCTGAATAATTCCCTCCATCATCTCACAGGTGAAGCTATTCTTGAAGTACTCCACCAAGAGAATAGACTTCCAGTCCGCTAAAATATCTATCATGGAGAAGGTTGCAGGTCTTCTGGATAGGGATTCAACAACTATTTTATTCTTCCTCTTTATATACTCAATGTCAAAATCATATGCATGTACCTTACTCACCCATTTATGTTGCCTCTCATTCAAGTCTTATTTCTCTTGGAAGTAACTCGAGTTTTTGTGGTCATTCCTAACCATGAACCATCCTCCCACCAGGTATTGTCTGAACTTGGACAATGCATGCATGATGACCAACATCTCCTTGTCATATATAGGATAGAGCTTCTCTAGCTTCCTCAAATTCCTACTCTTGAAGGTTGTGGGGTGTCAATTATGCATCAAGACTGCCCCTATCCCTTCATCAGATGTGTCACAGTATAGTACAAATGGCTATGAGAAATTTAGAAGTGCTAATACTAGGCAGGTGATCGTCACCTTTTTCATCCTATTGAATTCCACCTGTGCTTCCTCTGACCATCTAAATGATCCTGTCTTGGTGAGGTCTGTCAATGGAACACCCAATTATGAAAATCATTTCACAAAGCACCTGTAATAGTTTCATATCCTGAATAACCCTCATAGCTATGTAAGTGATCAGGGAGTTCCAATCTAAAATCATCTGGATCTTCTCCTGAAGCACCTTCACTCCCTCAATGCCAATCACGTTCCACAAATAGAGGATCTTTGTTAGCCCAAACTCACATTTTTCCTTGTTGGAAAACAGTGAATTCTCCTCCATAATGCTTAGAATCTCATCGACGTGCCTTAAAATTCCTCCCAAGTCTTTTTGTAGATCATTAGATCGTCAAAGAATACTAGTAACAACTTCCTCAACTTCTTGTTGAAGATATGGTTTTTACATGACTAGAAGGTGGTTGGTGTGTTATTCAAACCGAAGTGAATGAATAGACGCTCATAGTGCTCGTAGTGACATTTGGATGTCTTCTTAGGGATGTTCTCCTCTCTAACCCTGATCTGATGGTACCTCGATCGAAGATCAATATTCAATAAGCACATTTCCCCATGTAGCTCATATATCATCTCATCGATATTAGGTACTGGGTACCATATCTTGATGGTCTTCTTGTTCAATTCCCTATAGTCGATGCACATCCTCATCATGCCATCCTTCTTTACCAATACTACTGAAGAGGTGAAGGGACTAGAGTTAGTCTTGATCTGTCCCATATCCAACAACTCATGTATGGCCTTCTCTATCTTGTCCTTAAACTTCTTCAGGTGCCTGTATGGTGTGGTGATCAAGGGTTTTCCCCCTCCTCTAGTTCAATGACATGCTCAAATCCCCTATCAGGTGGTCTCCCTACTAGTAGTGGTTTAAATAACTTGTCAAGATTTTCAATCAATGTCGATATCTCCCCATGATAGTGTTGATGATCATATGATGGTTTCTCCATGGTGATTAAGCACTCTTATGTGAAAGCCACATCCCTATGTCTAAAAAGGTCCTCCATGTGTTGGTTAGACACAATCTTGGGGGCACATATCGTCATACCTCTTAGAATGACTCGCTGACCACTTTTGTCCCTGAAATCCATCCTCATGTCCTGATAGTTCACGTGGATATATCCCAATGAGTACACCCACTAAAATCCTAACACCACATTGGTGTCTGCCAAATCCATGACACAAAAGTCATCGGTCAATGTATAGTTGCCCAATTTTACATCCAATCCCCTGATCCTCTAAGTACACATCATTTTATACCAATATTATACTACCATGTTGAATCCCTCAAAGTCCTCTGCAGGGATGTGTCTCATGGTGACAAGTGTTTCATCAATGAAGTTGTGGATGGCCCCACCATCAATCAACATTGTAACTCTTTTCCCATGCAGAATGTGTCTGACCCTGAAGGTGTAATATTTGGGGACTCTTGAGAGTGTGGAAATGGTCACTCCCTTAGCAGCCTCCTGTAATGGAGCCTTCTTTGTAGTATCAAGATGTGGTGCCTCACCACTGCCTTGTCCATTGTCCTGTAAGTGAGTTGTCTCATTGTCATTGTCATCCTCCTCGTTGGAAAGAACCTCAATGTAATGGACCTTAACTTTTCCCATACATTGATGACCTGGTTCCCATGAATCTTTTCAAATGTATCAAGTCTTCTTTGTCCTCAACTCTCTCCAAGTCTCCTCATCCATCCTATCCTTCCCTATGCATGGCTTTTGAGGAGGCTTCAACACCTAAATTTTTTGTGGAATAAAGGTTTTTGTTGGTGTCCTTTTGGGGGTTGTGTGTGCCATATACTGGGTCTTCATAATATATTATTATAGTGTGTTTGGCCTGAAATACTTCACCCAACCTCTCAAGAGCTTATCCAAGCCCTCAATGAATAACATCATCATCCTCTGCTAAAAAATATCAGTCATCGTGACTTACATCCATTGGAAATCTGTGACATAAGCCTCTAGTGTACTTGTCTGCCTCAATTGTGCCAATTCCCTGAAGTGAATTTCAAGATCCTTTTTATCGAACTTGTCCATCAACCTCTAAGTGAAATCCTCATATGAAGTGATGTTGGCATGCCCTAACATCACTATCCCATAGTACCACCACTCATGAGCTTCTCCATCCAAGGGTAGGGTGGAAAAATTAATTTCCTCAACCTCTTTCATCATATTAAGATGGAAGTAAGTGTACAACTTATACACCCATACTCAGGTTGTGCACCTATTAGATCCGTCAAAATATGAGATAATCAACTTCCCCAATTTGCGCAGAAGATCAAAATTCTACTAACTTTGGCCCATCGCAGGCTTGTTCCTCATTTTGAGGTTGTAGTAGTCATTGTAAGGAATGGATTCATGGCCCCCTTCTTCTAGCAACTGATACTATGTAAAGTAGGTGTTGACCGTGACAGTCGACTCCTACTATTCATGTACTCTTATAGGATGATCCTCAAGGAATGGTGGCACTAATGGTCTTGGTACTTTTCTACTAACTGTTTGTAGGATACTTTATGCTTGAATGTGGGTATTGTGACCTTTTGCATGATCCCTACCTCCTCAGTGGCTCCCTTTTACACGATTCCCATTGGCCCCTCCATGGTTTATATTCACTTGGTTTCCATTAATGAATTATGTCATGATTTGTGTTAATAGATCTCATGACCTCATCATTTGTTGTTTCCCAACGGCTATGGTTTCTAACAACAGTAAGGTCCTATTCTCAGTATGATCCCCCATAACTCTCTCATTATGATACCCCATAACTCCTACTTCTAGCTCTTCTGATGACTCCGATCTTAGGATGGGTTGTCCCCCACGTCCTCTAGTTTTCCTTGGCATCAATGTATCAAGAAATAACAGGATGGAAAGATCACCAAATCTGATACCACTGTAATTTCCCAACTAGACTAGGCTAGAATATTATGTTTACTTTCCAAAAACTTGTTATGGCTCTTGTGTAAACACTTTGTATTAATGTTGATGGTTATGTTGGCACTAGAAGTCACACCTAGACTGATGCAGGTGTGAGACTATTACCCATCATAATATAAATGGATTGAATTGGTTTGAGTAGTTGGATTAACAATACTGGGAAATAAATGGAGAGGGCAACAAATTGTCTGCCAAGGAATTCCATTGGGCATGGAGTCATAACATCCTACAGATCAAAGGAAATCAAAATGTATACCAGACAAAAGGGATATATAATGATGATTAGAAGCATAGTGAATATGAAAAAAGTAAGAACATCCATTGTACAGAGATCCTTTCTGTAAACAGAATAAATATTGCTTAAACAATAAATAATGATTTAATGGGAAAGCTACAACATATCCTCTGTTGTTCATGAATCCATCAATCAATGTCAGCTATGATACTCAAAACTGCAATATATTCAAACAAGAAGATAACAAATAAATGGGAAAAAAAGAGAGGACAATTTGATAAACAACTCTCATGAATATTTAATGACATAAATGTTGATTACAAGCAGGTCCTCAGGCTTACAAATGAACAACTAAACTGCTCCTCCAACTCTCTCCTCTCTTGGATCATGAATCCAACCCTTTCCTTATTAAAATATCTTTCATATATATTGAATTATCTCTCTCTACCCTAAGGAGGTATAAACCAAGGAGATACATAGTAGCCTCCTCCATTTAGGAGTATGTTAGAAAATATTCCAACAAAAACATAACAAATTCCTATTTTTGGGGATCTTGTCTATTATGATAAATGTCTTTTGAAACAGGTCATGCTGCTTGATATGGAGATGGAAAACATGTCCCTCATGTCCAACTAACTCCTAGGAAACCATTTGAACCTTCCCTGATATATGGCAACCTTCCCATAGCTTGGATTTGTCATACTGTTAGAGTTCACAACGCCTTTAACAACATGCGTTGCGAACTTTCCTGTAGGTGATGATTTTGAAATTTCTCCCAAGATACGAACTAGGTCGGGCTGATTTTTGTCAGAAAGTCGATGGTAATATGGTTCTTCTCCACACCACATTTCAGAAGAACCCAGATTGGAATTCAAAATCTATGATCAAAACATGACTCTTTTGTGTGCTAATTTCTTACAAACTGTCATAAATTACTAGTTCGCAGCGTTAGTGAGTCCAGGCGTTGTGAACTTTCATGTAACAACATGTTTTGAATTTTGAAAAATATTCAAGATATTAAAAATTATACCAGGAGTCCAGATATGCAACAAACTCATTATCTTGATATATGCTTGGAGAAAATCACAAAAATGCTAAGTCTAGCTTAAAACTCATAACCATCATTAAATGTTGTAAAAACATGTAACAAAAAACTTATACAAAAATGATGTTCGTTTTGGAAGATCCTTTGTCTTTATATTTTTTTTCTGGAGCTTCTTCTGGTAGCCACCTTGGCCAACATGTCTAAGTTTATCTTTTCCACTTCTTCTCTAAAAGGCTGTAACTATGCCTTCAATTTTATGATTTCATCTTGTTGGGTTTTGTTCTACCTGTAGACATTCTTGAGTTTCTTGATACACCTTGGTTTGATGTTGATGCTTGTGAACCTGAGTTGATATATTTGAGGGTCATACAAACTCGACAATCTTCTCCATCCAGTCTCCAACACCAATTTGCAGTGCCCAATTTGCAACGCCAAGTTCAAAATCAAATAGCACACTTCAAGGAAACTGTTAGACATTCTGTGACAAAATCCTTGAAAATCTAATTAAATGAAGGCACTGAAAACCATAAAATTCCCCACTTTCTTAGTTGCAATAATGAAATATGAGTGCATGAGGTACTATAAGTACGTTGCGAACTTTCCTGGTGAGTTGGCAACATATACATCTGACTTTTGACTTGACATCTAAATGGTTGGAAAGTGACAAAATGAAAACTTGTGTACAACTGGGGGCAGGACATGTCATGATGATGATTTAAAGATCAATAGTGTGACTCATAAGGACCATTATCCTTTTCATGATGAATAATATTATGACATAAAAACTCTAAACCAAGGCTAAACATTGCTTTTGTTATACAAATCAAAATTTGAGTTATGCCAACAAAAAGACCCAAAACCTAAGACTTATAAAACCCTATGACTCCAAATAAAACAAAACCAAAGTGTTTTTTACTCCCTACAATTCTATGTGCTAAAATATGGCTCCACAATGGATGGATACATCCCTGTGAGGATCCAAGAACATGCACTTCCAGTGCCTTATCCATTGGGCTATGGAGTCCTTCACCTCCTTCCAATTTTTTATAACTTATTCTGAAACCAAAACATATTGTTGCAAGACAAATGCAAATTGAATGTTGTACTCAAACTAAAAACCAAATACTTGCATGGCAAGCTTATTTATGCACACTCGTACTTCTAGCCAATTTTGTTTCCTGCTCAAGTGATATGGTAAAACCAATACAACCATTCAAGTAACTGGATCACAAACTGAAATCTACTTCCATGTTTAAGCATATATATAGCTGAGAAGACTAGAGAATATAAAAAGAAATGCACTATCTGCCCATTCTTACAACTATGGAAATCTTCCTTTATGGAGTCATCAATATAAGAATGATGACCCCAATACAACTCCATATATCTTGGCACGGGATCATCAAAATCATACGAGGGTACCTCTTTTTTATTTTCAAAATAAATGGGTTGACTGTGCGTATAAACTACTCCTTTGACAATGTTGTGTTCTCCATTCATGAAACTAATTTATGCAATATGATGGTCATCATTTGTTGATAAAGGCAGGATCAACTGCTTCTAGAGCTCTTTCTTTTCACCTCCATTGTATTCCCAAGAATCATATTCATAAACATCATATACAGGGATAATGTTGAGAGGTTCCAAAGATGTCATGAAGAATTTTTTCTTATCATCATCACTAGAATATTCATCAAAAATAGATTGATTGTAAAAAATTTCAGAATATTCGTCTGCATAATTTTTTGTTTCAAGATGTTCTCGAGATGTTGGATGCATATCAACAACTTGATATTTATCATAATTCAGGGCAGCCTATGTATCATAGTCAAAACTTATAGAGATATTTGAATCAAGGAAAAATGTGTCTACAATGTTGCTATCACCAACATCCTTATAACCAGAAGGAATACTAATTGAATGTTGGATGTAGGGTTCAAATTATTTACAACAGTTTTCAAAAAGAATATCAAACAGATAAATTTTTTTTTAATGATGATGAAAAATAGTGAGAAACTCCTTCAATGAATGAATGATATCATTGGGGAGGGATTGACACCATTCACTAGCATGTTCTTCTAAAGAAAATCTGAACATCTTGATTAGGACATCCTCATGAACAAAATCATGTTCAAGCATGCATCTATGAAAATTTAATAAGTGCTCACTGGGATGATCATACTTGCTTCCTCTAAATCTGGAAAGATAGTCATCCCATTCAGTTATAGTAGGTAGTGGATGTGGAAAACCAACTATGTTTGGGAAATCACAAAATGCATACCTTTGAGCAGGGATAACATCCATTACCATTTTCGTTATGTATCGGTGAAGTTGCCAACAAGTTATTTCTTCATGGAGTGGAGTCATCAGGTGAATGATGCAGTCTCTATTATGTGGCCAAGCCTTGTTCACCATCAAGGATTGGATTTGTTCTATGTCGTTTTCCCATGGAAGATTACTTCATTTTCGTCCCCGGGAACAACGCCAAAAATGTTAGCACTAAAAGTCACACCTAGACTATTGTAGGTGTAAGCCTAGTTCCCATCAGAATATAAATGGATTGAATTGGTTTGAGTATTTGGATAAGAAAGAATGTGAAAGAAAGGGAGAGGGCAACAAACTGTCTACAGAGGCATTCCATTGGGCATGGAGTCATAACATCCTGCAAATAAAAGGAAATCAAAATGTATACCAGGCAAAAGGGATATATAATGATGAGTAGAAGCATAATGAATATGAAAAAAGGAAAAACATACATTGTACAGAGATCCTTTATGCAAACAGAATAAAGATTTCTTAAACAATAAACAATGATTTAATGAGAAAGCTACAACAGATCCTCTATTATTCATGAATCCATCAATCAATGGTAGCTATGATCCTAAAAACCTGCCATATATTCAAGAAAGAAGATAAAAAAGAAATGGGAAAACAAAAAGGACAATCTGATAAACAACTCTCATGAATCTTTAATGGAATAAATGTTGATTACAAAAAAGGCCCTTGGGCTTACAAATGAGCAACTAAACTGCTCGTCCAACTCTCTCCTCTCTTGGATCATGAATCCAATCCTTTCCTTATCAAAATGTCTTTCATATATAGTGAATGATCTCTATTTACCCTAAGGAGGTCGAAACCAAGGATCTACATGGGATCATCCTCCATTTAGGAGTCTATTACAAAATATTCCAACAAAAACATAACAAATTCCTATTTTTTGGGATCTTGTTTATTGTGATAAATGCCTTTTGAAACAGGTCATGCTGCTTGATCTGGAGATGGAACACATTTTCCTCATGTCCAAATAACTCCTAGGAAACCATTTTAACCTTCCTTGACAGTTTGGCTCGGATTTGTCAGACTGTTATAGTTCGTAGCGCCTTTGACAACATGCACTGCAAACTTTCCTATAGGTGATTATTTTGATGTTTCTCCCAAAATACGAACTGGGTCGGGATGATTTTGTGTCATCAATTTAATGGTAATATGGGGCTGCTCCACACCAAATTTCAGAAGAAACCAGATTGAAATTCAAAATTTATGATCAAAACATGACTCTATTGTGTGCTAATTGTTTACAAATTGTCATAAATTACCAGTTCATTGCGCCAGTGAGTCCAGGTGCTGCGAACTTTCCTGCAACATCCTGTTTCGATTTTTGTAAAAGCTTCAAGACATTAAAACTTCTACCAATATTCCAGACATGCAACAAACTCATTATCTTGATATATCCTTGGAGAAAATCACAAAAATGCTAAGTCTAGCTCAAAACTCATAACCATCATTAAATGTTGTAAAAGCATGTAAAAATAAACTTATAAAAAAATGATGTTGGTTTTGGAAGATCCTTTGTATTTATCTTTTGTTCTGGAGCTTCTTCCGATAGCCACCTTGGACAACATGTTTAAGTTTGTCTTTGCCACTTCTTCTCTGAAAGGTTGTAACTATGCCTTCAATTTTCTGATTTCATCTTGGTGGGTTTTGTTCTGCCTATAGACATTCTTGAGTTGCCTGATACACCTTGGTTTGATGTCGATGCTTGTGAACCTGAGTTGATCTATTTGAGGGTCATCCAAACTTGACGATCTTCTTCAGCTAGTCAACAATCCCAGTCTGCAGCGCCTAGTTTACAACGCCAAGTTCAAAATCAAATCACACACTTCAAGGAAACTATTAGACATTCTGTGACAAAATTATTGAAAATCTAATTAAATGAAAGCATTGAAACCATAAAATTCCCCACTTTATTAGTTGCAATAATGAAATATTAGTGCATGAGGTACACATAAGTACGTTGTGAACTTTCCTGGTGAGTTGGCATCATATACATCTGACTTTTGACTTAACATATAAACGGTTGGAAAGTGACAAAATGAAAACTTGTGTACAACTGGAGGCAGGACATGTCATGGTGATGATTTAAATATCAAGAGTGTGACTCATAAGGACCATTATCCTTTTCATGATGAATAATCTTATGACATAAAAAATCTAAACCAAGGCTAAACATTGCTTTGCTTATACAAATCAAAATTTGAAGTATGCCAACAAAAAGACCCAAAACCTAAGACTTATAAAACCCTATGACTCCAAATAAAACAAAACCAAAGTGTTTTTGACCCCCTACAATTCTATGTGCTAACAAGTTAATTGCTACTAATAGTTGGAATAGGAGCACTACCAAACATATCAGATGCATCAACTACATAGAAAATAGAGAAGATAACCATAACATATTATTATGGTGTGAAACCCCAAACCTTAGCAATACAATATTTCTAATGGTTGTAATGATATCAACAAATACTCCTAACACACAAATCTAATGGGTGCAAGGTAGCTGGAATACAACAATAAAGCACTGCTAACCAGAATTTGGTGTGATCCAAGTGTCCTCCAATAGATATACTACCTGCTAAAACTCTTGTCAAGTAAATGTATCTCCTCCAAATCCTCCCTGCCACAAGATCTTGCATACAAAGGAAGTTCAATTCTCCCTAGAACTCCTCCTTGGTACCTCTAGTCACACGAACTGCAAAAGAGAAGGGGATAGAACCCCCAAGGGACCCCAATCATCCCTCCCAAGTGCCATGACACCCTCCAATTCACTCGTCCTGATACTAAATCCCACTCAACCTACCAAAATCCACTCGCAACTTCTTATATTCTCCTCGGTCTACTTCACAATTCCCTAACGAGTCCCACGACTCTCTTGGTGAATGGATCTGACCCTTTTATTAGCTCCAATGACCACTAGAAATTCCACGGTTCTCACCCAACTGCTCCAAGTCTACATGGATGTGTATCGACCCCCTTTAAAGAACCTTAGCGACCTCCTAAAGTTGGGAAATCCTCATAGTTTCCACTGTGATCGTCATAACTTGTATATGTAGAGGATCAACCTCCACAAGTCCATGAACCTGCCAAGAAGATGGTGTCTTCCTCGTATAGGGAATCCCTTGAATTTTCTCTACTCTTTTTTGCACCCTTGAACTGAAGATAAATTACCAATGAAGCTCCAAGGAAATATAGAATGGGTCTTCTGTTTGTTTAGATAGGGTGGGTGTCTCACCACTGAAACCGAACCACTAGATGGAAGAGTTTTGCTAAACCCTAATGAAACAATGGCTCCAAGATCACCATACAAAAGATCAATCAAATCACAATGATAAAGTGAGGGGCTATCCCTCCTTTTATTCTTCCTCTGAGCCTTCTAGATCTTTCCGTTTTTTTGACCAAATCAAACCTTTATCTTATTTCCCCTCCAATATTCACTTAAACATTAAAAATCACTTTTTGATGTTTAAGTAATTAATTATTTTATTTTTATTTAATTTCACTTTAGGATTTTGTCATGTTTTAACCTAGTGACACTAAATAAATCCACATGACTCCCTTTTTCTATTGACTATAGCCTATTGGAGATATATAGACTACTAAGTCATCCTTTGTCATGATCAATTGGAAGGGGACGCTACACTGCAACATTATGACGGTTCTTACTTACCTTCTTGGAAACACCAACAACACTTTGTTCGAACTACACCTCTTCACCTAGTGCATGCCCATACTCTGTTCTAGGCTACGGGTGAGTCACATTCCTATTCTAGTGAAACTTACTTGTATAATTAGACAATCTTGTCAACAACTTAACACTTAGCCATTTAAGCATACATCTGTGAACATGTGAAACGAAGAGAACACTTGTGAAACAAACAAGAGACGCACATATATAGTGTGGGTGGCACAAGACATGCCTAACGCTCGGGTAAGTCTTATTATTGTGAAACAATTACAATATGAGCACTAGTGGCTTGGTTTACAACATGGGCAAAGTCACATGACTCATATCACCTCACCAAGACACTCATACACAGACTCATCACACTAAGACTCATCCATCGCAACAACTCTTACACTGCACCCTAGACGTGCGCCCACAACATACTCACTGTCTCTTCTTTGTCACAAGACTTCACATAGACCTTCGGTTTTGTCTCATAGCATGCCTCACATAAACCTGCAATAAGACTTCCCCAAACTCCAAAGTCTCCCTACTTGTTGCTAGACTCAACCCAAAGAAGGTCGCCCTAACTCTTTCCATAGGATCATCTCAAGGAAACACAAGTACTCCCATGTGGAGCGACTTGGCTCCTTGAGGGAGCTCGCCCCTCCTTGTCCAAATCTTCCTTAGAACTTTGGTTATGATCTTTATCTCCTCACTATGCCTTCTTGGTTGTGTGCCTTGTGTTCTTATATGGACTCCAAATGTCACCTTCGTGAACTCTCGCTTCCTTTGAGTGTGTCACACCCCATTGTGGACCAATGCACCCAAACGAATTGACGCGCCCATGAACCCATGCCCTCATCAAACTTCACATCCCTTGGGACCAACAGGCCCCAACCTTTGGCATGCATCTCATGTCGTACAAGCCAAGGCTGTTGGTGTTCCCCATGCTTCGCCTCATGCTTGAGAAATCCCCTTGGTGTGTTCGCACACTCAAGGTGCCCACTTGTCCAACTAGTACGATTCTTGGGTGCTAGAACTACCCCAAATTCCGTCTCCTTAAAGACTTGAGCGAGGGTTCCCGCACCCTACTAGCCGAAGACCTTACAACAATGATCATGATTATTGAGTTATTATTCTATTTATTATTTTTATAATGAACTAAAATATTAAGTAATTATTGAACCTAGTCTTCATTCTTTGTTGTTTTAAACTTATTTTTAAGTAAATACTAAACAACTACTCATTCAATTTATTATTTTTATAATGATCTAATATATTAAATGATTATTGAGCCAAATCCTCATAAGATTCATCTAATTAATTTTATTATTATTTTTTAAAAATATTAAAAAATATATATATACTACACCATTCTTCATTCCATTTATTATTTTTATAATGATCATGATTGTTGAGTTAGTCAATGTATTCATTCTTTTATAACGATGTAAAATATTAAATGATTATTGAGCCAAGTCTTCATTCTTTGTTGAGATTCATGTGTGAATTGATTTTATTATTTTTTGTTTTTAAATATTTTTTTTTTTGACGAAAACGGTTATAGATCATATTAGAGGGGTGGCAAAGCCACAGATTCAATTACAAATTGCCCCGAGTTTCTTCGGTCCTACAGAGCAAATACAAAATATGACGCAACACTATTTCAACATAAGATCCAACTCTGTTTCAGCATGATTTCCAGCTCTGTGTTTCAGCATCTGTTCCAGCGTTGTGTTTCAGCATATTTAACAACTGTGTTTCAGCAACTGTTCCATCCCTGTGTTTCAGCATATGTAAAAGCACTGTTACAGTGCTGTGTTTCAGCGTAAGTTCCAGCTCTGTTTCAGCATTGTGTTTCAGAATTTGTGTTCCAGCATCTGTGTTTCAGCAGTTGTGTTTCAACATCTGTGTTTCAGCAGTTGTGTTTCAGCATCTGTGTTTCAACAGTTGTGTTCCAGCTCTGTTACAACACTGTGTTTCAACTTCTGTTCCAGCTCTGTTTCAGCACTGTGTTCCAGCATCTGTGTTCCAGCATTTGTGTTCCAGCA
>ML785070.1:132354-160520 GCA_009831015.1 Picea engelmannii
CCAGGAGTTAGATGGGTGGGTCTTCGAATGGCGGTGGAGATCAAGAAAATGAAATGATTGAAGCCGGTGGTCAACGGATCGAACCTCCTCCAGCATCGAAAACGAAGAAGCTGAAGCTCATCCCGCTGATATCTCTGATATACTTCGAAGTCTCAGGGGGGCCGTTCGGCGAAGAGCCAGCGGTGCAAGCGGCTGGTCCGCTGTGGGCCATAGCGGGGTTCATCATCTTCCCGTTCATATGGAGCATCCCGGAGGCCCTAGTGACGGCGGAGCTGGCCACGGCGTACCCGGGCGATGGCGGCTTCGTGGTTTGGGCGGAAATGGCCTTCGGACCATTCTGGGGATTCCTCATGGGCTGGTGCAGGTGGATCAGGGGCGTCATCACCAATGCCGCCTTCCCGGTGCTCTGCTTCGACTACCTCACTATACTCCTGCCGGCCTTTGGCCACGGCCGGGTCAGAGACGTGGGGATTCTGCTTTACACGGTTTTCCTGAGCTTCTTGAACTTCACGGGGCTCTCGATCGTGGGCTGGACAGCGGTCATGCTGGGAGCGGTATCGTTGCTCCCGTTCATCCTCATGGCCCTGATTTCGATTCCCCGGATTAAGCCCTCGCGCTGGCTCGTGGGCAACCAAGGTCACATGGACAGGTCCTTGTATTTCAATACGCTGTTCTGGAACTTGAATTTCTGGGACAATGCGAGCACTCTAGCTGGGGAGGTGGAGAAGCCGGAGCGGATTTTCCCCCGGGCGTTGCTCTGGGCTGGGGTCTTGACCGTCTTGGGCTACATTTTGCCGTTACTTGCGATCATAGGTGCGCTGGAGCTGGACCAGGAGCTCTGGGGCAACGGGTACCTAGCCGAAGCCGCAGGGCTCATTGGCGGTGCGTGGCTCAAGTACTGGGTCGAGATCGGCGCCGTTCTGTCCACCGTGGGGCTATTCGGGGCCCAGCTGAGCAGCGCTTCGTTCCAGCTGCTGGGCATGGCGGAGATGGGCATCCTCCCCTCCATCATGGCCACGAGGTCGCCGACCTTCAATACGCCCACGTGGGGTATTGTTGCCTCCGCCTGCGCGACGCTGGCAATCTCCTACGCGAGCTACGAGAACATCATATCCGCCGCCAATTTTCTGTAAAGCTGCGGGATGCTGCTGGAGTTCGCGTCATTTTTGTGGCTGAGAAGGAAGTTTCAGTTGCTGAATAGGCCATACAGGGTTCCTCTCGGGATCCCGAGTCTGATTTGCGAGGGTATGGTGCCCGTGGCGTTTCTGATCTACATCATGACTCTCGCCAATCCAGTCGTCTACATACTGGCTTACTCTGTCACGGTTCTGGGCGTTCTTGGCTACTTCTTGATGACCGCCTGCAAGAAGAAAAATTGGATTGGATTCAGTGCCGGTGGGGAAGGTGAAACAGGTGGAATCCAGAACTCCCCGGTGGAGAATCGAACCGAAGCCGAGGAACAGATCCGTGCGTGAGGAGAAGCAGTGTAAGGGGCGATCCCCTAGATTCGTTTCGCATTACAAGGGTACGCTTGGACATTCAGTTCGACACGTCAGCTTTTCATTGAATCTGGCTGGTTATCTCTACTTATTGGATGCGTGTGTATCTCAAGATTCTCTGTATCTTTTAAATTTATATTTTTATGAATCGTAAATGCGTCGGAACTTTGGGCTTCACTCGGTGAAAACAAAGGCAGAGAGACCTTCTTAATATAATATGTCCAGGTTCACGGAAAAAGGAAGTTAACTGTGTTTAAATTGTGAAATTGGTGAAAAGGCGGCGTTACTGCCTTCTTCAAAAGTGTGGGATATGTTAAGTAAAATCTGTGAAATATGGATGTTTTTGCAATCTTCCGAAACTTTCTTAAAGGAAATGATCTTGATTAATAGTTTTGTCCATGTTTATTTTTATTGTTTTGTTAAATTTTGATCTTGCTTGATGACACTTTTCCCTCCTTAGGATGGAATGTTGCTAATAGCAAACAAATTTCATCGATGTGTGTAAAAATGGATACGAAATGCAATAGTGAATGCAAGTGTTCCAAGTTCCAACTTTTCTCTACTTGGTTGCATCTCTATCAACAAGTTATTTGCTTTGACAAATGCAAATACAATCCACAAGAGGATTGGACTATATAAATGTCCTCCTGTTTTCAAGGTAGTGAGGGAAACATGAGCAAAGCGAAAAGATGACCATGAATGATGAGGGGGACTCTCTTGGAATATCTCGTGAGCAGCTTTTCCAAATTTATCAATGTAATTGATTTTGCATAGATTTGAATGGTATTGAGCTTCGAGGACATTATTTTCATATTGCATTTTCAAACACATCTAAATGGCTCTTGACTTTCAAACCATCATATCATGACATATGTTTATGTAAGGGAAACAACCTACAATGTAATAAACATTACAACCTTGAGGCACATGTAGATCTAGGTTTAGGTGGGGTAATAAACATTACAACCTTGAGGCACATGTAGATCTAGGTTCAGGTGGGCCTTTTCTGCTTGAAATACATTGAAAAGCTTGGAAATGTGAACAAGGGGTGAGTGTTTGCCAATTGTAATAAAATAAGAGGTGTGTTATTGTAGGATTTGTACTTGTGCAAATCCCGCCATAAGTGGCCCAAATCTTGCATAACTACAAGAAATCCTACCACTGACACCTTAGTAAGAAATCCCCTCGTTTTAGTGATGGAGGAGGTCCACTACAATGAAGGCTTCCCTTGTGACCTCAAGGAATCAAAGAAGCAAGTTTGATAGCCAAGCCTATTGGCCCCTCTCTTGATCACCTAAGTCAAAGTCTAGGTCAAATGAAAAAGAGGTATGAAGCTCGTATGAGTACCTTCCTGGAACAAGAACAATTTATAACATATATAATGTGATTTCCAAGTGCAAACATACAATAAATGCTTCTTCAAGACACTAGACAATAGATTTGCTATGGTTGTTATGAAATTACAACAATGAACAATAGTACAACAACAACAAGAAATATACCTCAGAAATGCAACAATTGATAATGGAAAATCAACATAAACTTAATAGAACATTACCCAATTGTTAGATGCAATTTCTGGCAAGTTAAACCACCTTTTGATCAATGTATGTAGCAAATAAAAATGTATTTAAATGGTTGTAGAAAACTTGTGCAACAACAAGAAGTTTTCAATCAAGTTAGCTCAAGTTAGTGTTAGTTAAGTTAGTAGATAGCTTGAGAGATTGAGACTAAAGAGTTTTTTTATCACTTTCACCACAAGAGAGCTTTAATGATTAGTGCCTTAGGGCTATGGAGTCTTGATAACGACAATGCAATATATTTTGGAGATGAAGCTAGCAAAGGCTAAGAGGTAGGGCTTGAACTCTAAGGTGCTAGCACATTAGGGCCTTAGGGTTCAAACCTTGAGGAGAAGGGTTTTGCTAGAGTGCAAGCACTTTTGGGCTCTAGCAACCTTTTCTCCCTTCTTAGGTACTTCAACTAGGTCATAATCAAGAGTCTAGAATCAAACTCCTAAAGTGCTAGCACTTTAGGGATTTAGGAGTCTAACCCTAGGCAGGACTTCATTAACGAATTTGTGGATGAGATTGACCTTGTGAGAGAAATAATCCCTTATGCTCCTCCCTTAGAGTTTTATCAAGTAGGATCTTCAATATGAATAAGTAAAATTTACCATAAACATTCAATAGCATGAAATGAAATTGCATAAATTTACTTACTTCACCAAGATATGACAAGAATAAACCCCAATTGCAACAACATCATCCAAAAATCAGCAAAAGAGCATCCAAACTTGACCTCTAAGAGACAACACATGAGTAAAAAGAGCTAGTAACCCTTAAATAAAAAAATTTTTAGAAGTAGTCACTCACACGTGTGAGAGGAATGTGATGATAAAAACGATTATTGGCTAGCCATATTTATATGGAAAACCCTAGCCATCCAAAAGACTCAAATGAAAATTCATGTCTCTTCAAGAGGGGCCGACCCCTTAAATTGTCTTTACATAAATTCAAAATATAAAATTTACGTCAAATGAAACCATAGAAGGGTGACGTCATGCCCTAAGTGGGTGACATTGGGCTAGATGAGTTGACTTCAAGCTCCAAGATGGATGTCGTTGGGCCTTCAAAGGCCAAGTGTCACTCTCTCATGTGTCAAGGTCCATGCTAAGTGCCTCCTCCCATCAAATAACCATGTGAACCATCAAACCCTATCCCCTAGGTGATGTCAAGGGCTAGAAGGGTGACATCTAGACCTCCAAAGGAAAATTTTCAAGTGGGATAAGGTACAATCTCGTCCTTTGGTGATGCTAAAGTGCTTCCAAAGGAAATGTCCTTCATCTTCCATGTGTAAGGCTCATCATCAACGATGCCCCTCATGTGGGGACCAACGTCCATCCTGTGGGAAAGGTCCTGCAAAGACAAACAAGTACACCCTCCAAGGGTCCACAAGTCATATGAATCATGCCAAGTAATCGACATATAATAGGATAACCACCCAAACATGTGCATCAAACCCCCATTTTCAAATTAAACAAATGCTCAAAGACCTTATAAACTTTTCCAAATTTAGGTATGGGAGGGTTGTCAAGGTTCCCTATTGGGTAGGCTAGTCCCAAGTCCAGGGATGTTTCCCAAGAATACCCCATCTAAGTCATTAAATGAATATGATGTGGATTGGGGCAAGACTTCCAGGCATGGGGTTCTTGACATACAAGGGTTCATATTGTCTCATTTATGGGTGCCTTTGTGGAGGGTGTGTTTCCCTTCGTCTGCAATATGAAATTTTTCCAAGACCTTGTATTGCCATTAATTCATTATGGTATGAAACATTGAGTACTATGTGCAATGGAAATTAAGGAGTACTGCAATTTCACTTGAAGCTAGAAACACACAGAGTACCATATGCAATTGAAATTAAGAGACACCACAAAATGTATTTCCTCAAAAGCAAGAAATTTATTAATGATCTATTTAGAAGGTCCTTGATTCTTATGGAGAAGCGTATCATTTCTCTCATTACCTTAGGGAAAGAATCTAGAAGGATCTTGATTAGCTTTTAACTTTTTCCATCTACAACACCTATGAGACTTTAACCCCTTCTTCCCATGAAATGAGGTATAATCCCTTCTTGGGTTCAATGAACCCAGAAACTCAAAATACGAGGAGACGAAGGGGAAGAAGTGTGGAAAATGATAAGTATGAATGGGAATGGTACGGTGACCCTTCAAGGAAATACCCAATAGAACCCTTTCCCCAAGGGTGACCAACTTGCTAGGACACAATGACAACCACAAAGGTGAAATTAGGAAAAATGTATAATTTCGAAGCAAACATTCCATAATCAAGAAAGGTTTCTTTGAAACAGGTTCAAATGATTCAAATATTAAAGTGACACTTACCATGACACCATACTTGTTACCTCATGAAGCAAGACCTATTGTCCTCTGGGACCAAGCCGATGTAGTGGATGTCGCTCTAGTATTGGTGATGAGTGGTGATCAACATGAATAGGAGGGACCCTACATGTTCTGCTAGTCAATTTGACTCTTGAAACTCCATGTATGCTACCAGTGGGCCTCGAGACATGATCTTCTTAGTTACCCCTAGACTAAGGGGGTAACAAAGTGAACACAAATTTTCAGAATGTCCAATAAATCATGAAGCGGTGCTAATTGATAAACTTGTCCAACATATGATTTGATAACTATATATGGAGACGAATATCGAGAGAAAGAAATCCCATGCACTTGTACAATATTTGATTCAAGAATTGTGTACACAACGAAGACTGAGAGAAAGAGAGATAGAAAATTAGCTTCGAATAGGGCTCAGTTTATTCATTTTGGCAATCTCTGTTTACATTTCTTTCATGTCACTCCATGCCTCTTCCTTTCTTGGCCAAAAAAAATGCAATTGAGATTGAAATTCATGAGAGAAATAGGGAGAGTTGGGGGGAATGGGAAGTCCAACATCCAAGACCCTTCACTTCCCATTCCTCAACCTTCTCCCCTATTCATTTTTTGTATTTCATTTAATTCTCTCTCTCTCTCTCTTTTGTCCCATTCATCTTTACATTTACATTGTCTTTTACATAGTTTAGCTAACCTTCATAAATTGTCGATTCGTCTCTTATAAGTACTAAGTATTACTCCCATTCATCAGTCCAAATCTATTTCAAGTCACACCTCCCCATTGAAAAAAAAATTGGTCTCTAAAAGATTGAAGAAAACCATTTTGGATTAGTGTATCTTACTATCTTCTATTCGCTTCTCTAGAATGTGGCTCTGAATTTGGCTATTGGCTCGGGTCCTTGGCTATGGATCTGGCTTTGGTCCTTGGTTTTTCTTTCCCGCAATGCAGAGGTCTCCTCACTAATTCTCAACTATGAGAAATTCCCTAATCTGAACTCTCCACACAACATCCATTTTGATCTCCCACTAAGTCTTTGAGACAATTTATCTCAAATATTTTTCAGTGTTTTCACTACGAAATAGACGTATGATACTATGTTGGTACCGATAGAGCACCCAAGATCTGCAATCCTAAGAGGGTCGTTATTTGGAATTGTGAGATTCTTAATGACCGCCTCAAAGAGGGGCTTCAATACATTGAACATGTACCTATGTCTATTTGATTTCTCAGCACAACATGCTTCGTCATTGCCATAGTAGATGTGAAGAACTACATGGAGATCAATGCCACTCGCTTTCAGATATTCATTGTTGCCATTTTCGAGACTTCACTTGAATTTTCCATATCCTTAACACCAGTCTCCATTTTAGTAGAGACAAGCCACTCCTACATCGTACTGATGTAAGGTGCCTTCTTAAATAATGAAAATAGAGTTGTCCAATGAAAAATAAATTAAAAGGGAAGCTTCTATATCTTTGGAAAAGATAAATTTTCTGTTTTTACCTTATCTTATTAGTCCCTGCCGAAGGCGTAGAGGGACTTTAGCGATCGATAATTCGTTGACTTCATATTAATTTGTCCTTTGACTATAAATTTTCGCACAATCTCTATTGTTCAAACTAGAGAAATAAAAACATTATTTTTTATATAATAAAAAAAACTTATTTGTCATCATCTCATTGGAGAATAGATTCGAAGTCTTATTGCCAGCTTCACTATTCCCAATGTTTTAAATGTTTACATATCCAAAGTTTTGAGCATCGACACTCTTTTTGAATTTTTATTATTTTTATTTAAATGTTTACATATCCAAAGTTTTGAGCATGGACACTCTTTTTTAAGTACTTAAATAGGCTTGACACAATGCATTCTTTTTTAAATGTTTACATAGCGCGAGGCCCTTAAACATGCCTGGCAGCCTTAAATGTTTACTTAACAGGCCTGGCAGCCTTAAATGTTTACTTAAAAGGCCTGACAACCTTAAATGTTTACTTAAAAACCCTGTCACAATACATTTTTCTCCAATTTTTGGATACAATCTTGTATGCAGTGAATGTGGGCAATATTGTTGTCCATCGACACTCGCATAGTCGACTATAATGATAGAGTTTCTTCTACATCATATGTTTCATATTTCTTTTGTATTTGGAATGCAATCTAGTCATCATTGAAAATACATATATTCTTCATTGGTTCACTAGTTGCTGCGTGCTCACTGGTTCGTTGGTTCGCTAGATGTTGTTTATTTTTGTTTGCTTCAACTTTGCAAAGTTGAGGTCCTGCAACTGCAGTTGGACCTCTTGGTGCTTGCTCACTAGTTTGTTGTTTGATTCTTGCTCTTTTTTTCTTCAACTTTTCAAGGTTGAAGTCCTGCACCCGCAGTTCGACCTGTTATTGCACTTTACAGGGTTGAAATCCTGCACCCTTGTTTGCTTCAACTTTGCAAGGTTGAAGTCCTGCACCCACAGTTAGACCTGTTGCTACACTTTACAGGGTTGAAATCCTGCACCTGCAATTGGACCTGCGATTCTGTCATTCATCATTAATGTGTAAGTTTCAATACCATAGTTTCATTCCTATTCGTTGGTTACTACTTACTATTTACAGTTTGCAAGTAGGAATGTTCAATACTAGGAGGTGTTGAAAATCAAAATAAATATAAAAAAATCTAGAAATAAAAACCAAGTGAAAATGCTCTTACAGAACATCCTTAAATGTGACTACTGAGATCAAAGAAACAAGAATGTATTACTATCCCCAAAAAGTTTTGAAAAATAAAGCTTGTTACCTTTTCAAAATGTTCTTGTAGAAGAAAACTGTAGCTAGATATAGAAGGGTTAAGTATGGTACAAAACTAAGCAAGCTGCAAGAAAATTCGACAACATTGTCAGGAATTATCCATCTTTATCAGTGACATATTTCAATAAGTTACAAAGAAAAAGTTCCAGTACTTGAAATGCAAATCCTGAGTGGAGGATGAAGATAAAACACAAAACGACCCGAGTCCAAACATTAATTCTGATTTTGGAGTATCCTCCCACATGATCAAATGAACTGGAAAACCAGGAGAAGATACAATTAGTCTCAGATGATTACTACTCCAATTAGAACTCTTATAAGGGTTAATACTTTCAATAGTTTTTGATAAGACGAAAAAAAGATTGTTAAACCGTCAAATTTCTTTTGGCCATTGGGATTGACACATAGAAAATTGTTGGGATGGTATTTTGCAATTTCCTAGCTAAGTTTTCTTATCATATTTGGGAATAGGAAAACTTCTCTAAACCATTGGCCTAGATTATCCATATTGTATACATAATTCAATTATACAAGAGAAACTGATGTGGAAAATACTAAGCACTTTTCACATTTGATCAATTCACGGATCAAAACATTCAGAGTAACATATAGGTGCAGAGTCACTTCTTGAACTATTACAAGACCATAATCTAAGATATTTTCCTATGCATGTGGATAAAAACGCTTGAAAAGGATAAAAGAGATCAATACCCATATATTGGATCTTCTCAGGTCCTTCTGATGATTCTTTATATGCTGCAATGGCATAAACAAGATAAATTAGAGGGAGATAAAAGTTGATAGCTTTAGTAATCTGTTTTATGCATCCTGTTACATTCGTAAAGCCAATGAGGCTTATCTGTTACAGGGGTTCATATCAGAACAAGACATAAAAAGAATAGAAAAATCCATGTAAATCCTACTAGATTCATTATTCAAGCGAACTCAGATATGGTTCAACAACTATATCCAAACAATGGAGGAACATGAAAATAACTAAAAGAAAAAATGCATGAAAAAAAATCAAAATGCAGTTTAGTGACAGAAGTCATACTTCTTCTTGATCTCCTTTGTTGGAAAGTTAAATTCTTAGTGGGCATTGGAGTTTGAACACTGGTTTCTTTGTAAATTATGGGATGGGGATCAATAGACTTGTGAGAAACAAGATGTGTAATCGGAGGATTAGGGGGATTATCAATAGGTTTGAGAAAATCAAGGGGTACTGGAGGATTACGCTGAGGGTTCACAGGTTTTAACCAATACAATACTATTCAAACCCTCTTAAAACAAATGACATGAATTTTTATTGCATAGATCATACCTTACATATTCACATACTCAACGCTGGGATGGTACTGGTTTACCCTCTTGTGCATACATTGCAAGCCACTCTGTCAACTCAGGGATGGTCCTAAATCACCCTCTTGTGCAGCCATTGCAAGCCATTATGTTCACTGCCTGTGTTTACCAAAGGGATAAACTGTAGGGGTAAATGGTAGACAAACGGTTCCAGAAGAGGATCAAAGCCCAGTGACAAAGGTGTAAAGATAGATGGCAGTGCATAAGGTAACGAAGAGCTTAGGAAGGTGAAGAATGGCTTGTAGACGTGGGCATATTTGAGGACCTTATCTCTTCCGCAGATAGTTATTATTTGAATGGAAGACATGGTTAACCACATGTCAGAGTTTGCAGCATGGTGGATACTTAACACCGATGAGCTTTGGTTATTGTTTGTATTTGATTAAATTAATCTAGCTACTTGTCTTTCAGAGTCCCACATGCACGGTGTCTAGTCTGCATTTATTGCACGTGTCCATACTACTCCGGGCTCGTACTACTCCCGGAGTTGTACAAATTATTCATTAGAAGACTTCGGAAGTGTCGAAGAGCCGAAGTCCCAAAGTCCTTAATAAGGATGGTTAAAGTAATCTCGGGTTAATTAATAGTAGGTGCAAGTTAATGACTCCGGGAGAAATTCACTCCGGGAGACTTTCACGCTTCACATTCAAAAACTCCTGAAGTCCCGAATTTGCGCCATGTCTAAGTATGGTTAGAAGAATTCCAAAATTTGGCAGAATGATAAAACTTTAGTAGGGGCGCTAAAGTAGCAGGGTCACCTAGATCACGGATTGCAAAACTGATCGACGACTCAGATTCATTTCGGAAATAAACAGAGCTCGAACGTTAATCTCCTAAAAGGGTTCCAAAATTAAAACCATGGTATAGCTTGAGAAGAATTTGTCTACACATTCAGTTATCTCTAGTGGCCTCAAGAAATGGATAGGCATGTCAATGCTCGATACAGAACCCACCTCTATCACAACCATACTGACATACAAAAAATGAAACTTTCTATTTCTAAAACCATGCATTTAGTGCATTTTCCAGGCTGTCCCCTTTCCAATCACATATTCCCACTTTCATGCCCTAGAAATTATACCATAGCTCTTTGGAAAATGGTAGTGTACAAGGATTTGTGAGACAAATTCATATTTTTCACTGCGGAGCAAGCATCTTCGAGGACCTTGCCATCCCCTTCTTTGCAGATTATGACAGGGAAAGATTTTGTTCTCTGATGCAAGCCACATATAGTTGTTAGTTTTATGCTGGACTTTGGGTCTTCCAAAGCATCTTCCATCACCATTTCCACATCTGGACCTCATCTTGTAGAAATGATTCTTTGTAACCTAAATGGACAGTTCGCTGATCTGTCTAAGGATGAGTGCCCCAGTGCCCAATATTATAATATCTTCTTCATATTGTAAGATAATTGAAACCTTGAGAAGTTGTGCTATGTGTTGGTTCCATTCCTATAGTAGAGGTCCATGAACGCCTAATTATTCTCCTTTTGTTTATCCCACAGACCATCTATGTGAGTGTTCTAAGTGGGAGATATCAACAAGTTGTTTCGTATCTTTTTAGTTTTGATTTGTGAAGAGTGAGGATGAAATTAAATGATGAATATGATTGTAAGGCTATATACAATGACTACCGTAACACTGATAAGGTGCACAACTAAAATAAGTTCTAAAATTATATGTCTTAAATACTGAGTCTTTGTACTGAGCAAGTTTATACTATTGTTTTATTTGCATTATGTCTTCTATATGGTTGAGCACTAACTATAGCTTTGTTTCCTTGTCATATGTTATAGCAACCATGATGCACTGAATTTGAAACAAAAAAGGTTGAAGGATACATAGCAGAATTGGTATGCACTCCCGAACTTATAGTTATCTTTTTTGCTATTTGCATATTATCTAAACATAACTAAGAAACATCTTGAAAATAGCAACTTAAAAGATGGAGCAAGTAATAGATGTTGAGTGCTATCAAATAGATGGAAACTCCATTGTACATGACAACATCGACCAGGTATTGCATAACAATTCCCTTTTCAGATTAGATGCATTCTCGTATACTGCGGGAGATTGCCTCTTCTATGCATTTCAAGTTCTATTGCACTTCTGCTATTCCTCGACCGAGCTGTGCAGAAATGGATTGATAGATCATTTCTTGGCTTGTTTAGAAAATGGCAATGTTGAGGCATTAGAGTCGTATCAATACGAATTGACATCTGATTTTCTTTGCCAATTGCATGGAATACATGATGTCAGTATGTATCTTTCAAAGATGCGGTTTTCTACATCTACAACTCTGCCTCCACATGAGAAAGGACTTTGGGGAGATACATTTTGTATATAGTGGCTAGCCAAGTGGCTGAATATATCAATTGGAATTTGGTCATTAACAAGAAAAAAAAGATATCTACTATTCAACAAAACTACATCTAGAGATCCATATTGCATCTTGTTCCATGATGCCAATCCTCTAAGTGGTCATTATGAACCACTACTCTATAAAAAATTATCGATATGCAATCTTGGAGGATCTGATATTTACTTGTCCCTCACCTACAAAGACCTTCAATCCCATTGGAAACGAATTATGCATCATATGCACTCTCATGGATTACACATAGCAACAACTGCTACATCTACTTATGGAGATAGTCTGTTCAATGCAATTTGCTATTTTATAGCAACATAGTTTGATGTGCACCCACTATGCCTTTACACTGTGCAATCCTTTTGCAATGCAATTATAGGTGGCAATCAATAGGAATTTAACTACTTGCATCAACACCTTCTACCATATCTCATAGAAAGTATGCCGATAGTTGGAAGTTGTCAACAATACCTTGTAAACATGGCAATGGCATATGAGAAAAAAAATATAGAGGGTGGGAAATTTTGTTTACAATGGATATCTATCATATTCAGAGTAAATATCCAGGTCTGGTCAACCCTTTCAGATGGTACTATCCATTTCTACTATATTGATTCAAACTACGATCAAACAATTGACATCATATCGTCGAAAACAGATATGCCACACATCCATTATCAACCTTTGATAAGAAGTACTTCCAATTCAAGATTCATTGTCCATGCCAACCAAACTACATCGAATCTACATAAGCATCGCATATTGTCTAATCATGATGAAACTCATCCCAATTTTCATCAGGTCATAGAGAGCTTAAATAAAAAGCATAGACTGACTTATCACAACTTGAAAAAGGTCATATGTGAAATAAATAAACACATTAGTGTAGTTCCCTCTATACCTATGAATTGTACGACCGATCATCATGAGGTGAAAGGGAGCTCAAGCAAGAAACACAAACTCACATATCACAACCTAAAAAAAGTTGTGCGTGCAGAACACGAGTGCATTTACACACTTCCTATTGAACACAAACATCACATGTCCAATGAAAAAGACCATCACCCTTTGCATCATCAACATGGTGAGGAGGCAATGCTCATAACAAATGTCGATTCCACCTTCAACATGTCTTGTCAACAAGTGAAACTAGTTTCGAGTGGAAACCATAAGTTAACCTACCACATGTTGAAAAAAACAGATACGTGAGAGAAACAGGTGCAACTACATATCCCACAGTGGTCATGATACTGACCGAGGGGGAAAAATCACATATCATAAATTAGAGCTAACACTGTGCAATTCTAGCATTGAAAACCAACGAACACTTGCTACGCATCCTCGTCTAGGAAAGAGAGATGCAAAGTAGACCTATATGAAAAAAATTGAAGACACTCCTTGCATTGCATGTGCAATTTGCGAGGAATTGAATTTCACAAAGAAAATTAAGTCTTTCACCCCTGACTTGCAAAAATAATACATTAGCTTGACACTAAATGATAAAACATTTTCCACTAGAAAAAATTGTCTTCCATGCAAAAGATCACTTGAAAATGGAAAACTGTCACAATTTGCAATACCTGACCAAACAAGATGTAACACACCACTACCAAATGTAATTACACTTACAAAACTTGAAGAGAGACTTGTGTCTCTACGAATTACATTTGCACAAATCAGACCCTGGGGCTATAAACGACCCCAAATGGGCTTAACATGATCAATTATTAACGTGCATGTCCAACTAGATGTTGTCCAAAAAGCGCTGCCACAATTCATGAGTGAAACAATGATGATTGTTGTAGCTCTCAAAACATGTTTTCAATACAAGAATGCATAACATATAGGTAGAGTGCGTGTACACATTGTCATGAATGCATTAAAAGAATTATGTTCTAGGACCCTGTACAAAACGGAAAACATTTGTATAAATGAGAACTAGAACCATGTTCTTGAACAAGGAAATGACAACTCTGCACAAAATTTTGACATTACTAGTGAATTTGATACAAGCGATGAATCATAGAATGAAAGGCCTATTGAAACATTGATACATGGATTCACTAACTCACAATGCATTCATGACTTGCAAGACAAGATTGTCGAAATCGCACATGCTGAAGGGAAACATCCACATGGAATATTCAAGGACAAATTTGTGGAGGAAATGAACTTCCCAACACTGTTCTATGGAGATCCACATGCTAGTGACATCACAGAATGATTCAGCTACCAAAAAATAGTTCGATGGGAATTGCTACATTCAAGCGATGACTTCTCCTGTCACATAACAAATTTGTTTTTCAAAACAATGTGCATAATAATTGAGAAAGTGCTCTGTTGCATATGGGTGCGAATAAGAAAAGGCCATATACGAGGAAGAAAGTTATTGGCCAGATATTTCAAGTACAAATCAAACCTAGAAAAAATCCTAAAATCGGATATTGGATACATAGATTTAAAAAACATTCGCATCTCTCATGACTACTTGCAACAAAACAAGAAAACTATATTTGCAATGATCCGACAATTGGGACCTCCAACTTTTTTCATCACATTTACAAGTGCAGAGCATCACTGGGGTCCATTGGTGACTACAGTGTCTACATTATATAGGAACAAGAATAGGAAAAAACAAAATGAGACATTGGAAAATGATGCCATTGACTACCTCATAAGAAAATACTGAGTGGCATGTACTTGTTACTATAGACAGAGTAAATGCTTTGAGGCAATTGATATGTCATGATGAAACATTCTTTGGAAGAATATCAGACTACTATTTTGTAACTGAGTTCCAAAATAGAGGGAGTGAACATGACCACACATTGTTATGGATAGAGGGTGCACCGGTCTATGGAAATGACAACAACTCACAAATCGAGCATTTTCTGGACAAATACATAACATGCAACACAGATCATTTGGATCCAGAACTTTCCAAAGTTCATAGATATTACCATACAAGAAGCTGTAAAAAATGAAATAATTCACATTGTAGATACAACTTCCCTATGTCGTCGATGAGAACAACAAGAATCATAGAACCAATTAGTTTAGAGGACAATGTTCTCATTGAGAAATCAAAATCTTTGTTCACATTTCTAGAACAATGAGACTTCGATGACATAATGAGCTTTGAATACTTCTTGGAGGAACTAAATCTAATAGAAGTTGAGTACATCCAAGTGATACAATCTACACTTAAACAACCAACACTTTTCCTTAAACGAAAACTTTCACATATTTGGAACAACGGTTTCTCCAAGGACATGCCAATTATGTGGAATGCAAATACAGATGCACAATATGTCCTCAAAACATATGCTACGACATCATATTTTACGTCGTACATGACAAAGGTTGACAAATCTATTACAAGTGCATTCAGAAGAATACACAGAGAACACGAAAAAAGTCAAATTGATGCTATGCAAATGATACGTACACTTGGAAATACATTACATAATATTCAACAAATGTTTGCTCAACAAGCAGTCCACATTGCACTTTCCCTGCCTCTTAACTGTAGTTCAAGGAAATGTGTCTTCATAAACACATCTCCACTTGACACACGCACATTCGCGCTTAAACCACCATCTTTGCTAAAACAAGAGCCTAATAATTTAGAGGACGTGATATGTCGCTCTATTATTGATTACTACCTCCAACGTCCACCTCATGTTAAACATATCTGCCTTGTAGAATTCGTATCACATTGCAAAAAAAATGGTACACACATATCCAAAAGAAAAAAACCAAATGTGATATGCTTTGTCAAATACAACAAACACACTGACTATGAAAAATTCTATAGAGAGAAACTATTGTTGTACGTTCAATTTGATCAAAATGAAGACACATTAGAACATGACTTCCCTACATGGGAAGTTGCATATACTGCTTATGAGACTACAATACAAACCAATGAGGCTATATTTACATACAATGTCAACCCAACATGGGGTGATTTAGAAAGTGCACTTGAAGAACTAGAAAACCCTGACAATGTTGATGAGGCATCAACAAAGCATAAAATAACTAGAACTCTCTGTGAGTCCTATGATTTGCAAGAAGATTTACCTTGTCCTCGAGCATCCGCCATTGAAAAACGTATCAATCTTGGGTTTAAAGTCACAAAACATCCTTTCTTTATCGAAAATGAAGAATACTACAGAGTTAGACGACTGTTGAATCAAGAGAAGCAAGCAATCCTAAAGGATATTGCAATGAAGAAACACTTAAACATGCACACTCCTGTGCACTTGTTCCTTACAGGCGGGGCGAGAACAAGAAAGACATTCACATCGAAAGCACTATTCCAAATGCTTATACGAATCTATGACTCAAACAGTTCAAGTGACCCTATGAAACCAAAGGGACCGATAGTTGCATATACAGGAAAAGTTGCATATAATGCAGGTGGAACAATGATCCACTCGTATTGTTAATTCCTGTTAACAAGTCACATTTTCTTCCACTCAACAAAGAAATGTTAGATACCTTGTCTAATATTTATGACAAGTCTTCATAGATGAGGCATCCTTGATTGGAAGTCGCTTCTTATATTCCATTGACATTCGACTGAGAAACATAAAACATGTGCACACCAAATACTTTGGGAACATTGATATGGTATTCTGTGGGGATCTTTACTAGGCACAAACCATACAATATCCTCTTATATTTGAACAACCTGCGGTCAACATGCAAACAGTGACGCATGAATTTTGGAAAGACAACATAAAATGCTTCGAATTACATACTACAATGCGCCAGACAAATGAAACATTTATTGCAATTCTGAATAGAATACGAACAAACAACCAAACATGTGATTTCTTAACATATATCAATTCAAGTTGCATGCAACCTGCACCGACAGACCCAACCTTCCATTACCTATTCTACAAGAATAAGGATGTCGAAATGCATAACAAGTACATGCTATCGCTCATGCCTGGCAATGATATCATCATCAATTCAATTGACCTTGAAGAAGACAACCATGACAATGCATCATGTCATCAACATACAACCACTTTGCCTTTGCAACTTGTCCTGAAATTAGACATGCTAGTTGAATTATATTCTTGCAATTATGATTCACAAGATGGCTTGGTGAATGGTGCAGATGGAATACTCAAAGATTATACCCAAAAAGAAAAAGTTGATGTCCTCTAGATTAAGTTCCATGACCCGCATATTGGCCACTGACAAGAAAACAAGTTAGCTTATCTATATAATTCAAACACTTCGCGTGATTGGACACCTATATTGCGAATGTCAAAACCAATATCAACATCGACAAAGATAGGTCAACTGAAGATTCGAAAACAGTTTCCAATTAAACTTGCATGTGCACGTACAATCCATAGATCACAAGGGCTAACACTTGATAGTGTTGCATTCGACCCTTCTTGAATACAAATACATGGAATTATATGCACAGCTCTGTCCCGTGTCAAAAGTATAGACTACTTGTATTTTCTAAGCGCTCTTACAAAAGATAACTTCAAAGTCAAAAATAAAGTTGATACCGAGATGCAACGCGTTCAGACTAGTGCAAAATGGAATCTACAATATGATTACCAATCCATACAAACAAACTCATCTATATCAATTCTCTCACTTAACACGAGCAACCTACATGCATATATGAATGATATACTCAATGAATATGACACAATGCAATTTGATATTTTGTGCTTGCAAGAAACATACATGACATTATGCATGCAAAACAAGCAATTTCCAAATCACAATTGCATATTAAGTTACATTACACATGGAGTGATGATATTAGTGAAAAAACATGTAACAATTTTGGAACATATGCATTTCGAAGAAAAAAATGTTGAGATGGTGCTAGCAAGAGTAATCTTCTGTAAATCACAAATTGCAATATTGAATCTCTATGCTGCTCCGCATGCAACATTTCCCAACATACTAAATGTTGTTTCAAATGCATCACATCATTTACATCTGAATGAAACCATTATCATTATAGGAGACTTCAATGTTGACATGCTACAAAATAGTGCCAGAACAAAAGAATTGGAAAACTACATGTGCAATTACACTCTCCACTTTCTTTTGGATAAGATAAACCATGTACAAAACACACTTATTGACCATGTATGGTCAAATGTGCACATTTAGACACATACTGGTTTGACCATGATACAATTTGTCTTGTACTTGAATTATGAAATATACATCAAGCATATTACAAAATAATATTTCCATGTCTCAAAGCATATCTGGAGACATTGTTGCACAAAACCAAATTATTCAGCTGGGATCATCCAACTTCTTAATATTTTTTCGGTTTGTAATAGATTTTGGACAAAAATAATTCTATATAACCACAAACATGGATCAAGAAAAAAAAAAGGTGCATGCTTCTAACTCTATCTATTACTCTATTCCTTTGATTCTCATTTACTGTATGTACACATTACTTGTTTTTCCTTACATACCAACTTACATTCATTTTCATTGTATTTTGTGTGTTCCCACATTGAAACAAACATGATAACTGGACAAGACGAAGGACTCTTAACCAGAAATGTAGAAAAAGGCATATGAAGGTGCATGCTTCTACCCTTATTTCATACTCCATTGCTTTGTATTTCATTTATTGTGTGTATATTTATTATACTTCTTTGACCTCATTTATTATATGTAGATACTACATATCTTCCTACATATTAACTTATCTTCATGTAAATTGTATTTGCTGTGTTGCTACATTGAAATAAATAAAATTGTATTTAATTTTTTACATGTCTTCCTACATACCAACTTACCTTCATGTCCCTTGTATTTTCTACATTACTACATTGAAAAAACAGACTAATTGAACACGAGGATGAAGTCTTACGTGCCACAACAGAGGAAGCTGAAGTACAATCTTTCAAAATGTATACCAATGGTGATAGTAAATTGAACACAGTGCATGTGCTTAATGTACATCCATATCAATTATGAACAATATACAATGCATATGCATATTTAGTTGTTGTCATGTTCAATGTACACATGTTTGCATCAGAAAAAGTTGGACAAGTGACATGGGCATGAGTATTCAATCATCGCAAACATCAACACAACAACAAGGCCAAAGGTAAAGATTCATAATTTATGCTCTTGCTATGTTTAGGAAAAAATATCCTTAGTTATTTATTCATCTATGCCATGGTAAATATGTTGATGTCATCTACAACACATGCTTTTTAGTTGACAAGAAGTATCGATGAGTACAAGTGAAACGCCCAACATAGTGCAAGCTCCATAGACTAAGATGTATGGTTACAAAACTCTAACCTGCATACTTCATCGAAATTGTGCATCTACTTGTACATTGATGCAAAAACAACCGGATACAGAATGCCATTCACATTACTTTTCCTGTTCAAAAAATATCACCAAGTCTAAACTTATACCACCCAATATACTATCAATAGATGGCTTGAACAACCATCGAACTGGACAATTGTTCATCGGAGACATAATGGTCATGTATAACACCTACTTAGACAAGGAAAACATAAATATATGCATTATGCATGCAGAAATGACAAACAACGAAGCCATGATGAAAGTTACACTGACTATCCCTACACAACTTGTTCAGAAACATGTAGAAAAGATCTTTCCAAGTAATGGGATATCCATTACAAATTTCAATATATTACCGAAAATAACATATGCCCGTGGTGATTGTGATCGGATTATATCGCTCAATGAAACAAGTGTTGTGGAAAACATTCCCAGGATTTGCTCAGAATATAATTTTATACTGGACACAACAATCAACCAATTTGTAGAGAGCAACGACATTTACACAATCAGAACCATTGGTGCAGCTGTCACATTCGCGAGAAAAGTTGGCTCGCAACACATTCTGCATATAAAATATGGAAACTTGGACAACGACAAGGCAATGGTACCATTTTCCATACCCATTTTTGTCATTTTCTTTCACATGCTCATGTATCTCAGTCATCTTACACAACTATTAAACTATTCCATGGCGCAGCTACAATTGTTCGACACCTATGCAAATTTATCTTCCTCAATGGAACAACAATTGCATAAAGGGAAATTTCCAATTATGCTCTTAAAAAATATAACAAAGAAAATAGATGTTAAAGAAAGGATATTTTGCACAACCCAAGCAACATTTGTAACATAATTGTGAACAAACATAGTACAGGATCTCAAGAAACTAACTAGCTCCACAATTGTTATACGTATACATATACACTTACACCCACAATTTGCACAAAAAAATTGCCTTAAACAATTGTGTGCATCTTTTTTAATGTACACATATAGATTATATTGTTCAATATATTAACTACTATGCTCACATGCACAGGTTGAGGGTGTTTAGGTTGCAGCAAATGCCTACTCGACCCCCTTCGAGCCTATATTTTCCAAATGCAATTCTCCTGCTTCTACCTTTGCATTCATAAATGATGGCACAATTGATTGTCTATGATGCGGTACAAAATGACCTTACATATGCCTCAATGCTGTCATCGGAAGCCTCAGCAACGTAATTGTACATTGTACAGTTAGAAAACATGTATTACAAGATGTGCTTCCTGGGTTGACAGAATTGCCATATGAAATATACCTATAGAATTAGGCAAACATTGTTTACATGCTACACGACTTCTGTGTCCATAGAAAATTTACCTTAAATGAGGACAATGTCAAACTACATATCGGTTGAACCAAAAAACAAAATTCATATCATGCGTTGACAAGAAATAGAACAATCGGATTTGTCTTTATCCATGCTACCCAATCAAGATATGAATAAATTTTTGCAGTACCATGACAAAGTGAATTGGAAGCGCATAATATTGTTGAGTCTAGGAATGAGAAGCATGAGGAAAGACCTCATACAAAGTACCCAATTGTGAATAAATCAGCTCCATCCTTTGATCCGTTGAAATGGCTTGCTCCTCTAAATAGAAGCATCATGCATTTTCAACAATATTGCAAATTTGGCATTGTTCAAACTCCATTAAGTTAAACGTTGACACTCTTTTCTAGTACTAGTAATGTTAGAACATTGTCAGGTCAATGTGATCTTGGCTCATAGTAATATCAGAAGAAAATGTTCATAGTGATCTTGGTGCATAGTAATATAGTAATAGATGAATTTCTTGGTGCCCTTATAAATGGGACATAATGCCCAATCTTTGCTGATTTTTTCCCGTGTTGTGTTTGGCATACTTTTGATCATGTGCTTTGGTATTGTAGCTCAAGGTTCTCATGGGCCTTGTTTTTGGATTATGATTGGATAATAGATTCAATATCTTAGCGGTTTTTCTATGATCTTAAAGAATATACAAGCCTTGCCTTGCCTTTTAATGTAGGCTCTGTGGAGAAAATGTAAAATGTAGTTCATTTGACCAGTTTTACTTGATTAATGAAATTACCAAAATTCTTCAAAAATATTTTGAAAAAATAAATAAATTATATATATATATGCTCTCTGAAGTCAAATGGGAATATGATATCAACCACACAAAATTAAAATTCAAGTTCATCAGTGTTATACTTACAGTCAAGTTGACAGTACAATAAGTTTATTTCAACAACCCTCCATTGATTTCTCTGTAGCTTTTTGATGCTTCTCTTATGCAAATACATCCTGGAAAGTTTAAATATGACTCACTTTCTCTATTCTTTGGTTGAAGAGCATGTAGAGATATCTAAAGGACTTCATAGTTACTGTTGGTCCTAAAGTCCGCACCTGATTGCTAAAGGGAAGATCTAGGCCACCACAAGTTTGGAATGCTCGTTCTTTTCAATTTGTTGGTTAGTTAGAGGGTTGGTTCACCAAGACAAGAGCATGGTGAGATTGACAAGATGATATGGATGATGGTTCTCCTTGGCTACTGGCTCACTAATGACAGACAAATGACATAATAGAGGTAAAAACAGAGGGAAACAACAATGAATAATCTGCTGCAAGAAGTTTAATACTTAAAATAATATTTCAAGGCATTAAACAATGTATCAAAAACACAATTACTCTCACAGGTTGCAATAAAAACAAATATTTATCAAAGCATTAGCTGTTCTCACAGGTACCCCAGTCACCTGAAGTGACCGATAACCCGATCTACCAAATCGACCTCCCTATTATCGAATCGAAAAAGGTGAATATTATGGGATTATATTTTTTTTGTGTGTGAGTATTGAATTGGAAAAAAATGTTGCTTATTTTAGTTTTTTTAAGGCATTATCACAGTAAGAATGCAAAATTATGCTAACCCACTGTTATATACAAAGGCCAAACATCAATAAGGCCTCTAAATTAACTATACATAGTTACAACCAAAAATCAAGTTATAGTTTATATTTTCACTTGCTCACACTCTTTTTAATGATACAAACACAATACAAAATGAGTATGTGGATAAAATATTGGACTAGAAAATGATGATTTGGCAACAAGTGCAAATTCTAACTGATCCAGATTATTTTCAGCACGAAATGAGAGCGGAGATATAATAAAGAAATATACAGAGATGTCTCATATATCCAACAATACAACAAAAATATATCATAGATGCAACCATAAACATAGAGATACAGTAATACACAATTTCTATTAATGAGAGAAAATGTACAAAGACTGTAAAAATACAGAGTGGAAGTCTCGCTAGAATGGTGATAGCTTAGCTCTGAGAAGAGATGTGACAACTACTCACATTCGCAATGAGATGATCGTTACAATGAGGCTCCAAAGGTATTTTTAAAATAAGTAAAATCCAAAACCCTAACCCCGAAAGATGAAAAGACATAAGGTTTGCGAGCCCCGATGGCTGTAGTTGCTACGTCAACTTCCCAGGGGCGTAACCTTTGCATAGAATATCTGTTTGGGGCCCTCGATACACCGTTGGAAAGGTCTAACCGAGAAGAACGATTTTAGACTGGTCCAAGTTAGTGCATTTTTTAGTCGCTTGGACCCCAAATCCCCAAAAGACGTCATTTAAGGCCTCAAAACGACCCTGGAAGTTTGGAAACCGAAAAACCATAGAAAAACTTCCAAGGTGGAAAACTATTTTTCAAGCTAGTGGAATAGGTGGGTGGCCACCGATATCCACCTGGATCAATCCTCCCTCCTTAGGAAGCAATGTTCTCCATTGCGTTGAGTTCCTGTGGGAGAGGGGGAAGCGTTTGTTGATTCTGAATCTTGGTGAGCTGCTTTCCTTACTGGAGACGTCGCACTGTTTGGTTTGTGGAAGGCTATAACGAACCTGTTGTTGGCGGGCTTGAATCTTTTCAACTAGCCAGGATACATGAGATGATTGTGTAAATAAGGAATATTTGCATTTTGCTGCAATCTTGTCGACCTTCTTTTGTTGGGTAGAAGGTGCTTTGGCCGAGGCTATAGTGGTTTCAATATCCTTTTGTTCCCCTTTTGAACATATTGTGAAGAAGCTAAATTTTTTAGTATGAGATACTACCTTGCGACACTGTTTAGGTGGGACAATAGTTGGAACTACCTCTGGTATTCTGTAGAGATGAACCCCCAAAGAAACAATGACACTAGGGGGTTGAGACTCATAAATATCATGACATTTCCATATATATGGTTGGCTCAAGAGAACATCACAAACATCCAGTGGGGAAACATTACATAATCCCTCATCCTTGAAGGGCTGGATGTTGTATGACAATCGACACTGTTGGCTGACATGAAGATCCCATCCCTAGCGAAGCCACCCGATGTTGTATGGCTGCGGGTGTGGTGTTGTCGACAATCCCAATTGTTTGACGACCTCTTCTGAGATGAGGTTCTTTTGGCTTCCGCTATCAACAATAAAATGCAGTGGGGTCCCCTTCACCCACATCTGTGAATGAAAAAGACACTCCACCTCTTCAGGATCTGTTGGTTCTTCTGGTTGAATTGTTGTGGTCATGACAATAATAGTGGGGTCTGCGTCGATGATCTGCCTTTTACCAGTATTTTCATAATCATATTCTAAATCAGGGTTCAACTCCTTATATTTGATCTCATCCACCAATGACTATTTTGAGCGACATTCATCGATGTTGTTCCAGGGGATTTCGTGGAAATCACACAATTTCCTAGTGTCCTTCTTCGTCTTCCTATGACCCTTCTTTTCCTGTGGCTTAAAATGGTTTTCAGGAAGCTGTTTGTTAGGGCCATCTTTATCATACTTTGTTGTTGCGGATTTGCAGAGCTGAAATCTTGCTTTTTCTGGTGCTTTAATTTCTTCTCAATTTTAACAACATATCGATAAGCAACACCGAGTGATGAGATGTCCAGAAAATCCATTTCAGTTTGGATGTTGCTGTGTAGAGCCCCGCAATATTTTAGAACCAAATGTCATTCAGAGTCCTTGATACCTAGCTTGGTGTGCAAGGTATGGAAGGTATTGGTGAACTCTGGAACTTCTTGGCCCCTTTCTTGCCGTAGTGTGGTCCATATCATATACTGGTCCTCATAGTTTCCAACACGGTAATATTGTTCCTTTACCCCATCCACAAAAGAATCCCATGTGGGCTCGAATCCATATATTCCAGACTCCTCTATGGAAATTTTATCCCAGTAAGTTTCCCACCAATGTTTGACATGGGGGAGAGCCTTAAGGAGTGCGAAGGTGATCTTTTCCCTGTCGGAGAAATTATGAACAGAGAAATAACCTTCTAGCATATTTAACCATTTTTATAGGGCATCCACATCTATCTGTCCTTCAAATATGGGAATATCAAAATTAACTTGTGGATTGAAAGGTGAGGTGCTTCCAAAGTGGTTTCTTGATGAAGACATGCCTATTGTTATCGGTAGGTGTTGAAGGATGTGGGAAAAATTATCCATCATTTCGTCCCTCTGTCGCGTGAGAGCTTGCTCAAGCAATAGATTTATATAATCGTTTGCTCTATTGTTTTTCTTTTCTTTCGCTATTGAGGGTTTCTTGGGTGTGTGAGAGAGATTTTTCTCAAGAGAGACAAGTTCGAGACCCAACTTGCTATACTCAGACCTCGTCAGGGACATGCACTGAAAACCTATCAAGAGCAGCCTGCTTTGATAAAACTGATCCGGATTATTTTAAGCATGAAATGAGAGCTGAGATATAATAAAAAAATTATATAGATATATCTTAGATATCCAAAAATATAACAAAAATATATCATAGATGCAACCATAAACACAGAGATACAGTAATACACAATTTCTATTAATGAGCGAAAATGTACAAAGACTGTAAAAATACAGAGTGGAAGTCTCGCTAGAATGGTGAAAACTTATCTTTGAGAAAATATGTGACATCTACTCACATTCGCAATGAGATGATCATTACAATGAGGCTAAAAAGGCTTTTTTAACATAAGTAAAATCCAAAAACCTAACCCCGAAGGATGAAAAGCCAAAAGGTTTGCGGGCCCCGATGGGTGTAGTTGATACGTCAACTTCCCGGGGGCGTAACTTTTTCATACAATATCTGTTTGGTGCGCTTGATACACCATTGGAAAGGTCTAACCGAGAAGAATGATTTTTGACAAATCCAGGCCTTTTCTCTAACCAGTCACTTGGACCCCAAATCCCCAAAAAACCTCGTTTAGGGCCTCAAAACGACCCTCGAAGTTTGGAACCCAAAAAACTACATAAAAATTGCCAAGGTGGAAAATTGTTTTTTGAGCCAATGGAATAGGTAGGTGGCCACCAATATCCACCTAGATCACTAACCCACAGTTGTTGGCATGTTCAATGTACACATGTTTGCATCAGAAAAAGTTGGACAAGTGACATGGGCATGAGTATTCAATCATTGCAATCATCAACACAACGATAAGGCTAGAGTTAAAGATTCATAATTTATGCTCTTGCTATGTTTAGGAAAAAAATATCCTTAGTTATTTATTCATCTATTCCATGGTAAATATGTTGATGTCATCTACAACACATTCTTTTTAGTTGACAAGAAGTATCGACGAGTACAAGTGAAATGCCCAACATAGTGCAAGCTCCATAGACTAAGAGGTATGGTTACAAAACTCTAATCTGCATACTTCATCGAAATTGTGCATCTACTTGTACATTTATGCAAAAAAAAAGGGATACATAATGACATTCACATTACTTTTCCTGTTCAAAAAATGCCATCAAGTATAAACTTATACCACCCAATATACTATCGATAGATGGCTTGAACAACCACCGAACTGGACAATTGTTCATCGGAGACATAATGGTCATGTATAACACCTACTTAGACAAGGAAAACAAAAATAGATGCATTATGCGTGCATAAATGACAAACAATGAAGCCACGATGAAAGTTACACTGACTATCCCTATACAACTTGTCCAGAAACATGCAGAAAAGATCTTTCCAGGTAATGGGATATCCATTACAAATTTCAATATATTACCGAAAATAGCATATGCCTGTGGTGATTGTGATCAGATTATATTGCTCAATGAAACAAGTGTTGTGGAAAATGTTCCCATGATTTGCTCAGAATATAATTTCATACTGGACACAACAATCAACTAATTTGTAGAGATCAACGACATTTACACAATCAGAACCATTGGTGCAGCTGTCACATTCACGAGAAAAGTTGGATTGCAACACATTCTGCATATAAAAGATGGAAACTTGGACAACGACAAGGCAATGGTACCGTTTTCCATACCCATTTTTGTCATTTTCTTTCACATGCTCATGTACCTCAGTCATCTTACACAACTATTAAATTGTTCCATGGTGAAACTACAATTGTTCGACACCTATGCAAATTTATTTTCCTCAATGGAACAACAATTGCATAAAGGGAAATTTCCAATTATGCTCTTAAAAAATATAACAAAGAAAAGAGATGTTAAAGAATGGATATTTTTCACAACCCAAGCAACATTTGTAACATAATTGTGAACATACATAGTACAGGATCTCAAGAAACTAACTAGCTCCACAATTGTTGTACGTATACATATACACTTCCACCCACAATTTGCACAAAAAAATTGCCTTAAACAATTTTGTGCATCTTTTTTATTGTACACATATAGATTATATTGTTCAATATATTAACTACTATGCTCACATGCACAGGTTGAGGGTGTTTTGGTTGCAGCAAATGCCTACTCGACCCCCTTCGAGCCTGTATGTGCCAAATGCAATTCTCCTGCTTCTACCTCTGCATTCATAAATGATGGCACAATTGATTGTCTATGATGTGGTACAAAATGCCCTTACATATGCCTCAATGCTGTCATCCGAATCCTCAACAACACAACTTTACATTGTACAGTTAGAAAACTTGTATTACAAGATGTACTTCCTGGGTTGACATAATTTCCATATGTAATATACCTACAGAGAAAGGCAAACATTGTTTACATGCTACACGACTTCTGTGTCCATAGAAAGTTTACCTTAAATGAGGACAATGTCAGACTACATCTCCGTTGAACCAAAAAACAAAATTCATATCATGTGTTGACAAGAAACAGAACAATCTGATCTGTCTTTATCCATGCTTCCCAATCAAGATATGAATAAAGTTTTGCAGTACCATGACAAAGTGAACTGGAAGCGAATAATATTGTTGATTCTAGGAATGAGAAGCATGAGGAAAGACCTCATACAAAGTACCCAATTGTGAATAAATCAGCTCCATCGTTTGATCCGTTGAAATGGCTTGCTCCTCTAAATAGAAGCATCATGCATTTTCAATAATATTGCAAATTTGGCATTGTTCAAACTCCATTAAGTTAAACGTTGACACTCTTTTCTAGTACTAGTAATGTTAGAACATTGTCAGGTCAACGTGATCTTGGCTCATAGTAATATCAGAAGAAAATGTTCATAGTGATCTTGGTGCATAGTAATATAGTAATAGACGAATTTCTTGGCGCCCTTATAAATGGGACACAATGCCCAATCTTTTCTGATTTTTTCCCGTGTTGTGTTTGGCATACTTTTGATAATGTTCTTTGGTATTGTAGCTCAAGGTTCTCATGGGCTTGGTTTTTGGATTATGATTGGATAATAGATTCAATATCTTAGCGGTTTTTCTATGATCTTAAAGAATATACAAGCCTTTCCTTGCCTTTTAATGTAGGCTCTGTGGAGAAAATGTAAAATGTAGTTCATTTGACCAGTTTTACTTGATTAATGAAATTACCAAAATTCTTCTTCAAAAATATTTT
>ML785070.1:168292-212691 GCA_009831015.1 Picea engelmannii
TGCGTACTATCTTCAAAAGTGTGATTTTTAGAAGCTGATAAGTGTAACTTTCTTCATGAAAATGATCTTAAAGAAGAGTTAGATCTTCCATCACCATGTCATTATCATGTCATCATCTCGATAACCAAAAATGTGGATAACGGGAACCAGTCAACTTTCAGACTTTTCCTGCGGGGCCGAGCAAAGTCTTAGAGCGGATAGAGGAGTATTGTGAGGCTAGGACCGATCAAAGATCTTCCTCGGTACCCGTTAGTAGGATTACCAGCCTCGCCCTTGACTATTTTATCTCTCATTGGGCGGATTACCAGCTCCGCAACCGTGCATCAGGCTTCGCGTGCACAGATGAACTATGCAATCCAGTGCATGAATGCACAATTTTTTTATTGGAGTACCACACTACTAGCAAGCATGACAAGTTAGTTGACAGCTTGTAGACAACGGACACACAGGAACTTCGGGTTTGAGACCATCTTGTGTTCGTTTTTCTTCGAGAGAGTTCCATGTTTTAGTCCTCGATTGACAGTACGAGGACATCTGGCTACTTTCCCCGCAGTATGCAGATGGGCAGTATTGCTGCCGCGACAGGGTGGTGGAAGGACCATAGAGGCCTTCAACGATGACTTTTTTGCTTGGATGTCACGGCAGATCCCGGCTATTGAGGATTACCCATATGCGGGGATCGAATTCTCCAGAGATCCAGCGATACCAGTGCCTCCTGGTGAGTAGCGAAGGGAGATGGGTAAGTCTCCACCTATAGTTTTTTTTGTTTGCATATGTAATTTTTATGTCTTTTTTGATATATATAGCATGTTTTTGTATACTAGAGTTTTTGATGGGTGAACGTTCATTGCATGCAGATGTGGGACCCGTGCGACCTGCCGACTATGCACGGAACAGGCGTCGCCCACGACCAGAAGCCGCAGCTGCCGCCGCTGGAGGAGCAACAGTAGCTGGGAACCTCCCAGCAGGAGAGGCCAAGAGAGTCCTGAGGTGGATTGAGCGGAACTTTACTGTGCTCACTCGCACAGTTCCCATGGCAGAGATAGAGGACCTACCGCTCTCTTTGCAGACTCATATTGTGGGGGTACCTCGGACATGGGTCTGATTGTTTAGGCGGTTGGGCCAGGCTGTATATGATTATAACAGGGCCCATAGGCTCTGAACAAACTTTAGACTTCTATGTGCTCCGAGCACTGATATGTATATATTTTTTGAGGGCATAAGCCCCAGTGACTCGTTATGGTTCCCACTTTTTGAGGCGGTTGCGCCCATCTATGTACTCTGAGGATTTTATCATGTTTATATATGGTTTTTATTTCTTTTTTGTGTCTTATGGATGATGTGTGCAAAAATGTATTTACATGTTTATGTTCATGATATTCTTATGTGTGGGCAAGATGCCAATCTAAAATGTGATTAGCTAGAGTATCTGTGATTTGGTTTAATCTCCTAGGAACATGAAAATATGTGATATAATCAAAGTTGTGTTCCAAGAGACGTACCCTAAGGAATCGTCAGTGTAAAGTTGGGTCATGAACCCGGTATATTCTGTTTAGCTGTGACACAACCAGTTGAGCATCTATATAGACCCGGAGACGAGAGATACCCAATGACAGAGCGTCACGAAGCAACTCAATAACTGCACTATACTCAGCAGCATTATTTGTGGTGTCACCTAAGCATATCCCTCCGGAAGATAACCACTGACCCTGTGGTGTAAAGATTACCCAAGCTGTAGAGGCAAACCTCTGCGTGTGTCTACTAGCGTCGTCCGCATACCCAACGAACACCTCTGACTCACTTGACATCTGCCATATTGACAAAAGATAACATCAATGACACGTCCATAACACGTTTTTAAAAGAAATGTAAAAAAGTAATAGTACAAAGACTATACATATGTTACAAAAAGTTACCCACAGTGACTGTTCTATGAGTAATACTTCTTGAGGTAGAGCCCATTTCTAGGCTCTGCCAAAGCATTCCCTTCAAAATCGACCAGACGATAAGCGCCCTTTTTTAAAACCTCCTTAATAATGAAGGGTCCGAACCACATGGGTTTAAACTTTCTTGCCCCCAAGGGGTCCTTATCTTGGTTATAGACCAGGACAAGGTCGCCCTCAGAGAAAACCCAAGGATGAACGGACCTATCATATTGACACTTGACCTTATGTTTATGAGCCTCGTTGGCCAGGGCTGCATCGCGACGTTGTTCATCAAGCTGCTCAAGGTGTACTAACCGTTCTTCAAGCAGAGAAGTGTCTAGCAATAACTGTACTGCCAATTTCAGAGATGGAATTTGACATTCGATGGGAAAGACGACCTCCAGCCCATAAACGAGTTGGAAAGGTGAGAAACCAGTTGCAGTCTTAACTAAGGTTTGATAAGCCCATAATGTCGAGTATAACATCAAATGCCAATTTGACTTGGCTGAGTTGATAGTTCGCTGTAGAATCGTCTTAAGAGTTTTGTTTACAGCTTCCACCTGCTCATTGTCTTGGGGATAGTAAGGTGAGGAATGTTCTTGCCGTAACCCAAGCTTTGATGTTAACTCGGACATCATTTGGTTTTGAAATTGACTGCCATGGTCAGTGATAATCTCTCTCGAGACGTCGAACCGTGCTATAATCTGGTTAAATAAGGAGAGAGTTGCAGTCTCTCCATCATCCTTAAACGTTGGCATAGCTTCGACCCACTCAGTGAAGTAGTCGACGGCTATGATGATATAGCGGTGCCCCCTTGCAGATGGGGGGTTGCATGTAGTGTAATCAATCCCCCATTTAGTGAAGGGACCAACTGCGATGACAGGAAACATGGGAGCTGGATGTGCCCTCATCTTTCGCGAGAAGATTTGGCACGGATGGCACTTCTTGACCGACTCGATAAAATCTTTGATAAGTGTGGGACAAAAGTAACCTGCTCGTAAAATCTTTTGGACTGTTGCCAACCCAGATATGTGACCGCCACAGGCTCCTGTATGACAATCGTTGAGCACTATGATGACCTCCTCATGAGTGAGACATCGACACAAGATGTAGTCTACACCTCTCCGATACAACGTATCATTGAGTATGAGATAGTTCTTGGCCTGATGGCGTATTCGCCGACGCTCATCACGAGAAGCAAAGGTGGGGCACTTAAAATTCTGTAGATAGATCAGTATATCTCCGTACCATGGGTCTGAAGATTCAATCAAAAACATATCCCCCCGGATAGGCGATTCCTCAGGCACAACGTCACCTGACTCAACTGGAAGCTCCGAGATAAGTTCTGCGAAGACCAATGACTTTTTGGACTTGGCTGAAACGAAGTCTAAGTCAAATTCTTGGAGGATTACCATCCATCTACTGATTTTTCCGCCAATAACTCGTCGTGTCAGCATGTACTGGAATGGATTCACGACGACAACGATGGTGGTCTTGCGAAACAGAACATAGTGACGGAACCGTTGAACAGCATGAACTGCTGCCAACGCAAGTTTTTCGAGATAGGTATAATTAAGTTCCAGTCCTACTAGGCCTCGGCTCAGGTAATAGATCACGTATTCGGAAAACGAATCATCCTCCTGAACTAAAACCATGCCTATGGTTGACTCTGCGGCAGCCAGATATAATAAGAAGTCTTTGTTATAATTCGGTGGCCGTAGCAGAGGTGTGGTAGTAAGGGCATGTTTTAATGCATTGAAAGAGCGTTGAGCGGCTTCTTTCCAGAAAAAGGGAACATCTTTCTTCAGTAAACGCATAAATCCCTTGGTGATTTCGACATAGTTGGCGATGAAGCGTCGTAAGAAGTTCACCTTGCCTTGAAAACTTTGAAGTTGTAAGATTGTGCATGGGGGGGGCAACTGGATTATCGCCTCCACCTTAAGAGGATCGACCATGATCCCTGTGGTTGACACTATGAAACCTAACAAACGTCTTGACGTGACGCAAAAGCTACACTTGTTGGGATTCAAACGAATCCTGAAGTAGCGACAACGTTCGAAGATTAGTCTGAGGTGCATAGGATGATCCTTTCGTTTGCGAGAGCGTGATGCTAAATCATCTAGATAGGCCTTGAATATATGTTTGAGGTCGTGAAACGCAAAAGACATGGCCCATTGGAAAGTGGCTCCAGCATTCTTGAGACTAAAAGGCATCTTGTGATAGGCGAATGTACCCCACAGACAAATGAATGTCGTTTTGTGTTGGTCCTCAGGTTTGATTTGGATTTGGTTATATCCTGAAAGACCATCCATGAATGAAAAGGCTTCACAACCGGCGCATTCATCAATGATCTGATCGATGAATGGGGTTGGATAATTATCTTTTGGACATGCCTTATTCAAATCACAGAAATTGGTACATACACGAATCGTGCCTTGTTTTTTATCGACCGACATGGGGTTTGACACCCACTGAGTCAGATGAATCGGGTAAATGAACCCTGCCTTGAGCAATTTCTCAACCTCACTCTTGATGGTTGCTGCTTTCCTAGGATTGACTGGATGAAGTTTCTGTCGAACAAGCTTAGCATCAGGATACGTTGTGATTTCATGTTCAACTATTTTTGGATCGATGCCTGGCATTTCCTCATAAGACCAGGCAAAAATGTCGCGGAATTCTTTGAAAAGATCCGTGTAAATCTGAACCTCTTCGGGGGAGAAATCCGCTCCGATGAAGACATTCTCCACGACGCTAGGGTTTCGGGAGATGTTGATAGGTATAGTGGCAGTGATAGTCGCCATATTTCCCTCAACATAAATTTCCTGTGTAGCTAAGACGTTAATGGGACATGACTGATCTCCCGTCATGGTGATATTGAATTCTCTTGCCTCGATTCGGCTTAACTCTGGGAGGAAATATGATCGGTGATGAAGATCTTCCCAAGGTTTGTCTGGACTAGTCATTTCTTTGATTACTACTTCATCAGAAGGCAAGACTAAGTCTAACAAATCGGTGTTAGAAAGAGAACCCTGAGCCCAGACAGGCTCTAGAAGTGGATCCAACTCTTGTGCGGGAGTCGAATCCAGAGTAGCTGAAGCTTGCTGGACTAGAGAGTACGCTACTTCAGCTGCCGACAAGGGCATGGACATGCCAACCTGCCCTGTCTCATCCATCGTGGCTGATGGGGAAGGAAGAATCCACGGATCCTGAAAATAAGTCGTGTGGAACGACGAGACGTGAAAAATCTCAGCCTTGTGGTGAGTTGATATAAACTTGACATCACCATGAGGAGGTGGGTAATCGAAAGTACCCATTAAGGATGGGCACAAACCAACTCCTACGTTAACGACACTGGATTGAGGATTATCAATCATGGGAACCGTGGATGCCCCCAAAGCTGGGTCATGCCTAGAGAAGGACAATTGATCAATGGTCACTATCCAACCCTCGTGTGGAAACAACAAGACTCAGAAAACTATAGCGACCACAGCTTGCATAGCATAAGTCCAACTCCAACCTAACAAGAGGTTATAGTCGAGGGGAGCATCAACTACCTCTACTTCAATGCACACGGTCTTCCCACCTAACTGCACAGGGAAGAAAGGAATGATGACATGTGGTCGGAAAGAATGACCGTTGAACGCAGTGAGGAGAGTAGGTGATGGAGACAACTCGGGCTGACCAATGGATTTTCAGCATGCTAACGACATAACACAAGTCGAAGCGCCCTCGTCGACCACCATGCGGAAGATATTTCGCGTAAAAGTTTTCGTGGGATGAGCCACTAATATCTGAAACGCAACGTGGTAAGGCAGACGAGGTTTTAAGTCAGTTGTATCTAGCATGATGGTACCTGGGTTACAAGTCTCAGTAGAGCCTAACGCAGTCAACAAGGCTTTCCTCTAAGCAGGGCAACTTTGGAGGACCTCCAAAGTGGACATAGCACAAGGGGTTTGGGATAAATCTTCTACCACAAAGTAATTCTGGGCGGCCCTTGCGTTTGGATTGTGAGAAGATTTCTTAAATGCACCCTTTGGAATGTGTGTCATTGTTTCACCCAACGTCTTCTTGATCTGTAGAGGAAGAGATGGGAGTTCGACTTCTTTTCCCTTCTCAGAGGCGCTTGGTTTACTATAGTCATGTGCTCTAGTCGTTATTAAAGCATCACCCCTAACCATATATACGTTCACGGAAGAGGAATTATTTGGAGGAGGGCAGGTTTCCTAGCTGCCCCCTTTGGCACTTGTGGAGGCTTGAGTTAAATTTTTCCCATGCTGAAAGGGATTAGTCAACACGGCTTGTTGTTGCTGTGTGACAAACTTTTGAGCCTCCGCAAGTCGAGGACATAGATGAGTCGGGTGGTCTTCCGCACAGAAGTTGCACGGATACCTTGCCTTCCGTTCGAAATTGGCAAGCAGTTCTGTGCCTGCATCATATCTCATAGGTAACTGGAAATGGTTAAGGAAGGCCATAGACAGTTCGCCAAAAGAAGAATATCGTGAGCGATCAAGCTCGATGTACCATTTCACGGCACTCCCGATAAGAGTGCATTGAAACAATCGCAGCTGGACGGAGTCATCTTTCAGTGAGTTAGATGAACACCAAAGATGGAAAGTAGTCACGTGATCACCTGGATCTTCGTTAGGCTTGGCCTCGAACTTTGGAATGTCTGAAGGCAACTTCGTTGGCATAGGAGGCCAACGTGGATCGTGAGAAATAGGATCATTTAACAACCGTGTCAAATATGACAAGTGTAACGTCGCCAGGAATGGTAGTTTGGGTTGTTGCTGATAGCCTGGAAAAAAGGGTCTTAGAGTTTGACTGGCACTAGGTTGCCAGGAAAAGTTTGGTTGCTGGCCCGGATTCTGGTAGAAACCATGGCCCTGACTAGCATAAGGATTTTGCATCTGTGGAGACATCATTGGCTAATTCCCCATGAAGGACATAGGATGCTGGGCATTCATCGTGTTTGATGGACTTTGGGAAGGATTACTCCATGCCGGTCCTGCTGGGATAGGCATAGAAGTCTGTCCGGGGTTCCATTGACTGTGGAAAGAATTACCCCAGAACGACATTCCAGATGAGGGAACAGATCCTTGTCTTGAGTTCCAAGGTCCTGGTATATGTGCCCCCGGCGCAGGAATAGTACCCTGCGCCGGAGTAGACTGTCCAAATATGAGAGTGCCCCCAGATGGGAAGGCAGTGGATGTGAAATTATTGTTATCAAACGTCCCGTTCCAAACAAACGGTGACGAACCTACCGGCAGTGTTTGCGCAGGTGTTCCTTAACTCCCAGCTCCAAAGAAACTTGTGTGTGCAGGCTGCCCGGCGGACTACTGATGCAGACCACCAAGCGAAGGGGATGAAGGAGAGATATGACCTCCAGCGTAAGGAAAAACATTAAAAGGGACAGGAATGCCCCCAAGTTGACCTTGCAGAGGAGCGTTAGAGCTCCCTGCCCCCAGAACCAAAATCTGTAAGGTGGAGTGAGTGAGTGCAAGACTTGTACCTGAACTAGGCATACCATATGAAAACGGAGAGCCTGTCGCACTAGGTGTGAAGGGATTTGTGGCCGCCGCGATAGATGGGGTCGGTCCACTGTGCGACGTAGTTGCAGCCGAGACCGTAGTGGCTTAGGCCAACGACGGAAAGTTAGGAGATGCTTCTCCTGTGGTAGCAACAATGGTGGGAATGGAAGAAATCCCAGGAGAAGTAACAGAGTTTGGTTCCATAACTGTGTGAGGCACTGACAGGCGTTCATAAAATTGAATTGGCAGAATAAATTACGGCCAAGTATCAGTGGTTGGGGTTTCAACCAAACCAAGATTGACGGTTGATCCCTCCGGGAGTTGTTCAGGCTCAATGGTTGGTAACCCGGTTGCTTCGAAAGACCCTTGTTGGTCTAGCTTCCACCTCAATGGTGGCGAGGGTGGCTCTAGTATAACTGGCGGCAGGCCTAGAAGCCTTCGTGACTGACGGAGCTCTGAATCCTCCACTGTGTGAGAAGATCCATGACACGCTAAGGTATTCTACACGTTCAAACAGTAACACACACTAAAAAGAAGCCCCTAAGAGATAAATCACGCAAACACTAAACTAGTTGGAAGAACAGTTACAACAACAAACACTAGAGAAACTTACCAGTGCAAGTGCAACTCGAAAACGGAAGCACCCTCCAGGTATACTCTGCAAAGCGTGGCCCGATGTCTGTCCTAGGTACCGTGGTATACCCCCGCAATCAACTGTGTATGTCTCTAGAAAATATTGGCAACTAGTTTGCCAGCACGCAAATAGTCACCAGGCGGGTACAGTCGATAGTCGGGTAGACCACAATGAGCAGGGTATCAAGCCTGAAACCTGTCAAGGGTATCGAGAGAAAATGGTCTGGAAGACAACTGAGGACCTCGAACAGATTCGAGACCCACGAATCTCTGTGGCAAATGCAAACGACCGAATCCCTCAACAAATCCTCGATATGTGTTCTCCACTACGTTCGATCCGGCTTTGGAGGGGTTATCTCAGCTACCTTTCCTTATACGACCTCGTGTTTATCCCCTGTGTTAGAGGGGGGTCCTGGATAACTTCCACGTAACTGGACTTCTACACTCCCTATCACAGACTCCAATGTTTGGTTTGAGTGGCCTTGGAGAGTTTACTCTCCAACCTATTCCAAGGCCCTAGTCCTGAGCTAGTATATGAACCCTACAAACAAAAAGTCTAATAGATTTTAATTAGCATTGCTTTTAATGGGATTTTTTACGTCACAAGGTATGAAGGTGAAACTGATGGTGTGTAAAGACTCAAAGCAAAATGAATAAGAAATGCTTGGAAACAATAACTTTTACCAAAATGCAAAAATCAACAACTTTTCAACAAGAAAGACTTATTTTTCTTTTCAATTTTTCTAAGATTTCATGCAGCAAACATAAAGGAATTTCGCTCAATCTGTGAGCTACTTATGCTCTAAATGCACTGCAAAAACTTATGAAAAAATACTTCTTCCTAGCTATTGATGCAACAACACAATCTTCAAACAAAGAAGCAAATGAAAAAAGAGATATATTTTTTTTATTTACGTGCTAAATGAAGCAACAAAGGGAAAATGCCGACAAGCACAAAACCAAGAAAACAAAATAAAATTCTGGCTTAAAGCGTAGATCGAAAAGAACCAGAGCAAAGACACACAATGGCAATCAAGAAAGCACCAACTCTTACACTTGTCTAAAAACCATAAAAACACAATTTTTTTATTTTTTATTTATTTTTATCAAATATCAACTAAGAAAAAACAGGCTAAGGATGAGAGGCCCTAACCTACTAACTGTGCAATCCTAGACTCAAACTCCTGAGAGGAACACTTCTCACCACAGGAGGGGATGACTGCCCCACCCTGAATGAAAAGCTACCTGTCAAACCCGCGACTGTTACTGAAACAACACACATGCCAACTCGTTCTGAGCTATAACAGAGCACGGGTACCCGCGGGCTGAACTGGCAAAGGCCGCGTGTATGTATCAAATCCAAGACAAAACTAAACACAGGCAGCTCAGACCGGGAAGAGGCCTCTGGTATTGACAGCCAGGGTCTCTTGAAGGCTTGGATGCTTCTTCTTTAACAGAAAAGAAAAATAATTGCAAACAATAACAAATGAAATAAAGCAGACTGAGACATGACTGTGAACCAGCAAGACGCAGACACGATCCAGAAAGCCCCCTGAGAATGTAAAATTCTGACAGGGAAGAGGGGACTGCCTCTTAAGCTCTCTGAGTCCTACACGCTACTGAAACCTCTACAACTAGCGTTCAAACGCGGGCTGTAGAAGGTTAGGGCGTGGGTTACACGTGTGCAGGCCTTCTACAGGCCGCGTGTACTTCCGTGTGTCCTGATAATTAATTTCAAGAAACAGTCAAGGAAAAACTAGTATTAAGAACCAGGTTCCCTACTAGCTCTGACCTAACAGAAAACAAACATGCAAAGAAAACAGAAAATTCAATCCTTTAAACTACCCAAAAAACCTCAACTAAATCTAGAAACCCTAAGAGTATCTTCCCCAGTGGAGTCGTCAATTCTGTTGTTGGGAAATAATACCCTACGGACTAACAAGCTAGGGCTGAACTTGTATGCAGATCATGACCTTAAAGAAATCACTTTTAACCTATCACCCCAAAATTCAAACCCCTTTTTCACACACAAGCATGGAAAATACCTACTAACCTTTTTACTGATGTTTGGTGCAGATCCTCCGTTGTGCTTTGTTCACTTGCTAGTGCTGCTCCTTCCAAAGACAATCCTGCAATCAAGACAAAACACTACACATGCATGCTATTTTTCTAATTGAAGGTTAGAGATTAAGCATAAATCAAATAAAATATATATAACTCGTGCATTGGGACGGGAAAAGTGTTCTTTTATTAATCTCAAGATGAATCAACTTACAATAATGATAGAGACCGGCCATCGTTCCTCGATCTTGATCCTAGGCTCCTCTTCTTCTTTGTCCTCCAACTACTTTGCTTTAATTCTCCTTAAGCTTGAGGAAAGGATAAAGGGTTGGGACAAATGGATTCGGCAATTGGGCAGAGTTTCTTTGCTATCTTTTTCCTCCTCCAAATAGTACCCCTACCCCTTCTTTTATAGGCTAGAAGGAGCTAGGGTTTTGGACGAACTCTCGGCCATGCATGGCCCAGAGTTTCAGTTAACTGACCCATAGTTTTTTGTCCCGTCGACAACTTTCCTGTTTTTGTGCTTTGTTAGGTAAACGTGAGTTGTAGTAGGCTAGCCAGCATTCCAACGCGTGCAGTAGTAGGCCTGCCAGCGTTCCAACGCGTGCAGCAGTAGTTTAGGGCGCGTTTTACTTGATTTAAGAGGATTTTCAAGAGTTTATTCAGCATGGCTTTGGCAAGGAAGGGATATGAGTTGGCCTGATGCCAGGTAAGCATGTGTGGTGCAATTTAGGGTTACAACATATATTAACTACTATGCTCACATGCACAGGTTGAGGGTGTTTTGGTTGTAGCAAATGCTTACTCGACCCCCTTCGAGCCTGTATGTGCCAAATGCAATTCTCCTGCTTCTACCTCTGCATTCATAAATGATGGCACAATTGATTGTCTATGATGTGGTACAAAATGCCCTTACATATGCCTCAATGCTGTCATCCAAATCCTCAACAACACAACTTTACATTGTACAGTTAGAAAACCTGTATTACAAGATGTACTTCCTGGGTTGACAGAATTTCCATATGTAATATACCTACAGAAAAAGGCAAACATTGTTTACATGCTACACGACTTCTGTGTCCATAGAAAATTTACCTTAAATGAGGACAATGCCAAACTACATATCGGTTGAACCAAAAAACAAACTTCATATCATGCATTGACAAGAAACAAAACAATCTGATCTGTCTTTATCCATGCTGCCCAATCAAGATATGAATAAAGTTTTGCAGTACCATGACAAAGTGAACTGGAAGTGCATAATATTGTTGAGTCTAGGAATGAGAAGCATGAGGAAATACCTCATACAAAGTACCCAATTGTGAATAACTCAGCTCCATCCTTTGATCCGTTGAAATGGCTTGCTCCTCTAAATAGAAGCATCATGCATTTTCAATAATATTGCAAATTTGGCATTGTTCAAACTCCATTAAGTTAAATGTTGACACTCTTTTCTAGTACTAGTAATGTTAGAACATTTTCAGGTCAACGTGATCTTGGCTCATAGTAATATCAGAAGAAAATGTTCATAGTGATCTTGGTGCATAGTAATATAGTAATCAACGAATTTCTTGGTGCGCTTATAAATGGGATACAATGCCCAATCTTTGCTGATTTTTTCCTGTGTTGTGTTTGGCATACTTTTGATCATGTGCTTTGGTATTGTAGCTCAAGGTTCTCATGGGCCTGGTTTTTGGATTATGATTGGATAATAGATTCAATATCTTAGCGGTTTCTCTATGATCTTAAAGAATATACAAGCCCTACCTTGCCTTTTAATGTAGGCTCTGTGGAGAAAATGTAATATGTAGTTCATTTGACCAGTTTTACTTGATTAATGAAATTACCAAAATTATTCTTCAAAAATATTTTGAATATATATATATATATATATATATATATATATATATATATATGCTAGTTGAAGTCAAATGGGAATATGATATCAACCACACAAAATTAAAATTCAAGTTCTTCAGTGTTATATTTATGGTCAAGTTGATAGTACAATAAGTTTATTTGAACAACCCTCCATTGATTTCTTTGTAGCTTTTCGATGCTTCTCTTATGCAAATACATACTAGAAATTTTAAGTATGACTCACTTTCTCTATTCTTTGGTTAAAGAGCCTATAGAGCTGTGTAAAGGACTTCATAGTTACCGTTGGTCCTAAAGTCTGCACCTGATTGCTAAAGGGAAGATCTAGGCCACCGCAAGTTTGGAATGCTCGTTCTTTTCAATTTGTTGGTCAGTTAGAGGGTTGGTTCACCAACACAAGAGCATGGTGAGATTGACAAGATGATATGGATGATGGTTCTCCTTGGCTACTAGTGCACTAATGACAGACAAGTGACATAATAGAGGTAAAAACAGAGGGAAACAGCAATGAAACCATTCAATGAATAATCTGCTGCAAGAAGTTTAATACTTAAAATAATATTTCAAGGCATTAAACAATGTATCAAAAACACAATTACTCTCACATGTTGCAATAAACACAAATCTTTATTGAAGCATTAGCTGTTCTCACAGGTACCCCAGTCGCCTAGAGTGACCGATAGCCCGATCTACCAAATTGACCTCCCTATTATCGAATCGAAAAAGGTGAATATTATGGGATTATATTTTTTTATGTGTGTGAGTATTGAATTGGAAAAAAATGTTGCTTATTTTAGTTTTTTTAAGGCATTATCACAGTAAGAATGAAAAATTATGCTAACCCACTATTATATACAAAGGCCAAACATCAATAAGGCCTGTAAATTAACTATACATAGTTACAACCAAAAATCAAGTTATAGTTTATATTTTCACTTACTCACACCCTTTTTAATGATACAAACACAATACAAAATGAGTATGTGGATAAAATATTGGACTAGAAAATGATGATTTGGCAACAAGTGCAAATTCTAACTGATCCAGATTATTTTCAGCACGAAAGGAGAGGGGAGATATAATAAATAAATATACAGAGATGTCTCATATATCCAACAATACAACAAAAATATATCATAGATGAAACCATAAAAACAGAGATACAGTAATACACAATTTCTATTAATGAGCGAAAATGTACAAAGACTGTAAAAATACAGAGTGGAAGTCTCGCTAGAATGGTGATAGGTTATCTCTGAGAAGAGATGTGACGACTACTCGCATTCGCAATGAGATGATCGTTACAATGAGGCTCCAAAGGTATTTTTAAAATAAGTAAAATCCAAAACCCTAACCCCGAAAGATGAAAAGTTAAAAGGTTTGCGGGCCCTAATGGGTGTTGTTGATACGTCAACTTCCCAGGGGCGTAACCTTTGCATAGAATATCTGTTTGGGGCGCTGGATACACCGTTGGAAAGGTCTAACCTAGAAGAACGATTTTAGACTGGTCCAGGTTAGTGCATTGTTTAGTTGCTTGGACCCTAGATCCCCAAAAAACGTCATTTAGGGCCTCTAAACGACCCTGGAAATTTGGAAACCGAAAAACTGTCAAAAAACTGCCAAGGTGGAAAACTATTTTTTGAGCTAGTGGAATAGGTGGGTGGCCATCGATATCCACTTGGATCAATCCTCCCTCCTTAGGAATCAATGTTCTCCATTGCGTTGAGTTCCCAGTGGAGAGGGGGAAGCGTTTGCTGAATCTGAATCTTGGTGAGATGCTTTCCTTACTAGAGACGTCGCACTGCTTGGTTTGTGGAAGTCTATCATGAACCTGTTGTTGGTGGGATTGAATCTTTTCAACTAGTCAGGATACATGAGATGATTGTGTAAAGAAGGAATATTTGTGTTTTGTTGCAATCTTGTCGACCTTCTTCTGTTGGATAGAAGGTGCTTTGGATGAGGTTGTAGTGGTTTCAATATCCTTCTGTTCCCCTTTTGAACATATTGTGAAGAAGCTAATTTTTTTAGTATGAGATACTACCTTGTAACACTGTTTAGGTGGGACAATAGTTGGAACTACCTCTGGTATTCTGTAGAGATGAACCCCCAGAGAAACAATGACACTAGGGGGTTGAGACTCATAAATAGCATGGCATTTCCACATATATGGTTGGCCCAAGAGAACATCACAAACATCCAGTGGGGAAGCATTAGATAATCCCTCATCCTTGAAGGGCTGGATGTTGTATGAAAATCGACACTGTTGGCTGACATGAAGATCCCGTCCCTAGCGAAGCCACCCGATGTTTTATGGCTGCGGGTGTGGTGTTGTCGACAATCCCAATTGTTTGACGACCTCTGCTGAGATGAGGTTCTTTTGGCTTCCGCTATAAACAATAAAATGCAGTGGGGTCCCCTTCACCCACATGTGAATGAAAAAGGAACTCCACCTCTTCAGGATCTGTTGGTTCTTTTGGTTGAATTGTTGTGGTCGCGACAATAATAGTGGGGTCTGTGTCGATGATCTGCCTTTTACCAGTATTTTCATAATCATATTCTAAATCAAGGTTCGGCTCCTTATATTTGATCTCAGCTACCAATGACTATTTTGAGCGACATTCATCGGTGTTGTTCTAGGGGATTTTGTGGAAATCACACCATTTCCTAGTGTCCTTCTTTGTCTTCTCATGACCCTTCTTTTCTTGTGGCTTAAAATGGTTTTCAGGAAGCTATTTGTTAGGGTCATTTTTATCATACTTTTGTTGTTGCAGATTTGCAGAGCTGAAATCTTGCTTGTTCTGGTGCTTTAATTTCTGCTCGATTTTAACAACATATCGATAAGCAACAGCGAGTGATGAGATGTCTAGAAAATCCATTTCAGTTTGGATGTATCTGTGTAGAGCCCCACAATATTTTAGAAGCAAATGTCATTCAGAGTCCTTGATACCTAGCTTGGTGTGCAAGGTATGGAAGGTATTGGTGAAATCCAAAACTTCTTAACCCTTTCTTGCTACAATGTGGTCCATATCATATACTGGTCCTCATAGTTTCCAACATGGTAATATTGTTCCTTTACTGCATCCACAAAAAAATCCCATGTGGGCTCGACTCCATATATTCTAGACTCCTCTGTGGAAATTTTCTCCCAGTAAGTTTCCCACCAATGTTTGACATGGGGGAGATCCTTAAGGAGTGTGAAGGTGATCTTTTCCCTGTCGGAGAAATTATAAACAGATAAATAACCTTCTATCATATTTAACCATTTTTATAGGGCATCCGCATCTATCTGTCCTTCAATTATGGGAATATCAAAATTAACTTGTACCTTGAAAGGCGAGGTGCTTCCAAAGTGGTCTCTTTATGAAGACGTGCTTGTTGTTATCGGTAGGCGTTGAAGGATGTGGGAAAAATTATCCATCATTTCGTCCCTCTGTCGCGTGAGAGCTTGCTCAAGCAACCAATTGATAGAATCGTCTGCTCTGTTGTTTTTCTTTTCTTCTGCCATTGAGGGTTTATTGGGTGTATGAGAGAGATTTTCCTCAAGAGAGACAAGCTCGAGACCCAACTTTCTATACTCAGACCTCGTCAGGGACATGCACTGAAAACTTGTCAAGAGTAGCCTGCTTTGATAAAACTGATCCAGATTATTTTCATCATGAAATGAGAGATGAGATATAATAAAGAAATATACAAATATATCTTAGATATCCAACAATATAATAGAAATATATCATATATGCAACCATAAACACAGAGATACAGTAATACACAATTTCTATTAATGAGCGAAAATGTACAAAGGCTGTAAAAATACAGAGTGGAAGTCTCGCTAGAATGGTGCCAACTTATCTTTGATAAGAGATGTGACATCTACTCAAATTCATAGTGAGATGATTGTTACAATGAGGCTCCAAAGGATTTTTTAAGATAAGTAAAGTCCAAAAACCTAACCCCAGAAGATGAAAAGCCAAAAGGTTTGCGGGCCTCGATGGGTGTAGTTGATACGTTAACCTCCCGGGGGTGTAACTTTTTCATGCAATATCTGTTTGGTGCACTCGATACACCATTGGAAAGGTCTAACCGAGAAGAACGATTTTTGACAAATCCAGGTCTATACCCTAAGCAGTCGCTTGGACCCCAAATCCCCAAAAAACCTCGTTTAGGGACTCAAAACGACCCTCGAAGTTTGGAACCCAAAAAAATGCCAAGGTGGAAAATTGTTTTTTGAGCCAATGGAATAGGTGGGTGGCCACCAATATCCACCTAGATCACTAACCCACCATTAACTACCAATTCCAAAGTTTTAGTAGCCTGCAAACTTTAGAACTCCCCTAGCCATATTTAGCGATGACACAAATTTCTTAGAGCTTGGGAGCTTTTGAACATGGAGCATGAATATCTCCCAAAGTGACTTTCTCCCACAGTGATGTGGAAGCCTCTCGTCACTTCGGATTTTGGGACTTCGGGAGTTGCAGAGTGCATAACATACATATCCTCCGTAGGAAAGAACTTCCGAAGTCATTAAACAACACTATTTACTTGTTAACCCAAGATTAATATAATATTATCATTAACTAATTCGGGAGTTCGAGACTTTGGCTCTTTGGTGCTCTGGGCTTCGGGAGAATTGTGTTTGTTCTGGATGGAAAACTTTCAGAGTGACATTCTCTTAGAGTGATGTAGAATCCTGATGTCAAAAGGCTGATGTGTCACAAAAAAATATGTGGCACGTGTCACTTGAAATAGTGTAGATGACAAACCCAAAATATGCTTGAAATGAGTGCCACATGTCATGGTCTAGATGAGTTCCATGTGTCCTGACTGATGGATGCCACATGTTTGCGATAGTTAGATGCCTCATGTTGGCGATGAATTAATGCCACATGTCTCCAGTACTTAGGGCTTCATAGGTTTCTGAATGCGGAGCTTTTATAACTCTTGGAGAAGTATGGGCCAGAGTGATGTGGCGGCCTCGCATCACATGATGTCATGTGTCTTTACTGATGGATGCCATGTGTTCTTCACGGGTGAGTACCACGTGCCTCTGGCACTTCACGCTTCGGGATTTTCTGTATGCAGAGTTTGTATAACTCCCAGAGTGGTACATGTTGATATTATGGTAGCTGTGGGAGGTATTTACCTCCACGTGTAAACCTGACAAGAATAGAATATTCCGGGAAGCAAGAAGAAACCCTAATTAGTTGGCTAATAACCCTAGAAGACAAGTCATCTCAAGAGAATGACTTGTATTAGTTTATTAGCCTCCAAGAGAAGAAGTCGGCTAAAGGAAATGTTATATACTAAAGAATTAGTACCCGGAATGAGAATTCGGCCCAGGCAGTCTGCCATAATTAGTATAAATATAGGAGGCCAGTCTTCTTTCTAGCCAGGCATTCTTAGAACTGCAAAAGCAACATTTGTGCACACTGTAGTTGGCCAATTGTGCGCAAGTTTGGAGGAGATTTGCTGTTGTAGCTGCTGTAGCTAGAAGGTTTTGGTTTTGGCTTGGACTATCTCTTGGTTATGGTTTGGACTCTTTGATCAACTCTTGTTACTCTTGCTTGGTGTGTTATCCTTGGAGAAAGGCGTTCCACTCTTTGTTTGGCAATCTAGCCTAGGGTTTGCTTCCAGAATGATTCTCTGTCAAAGTTAAGGTGCTCGGGGGTGGCTTCAGCCTATGGTTGGGTGACAATAGTGATATAGTCTATGGTTAAATGATCATATCCATAATATTCTAACAGGTTATGGGCCCACACCTCCTTCATTCAGTCTAACCACTGGAAGGGAGCATAGCCATAAGGATACAAAGCTCGTTGAAGAATTTCCGCTAGGGTTTCTAGCAGGAGCACTTACTAAATTATTGCTGCTAGGGTTACTAGCAGGTGCAGTTGAAGAAACCCTAACCCTCTTGTTGAGGCACCTTAAGTGAAGGTATTGACCTAATTTTCAGATAGACCAGTGCACCCTAGCCTAACGCATCTCTTGGTACTCTCAGCAAGCTAAGACGTCAAGTTTGATTTTTTGGTCAAATCTAGGATTGACCAAGTCAAAGAAACCATGACTTACTCTATGAAGTTAGAAAACAAGTTAGAAGGGGCTTCTAACTTCAGAGCATGGAAGACAAGGATTGATCTCATCCTTTCCAAGAACAAAGTGTTGGATATCGCGAAAAGAAAGGTCGTGGAACCAAAGTTTGAAGAAGGAAAAGAGAAGGAGTTGCAGAACATTGCAGTTATGGAGAAGTTCAAGGACAATGACATCAATGCCATGAGTATCATAGTGGAATCTATAAAATACCACTTGATACCCTACATCTTCCATCTTGATTCATCCAAGAAGATGTATGATGCCCTAACAAACCTCTTCTCAGTCAGAAACATTGGACAAGTAATGAGTCTGAAGAATGAGCTCCATGACATGAAGATGAATGATGATGACAACATAACATCATACTTTGTGAGGATCTCTCAATTAAGAGATCAACTACAAGATATTGAAGAGATCATCTCAGAGAAGGAACTGGTAAATATAGTACTCAATGGCCTTCCCAAGACATGGGATGCATTTTCCGCAAGCATGAACACAAGGAAGGAGTATCCTACATTTGAAGAAATTTGGACTTGTTGTGCACAAGAAGAATCGAGGATTAGTGCAAAAGAGAAACCCCAAAATAAGTACGATGATAAAGCCTTCACAACAAGGTTCAAGGATTTCAGGAACAAAAGGAAGTTTGGTTCAAGGAAGAAGCCAAATCAAGATAAAGATATGTCAATAATACAATGCTTCAATTGTCGAAAGTATGGTCACTACAAGAATCATTGTCCTGAGTTAAAAAGAAGGAAGGAAACACACAAAGCATTAGTTGCCGAAGAAAGGGAACCCTCAAAGAAAGCCAAGTAGGACAAAACAAACTTCTTATTCTAAGACAAGGTAACAATACTCTTCATAGTTCTTGTACATACCATGTTTTCTGCACATATGTTGCATATCTGTTTCTTAGAAGATAATATGTTCCAAGAGAAACTATACCTATGGAAGAACAACAAGATAAGGATTGCTATCACTATGACTACAAGTCAGACAATACACATGAAAGGATGAAGTACATCAACAACCCCTGGTAACAATTCATGTAGAAGTTATTACATAAGTAATAGCTGCAAGATAAGCCGAAATCAGAATCAATCTTGAAGAAACCTAGAATAATTAAAGACAGAAAGAAGTCAACAATCAAGAGGAAATTAGAGAAAGACTTATGACACTTTACAAAAGGCAATAAGGATGCAAACAGAAGCATGGAATCTGTTAGATGGAGAGAGCCGATTATATATTCCAAAAGAAGAGCATGCATTCATACATGAAGCAAGGATTAAGAGGGAGATAATCCTATGATCCATTGAAGATGATGAAGTATATATCCATGGTAGAAACCATGAAAAGCAGTACGTGTTCAGTTTGAATTTAGAAGATTCATCCTTCTTCGAAAAAAATCCTTAAAGTATCCATGGTTTTCCATCCACAGCCATGATCCTATGATGAATGGAATAAGTTGGAATCTTCAAAGCATGGAATCTATAGAAAACTCCATGGAACCAAGAGCTAAAGAGAAACATGAGGAAGAACATGAAGATTCCAAGAAAGAAAGAAAAGCCAGAACAACCAGTCATTGTATCGAGAATCACAAGATTTCCAGCCTGATATGAACTCACTAAAAGCAATCAAGCAGAGGAACTGAAAGTTGTGATGAAGAATAGTGTATGGAAGACTTATGAATGTAAACATTGCAATATCTAGAACTAGAGTCTCTCCCAGATGGAGGGAGAATACTATGATGATTGCTTGTTCCAGTAAACCAGACATACCTCTACATGAGCCATTATATCATCCGCAATATCCATGGGATTGACATACAGTGAATGCAAAGCTTATTCTCCAGAATAATTGAACAAAGAGCGTATGAGGAGCAACCTCAAGGATTTGAGGTATACCCGAAAGTGACCCTTGTATGCAGATGAAAGAAGACAACTTGGTGGAGAACCTCCAATGCATAGCAAAAGTGTGGTGAAAACTTTTTATATTATATAAGAATGATTACTCAGAACTCCAGAATGATGGATTTCCAATCCATGACAAAGATCTCATGATGACAGAAGAAGTGCCACATGGATATGTTCCAGTTTGAGCCTTGCCACAATGTTATGAGCTAGCAGGAAACAAAAGAGCTAAATTCAACTATGATATACTATAATGATCAGAGTTATATGAAGCCTTCATAGAAAACTAGTTTTCCAGAAAGACCGAAGTACATTGAGATCAAGCATTACATTCTCCATGATGAAGTCTAGAAAGGAGAAGTGGTTCTCCAATATATATATATATATATATATATATCTCCACAGATGAGCAGATAAGCAGACATTATGGTAAAGCCTCTGCCCAAGGTGAAAGAGTTTGCGTACTCAAGATGAAGCTCATGGAGACGACTTCCTTATTGAAAAAGGAAGAGATGACTCCCAGGTTGGGAGGGAGCACTGATGTGTTATTGATTTATGGAAAATCATGTTTTTGGTTCGAAAAATGGTCCAGGATGAGCAGTTCCTTTCCAGTTCAGAAAGTGGTTTGAGATTTCTGACAGACAGGAATTTTCCATTTTGGAAAATGGTCAAGATCGAACGGTCATTTTCGTAATGAAAATGGTTTGATGGATTGTTGATGTACCATAGATAGTGATTCCCCTTGTGGTTAACATTGGGAATGGTCTAGGACAGTCTCTCTTCTTGACGGTCACTCTCAGTAGTGGTCAAGAAGACTGGTCTTCCTAGCTAGACAGTCATTCTTTCGAAGCTCACAGTTGTGAGCATTTTCGAAGAATGGTCCATTTTGGAGGTTGGTGAAGGATAGTCATTTCCTTAGGAAATGGTTTGGACAGTCATTCCCTAGGGCAGATTTATTCTCTCCAAGTTGCACTTTGTTTAGTGCCAAAGGAATGGCCCAGATAGGTGAATGGTCCAAGTTCAACAATTAGGGACAGGCATTCCCTAGGGAAGACTCATTCTCTCTAGGTTGCACTTTGTTTAGTGTCGGAGGAATGGCCCAAATAGGTGAATAGTCTAGGATCAGAAATCGGGATAATTATTCTTCCTTGCTTGAGAAGAATAGTCCAGATAGATCATCATTGATGTTTGACCTTTTGAGGGCAGATGCTCTTCCAGATCTCATAGATGTGAGTGGAAGAATGGCCCAAATGATTTAGTTTATATCATAACAATGTTTTCTGTGCAGGTTGGTATAAGATGATATGATTGTTATGGAGACTGTATGTCTCCAGACAATAGATGTATACAACTATGGTGGATGTGTTCCACTGATTGTGACTATATGTCACTGATCAAGTATATGTGTGCTACTTGGTGTGGTAGTGTACCACTGGATTGTAGTTGTGTACTACCATGGATAGACACAGTTGTGTTCTATTGAATGACATTGTTCCAATTGACTTGAAGACTATCAGTAGTGTTGGAAATGATTATCAGCTAGATGGATGATCAATGGACAGAGTTACCCAAGACAAAAAATGATCCAGGATATTTATTCTTCTAGGACATATGTCCGGATTAGAAGAATGGTTCTTGTGTCACTCTATGGAGTGAGTGACTTATCCAGCATCATGTCTGATTACTCAGATGGAGTATGGTTTTGAGAGATGATGTAGTTGATGACATTGATAGTGATGATGGTGCTCATGATCTAATCATGAGATAGTCTATACGACTATGTTGATGCTACCAGGTGAATGGTATGTTTGTGCTCAAGACCATTACCTTCAATACCTCCCTAGCTAGGAGGGAGTGTTGATATTATGGTATCTACATGAGGTATTTACCTCCACGTGTAAATCTGACGAGAATATAATATTCCAGGAAGCAAGAAGAATCCCTAATTATTTGGCTAATAACCCTAGAAGACAAGTCAACTCAAGAGAATGACTTGAATTAGGTTATTAGCCTCCAAGAGAAGAAGTCAACTAAAGGAAATGTTATATACTAAAGAATTAGTACCCAGAATGAGAAGTTGGCCCATTCAGTTTGCCAGAATTAGTATAAATACAAGAGGCCAGTCTTCTTTCTGGCCAGGCATTCTCAAAACTACAAAAGTAGCACTTGTGCACACTGTAGTTGGCCAGTTGTGCGCAAGTTTGGAGGAGAGTTGTTGTTGCAGCTGTTGTAGCTAGTAGGTTTCGGTTTTGGCTTGGACTATCTCTTGGTTATGGTTTGGACTCTCTGATCAACTCTTGTTACTCTTGCTTGGTGCACTATCCTTGGAGAAAGGTGCTCCACCCTTTGTTTGGATATCTAGCCTAGGGTTTACTTCCAGAATGATTCTCTGTCAAAGTTAAGGTGCTCGGGGTGGCTTCGGCCTATGGTTGGGTGACAATAGTGATATTGTCTATGGTTAAACGAGCACATCCATCATATTCTAACAATACGGGCCTGGAGTCATTAACCATTTTTATTTCTAATTAACCCAAGATTAATGTATCTTATTATTAAGTATCTTGAGAGTTCTTAACTCTGACTCTTCGACGTTCGACGATTTAGACCTTTTCTGGATTGAAAATTCTCGAAGTGGTATAGGCCCAAAGTGATGTGGCACTTCGAGCATTCAGATCTACGACACTTTGACTATTTGGGGCTTTGCATGTCCGCGCTTGTTCTTAAAACCTGCGTGATTTTGAAACTCTGAATGCGCAGGAGCTGTTGATATGAAGCCACATATAGGTGTTAATTTTTATGCTGGACTTTGGGTCTTCCAAAGCATCTTCCATCACCGTTTCTACATTTGGACCTCATCTTCTAAAGATGATTCTTTGTAGCCTAAATGGATAGTTGACTGATATGTCTAAGGATGACATCCCGAGTGCCCAATCTTAGAATATCTTCGAACACTTTAGAATTTTAAACTTTTAAATTTTAAAATCTTTTGTTTTTACCTCTTAAAAATAAAATTTCACAAAAAAAAATTAGGGAATTTCTTTTCAATTAAATAAATCCATGATCGTTATGTATTAATAAGGCGCTTTCAATATCGTCTGTTAAGGAGCTGCATTAAATTTGATCAAATGACTCTCGTGTTCTCTAGATTATAAACTTGCCCGAATTTAAGAAAAAACCTTCAACGGTCACTTCAGGAGTTTAAAGGCATCTAAACAAGAAAAACCCCGAATTTGCGAAGCTCCGAAGTCCCGAAGACAATTCCCCGCGATAATCTTTAAAAGGGTCTACGAATGAGTTATAGGACACATGCCATTAGATTTTTCTTGGACTGGCATGTGGCACTTATTTTTAACATTTGTGTCAGATTATTCACACATTTTCAGGTGAAACGTGTCACCCATCCTTTCTTGAAATATCACTAAAAATGATGTCATCACTGCCACGTCACTCTGGGAAATTTCCCTTCGGAAAATAAAACAAAGAATGGGTTCAGGACCGTCGAACTATCAAAGTGCCGAAGCATTTGATATCATAACAAATAAAAATGTTTCAAAAATCTAATAAAACATTTAACAATTTTAATTAATCATGATTAACTATTAAATAATCACTTTGCGAATTTGACCTTCGTGAGATTTTTGTTGTGCTACATCCAAAACTCCCAAATGCCAAAGTGTCGAAGTACGAGCTACACATTTTAGAATATGAACTCCCTGAGCTCCAGGGTTCCAAAGCCCCAAAATACCTATAATGGTTCAAATGTTTACTCCAGGAATTCCACCTTTGGAGGATTTCTATCATCCTTCATTCAAAACCCCCAAATAACGAAGTTCCAAATTACTTGAGGCTAAAGGATTTTTAAAGCATGATTAATTAAAACATAAAAGTGATTAGTTAGTGATTATTTGCTCCAATAATTTCGCCTTCCAGAGATTTCTATCGTCTTACATTCAAAACCTTTGAACGCCGAACCACCAAAGTATTAATGACATTTATAACTAGCTAAAGTTAAATATTTGGGTAAATATCGCAATCGCTAGTTAATAAATTCCATAGATTTTTAATAATCACCTTCTCATTAGATCAATACGAAGATTGATAGACTTTATGAATAAACATATTACGAATCTCAAGTCATTCTACCATTTGAAATTAGAGTTTTTCATTCAGTAATTGAGAGCTTATAGACTTCTCTTATCACAATAAGGTTAATTTCATTTCTCTGAGAATTATGGCGCCACACAAACCAGGGAAGAAACAAGATGCATCAACGAATGATTCCAACCCAAACACATATATTCTCTCAAACACCACTTCGCAAATTACATATGCCATCAAGTCTTGGAAACAGGTCTATGATATTTTGGAACATGATATTCTTCTCTTTCCGGACGATTCAATGAAAGAAGAAGACAAGTTGTTCTCAGCCAAGCTCAGATTGGTAGCTTAGTCTCAACTGCACAGGATTTCTGCTCGACCAAAGATTATACTCTATAATGACATGATAAGTTTGGAGCATGTTGGCATTCAAACCAGAAGCATTATCAATTACCAGAACACCTCTATTGGCTCCTTTCGACCGTAGGACATACAAGTAATGTATAAAATATCTTCCACACCGAAAGACACGTATAGTGCAACATTTATTCTGGATTTTGAAAGGAGGGAATGCACTCAATATGGCATAACTGGTCATGACATAATTAAGAACTGGTGGGGAAATCCAACCAAGTTTAAATCTGACGCTCATGGTATATATTCCACAACATATTTAGATGCTCACATTTTATACATTGCCATGATTCTCTGTCGATTATTTGGAAGGAAAAACCCTGCAAATTTCACAGTTGAATGGGTGTCTATAATCAATGAAGTGGTTGAAGGCTATACTTTCAACTGGGAAAAAAATATTCAGATAACCTAGCTAAGGAGGTTTCTGAGTAGAAATCGTTGAAATCAAGAGGGAAACATGATCCTTTTTACATGTCCTCCTACATCATGGATTCCATTTGCTTCATGAATCCATTTCCCCTAATGAACTAGAGCTGGACCTTGGCTAGTTCCGAGCCTATACATTTCTATCACTCCAAACTATGGGAAGAAAATGCTAAAGATTTATTTTATGAGATATGTCACAATGTAGTGGTACTTATTCATGTAGCTATCTATGGTCACCCTCTACCCAGGATTTAAGAGAAGATTATGGAGAACTTAGGCATAAGTGCATATTCGTACATTGAAGAGAACTTCTCTTACACCAGAGTGTTTGACTGCTTCATTTCTCCCCATGCCCTTCCAAAATTCCTGCCTAATAGGATGGTATGCAGAGAAGTGGCATACCAAACAGTGGCAGGAGGAATCGCCAAGGACTTGAAAGTGGTTCAGAAAAAGGTATGGCCAACTTTTCCCATACAGGTTGGCATGTTTACATTGTTAGATTTTGGTCATACAAAATCCAAGGTTGCAGCCTTGGAAGATGTCAAATTAGTTGACATTGAATTCAAAAGACATGATCCTCATAGGATGGTAGAGAAAAATTTGGCCTAGTTCTACATGAAAATATATATACACGAAGACTCCCCTTATGACGATGTTTTTCGAGGAGCTAGATCCTATGAAGAAGTCCAAAACAGATTTCAGACTCTGCCTCCAGACCAACATGTTGGTTTCCTCAGCTTTCAAAATCACAGAAGGAACATCTAGCCTAATATTTTGCAAGGAGAGTCAAATCCCATTCCATCTTCACATGAAACTAGATCCACAAAACCCTAGCCAAGTATCTCCACTGAGGACAAAACTGAAGAAGTATTGAAGAATATAGATGCATTATTTAAAGATATAAAAGCATCAATGTTAGGCCTAAATGATCAATAGTTATTAGCTTCCCTTGAATCCTTCATGAAACATGGTCATGATTTCCCCCCTTCATCACCAATTACTACCACTGTTACTCCCAGTGTCACTAGTCTAGAAAAGTCTACTGCACTTATTTCCCCTATTCCCTCAGTAACTCCTTTATCAACCAGTTTTGAGGTTCCCAGTTTCAAACTCATCCATCTAGATGAAATCACTCCCATATTGTCTGAATATATTCCCCCATCAAGTTTCTTTTTCAATAAGAAAAGAAAATATATCATTAGAAAAAAATCTCAGCGGAAGGAAGGAGTGACCACCAAGAGACACCTAATAGTATATGATGGACATGAACAAAATGACGCTGAATTTTCCAAAGAGGTTGCAGATTCACTAGGAGCCTTTGCCACTACCAACCAATGGTCAATGGGTAATCTTACAAAGAAACTAGAAGAAAAGTATCTCTTGGTTGAACGGTTGCAGAATGAAATCCAAATCAAAGAATAGATTATCAGGAGCATAATGAATTATGACATAGAGAAAATTAGGTTGGATTATCAACAACAATTGAAGAAACTACAAGAAAAATTGTAGGTGAGTGTCCAGAATTTACAGACTAGTAATTCCATGATTACTCAGCGGGACAGTTCAATACAACAATTGCAAACCAGAATAGCTTCATTGGATTATACAAAGATAGATAATACTGCATTAAAAAAACAAGCATCTAAAATTAATGAAAAGCTGGAAGCTGTCCAGCAAGATCTATATCAAAAAAAGGATACTGTTCATAAATACTATAAGGCAATAAATAATTATTTGAAAAGTATTTATGGGAAAGAAAACGATGCCTATATGGCTAGATCCAAATTTCAGGAATTCATTGTATGCAGGAAGAAATCCAATATTCCTGGTCACACCCCTTTTTCACAATATGAATAGGTAAAAGGTGAAATGGCCTTGAAAGTTTGGGAGAAGAACCTAGAAGAAAGAAAGAAGATTTCTAGGGAGGAAAAGGATGATTTTCTTAATACCTTGTTTGTTGTAGAGACAAAATTGGTTGAATTCAAAGCTAATGATATCTCTGAGACACTCGCGCAAATCGACATAGAAAAGAATAAAGAAAGCTCCAGAAAGAATAAGGAAAGTATACAATCTATCATCCAATAGATGAACCAGATTGTTTTGCTCAAGATCAACGAGTTGTTGGTAAAACCTAATTTGCAACACCTAATTACAGCTCGGGAAGTAATGAAGATCCATGAGAAGCTACCACTAGTACACACAAAGGTATTTTCCTTCGAATTGAACAAGAACATTGAACCTTCGAGATTTGTGATAACATTGATGGAAATGTGTACCCAGTTCAATGAACAAACGAAAGCAAGCACATCCGGGAGAAAATAAAGGAACTTATGAAGCATCAGCACATCAAGCCATAACTCAGCAAAATCTATGTTTTGTTTTTCAATTTGGATTGTATTCTATATTTAAAGAAGATATTGTGGAAAGTATAATTACTTCTAGTTAAGAAATTTTTTGTATAAATACATAGATCTTAGATCTATTCCAGGCTTCTTCTGGCTAAATGTAAAAGAGAGAACTTATTGAATATTAATACAAGAGAAGAAAGAGATTATAAGTCTCCTTTAATTTGAGTTATGTGTTTTCCCTGTGTTTCCATTTCCTCTTCATATTAGCTTCTTTTTGTAGTTCTTCAAGATTGAATAATTACAATTTAGTAATACATCTATTGTGATATTAATACATCAGAAGTCCATTCAGTTACATTTTTTCCTCCATTCTTATTCTGAGTAAAAAAATGACCTCTAATCTGTGTAAATTTTTGCATTCTTAATCATCTGTCAAAGGTACATCTTCATTTTTTCTACTACTGCAAATGAGTGTAATTCATACCTTGCTTTATTTTAATAATTTTGTGAATCATTTCTACATCACTTAAAATTAAATTTACGACTCAACAAACGAGATATTTCCTCAGTATTGTCTTATCATAAATTTCACTTAAAGTTACATCTTAGAAGCACTATAAAAATGCACACATCGCATAAGACTCTGCCATTGATCTGGCCAGTCCACACCATTTCAATGCGAAATAACTGGACAATCATTAAAGCCATTAAAATCCACCTCGTCAACCCTACCATTTCGACACTTTCAGATTAGAATTGGAAGTTGAAACTATGTTATTGTAGAACAACCCCTATTATTAAGAACCCCTTACATTAAATGCTAAGAAATACAACATTTCATGTCTCATATGCTGACATAAATTTGATAAAACCGGGGAAGGACATCCCAATCAAAGAATATGGCACTGTAGAAGTAGCTTGTATTTATTACGATTACGATTGTGTGGTAGGTTAACCACACGCTAAAGTTGGGCACACAAGTAGCGTAATTTGAGTGAAATTGGTTTCAAGTAAATCCTCGTTCGGTGGTCATATAAGTAAACTAAACATTGTTTAGTTATGTAAGAATCAATCTCAGGAACAACACAATCCTTGAGAATTTGTGCTATGTGTTGATTCCATTCCTGTAGTAGAGGTCCATCATACCTAATTCTTTCCCTTTTGTTTATCCCACAACTCATCTAAGTGAGTGTTCTGAGTGGGAAACATAAACAAGTCGTTTCAGATCCGTTTAGTGTTGATTAGTGAAAAGTGAGGATGAAATCAAATGATGATCTCCGACCATTATCAACTTACCTCATGCCAAATCTCTCGAATCGATGAATTTTGCATATGCTACGGGAATCAATGGTCCCCACTCTCTTTCAATATCAACAACCCACAATTACTTCATACCTCCATACCTATGCATTTATTCCCAATTCAACCCGACATGGATTATGCTGCCATGCAACTCTTGTTCATATTTACATTTACATAGTATAGTTAACTTTTATAAATTTTTGAATTTTCTCTTACAAGTTAGTGTATCTTCTTTGTGCTTATCTATAATGTGGATTTGAACTAGGCTACTAGATCTGGTCCTTGGGATCTATATTTGGTTCTTGGTTTGCTTGTTCCCGCAATGCAAAGGTCTTCTCACTCATTCTCAACTATAAGCAATATTCAGATATGAATTCTCCACACAACATCCATTGTGATATCCCACTTAGTGTTTGAGATAATTCATCTTGGTAGAGTCGAATGTTGGTCTATGTTTAGTGTGACCCAAACATGCTATTCCATCACATATCAATCCCACAAAAAGAAGCGTGGCCCACCTTTTCGTGCTAGTATTAGTTTCTTCCTTGGCATGGAAACAACTATCTTGTGCTTGCACATGCTTGCAAGAATGTCATGGAGTTCTCTAAAATGCCTCCAAAGGTCATTGACCTCCTTGCACATGTATTTGGCACATCTTCAAGAAGGAAAAATTCTTTTAGAAGATTGTAGGTAGCAATTGAAGTGGTGTATCCTTGGTTGTTGGCATCAACTCATTGTCCTCTTCAATGGTGATGCAAACCTCCTGTAGTGATATCTCTCCATGCACCATTTCTACTCCTTGAATTGGAGATATAGGAAGATATTTATCTTCTATACTCTTCATTGTCCACACCCTTCTCTTGGCTATGCATATTCTAGGGTGAATCTTCAGATGAAGTTTCCAACACTTCACTTCCCAATGTCCACTCAAATTGTAGTGGTGGAAAATTTTGTGTTGTTTCTACAAGGATTTTCTTTCATACTCCTCCTCCTCATGTGCCTCTAAGTTCAATGTTAGATTGGAGAAGTATTCTTATCGTTACTCCTTTGAAACCATTCAGGCTTGTGGCATACGTCTGGCTTCTACTAGCAAGATGCCTCAATATGACCTTTCCTCTTGCAAAATGAGCAAGCCTCTAAGTACCAATAATTGATTGTGTTGTGGCATTTCCTCTTGCAGTAGTGACAAACAAGGGATTTCTTGTTTGATGTAGGCCTCTTGATATTCTTCTCCTTCTTTTCTTAATTGATTGGCTTGCTTCTTCTTATGAGTGATGATGAATGGTGAGTCTTCAAGATCTTCTTCAATTCGCCACAAGAAGGATGAGGTGGTAGTGGGATTCCACCTTCACTTACTACTACTCTTTCTCCTAATGAGTAGACCAAATACAACATGTCTTTCTCCTTAGAAAAAGTGGTCTTCATGGTGAGAGAAGAGGGACTATCAATTCACCCCAGGAAAGTAATTACAATCTAGCAAGTAAAGTTGATATTTTTCCTATATAGGAAAAACAATTTTTATTGTAATAATTTTGTGTAGTGATTGGGATAGAGGCTTTGATTTAAGTAGTTTAAAATTGTTCACATTTCATTTGTACAAAATACTTATCACTGTTTTGAAGTATTTTCTACCCAATTAAAAAAAAATCTATCCATGCATCACTCACATTTCATTACTTCACCTTCTCCATCCTTCCCCTAATGACAAAGACACTAAAAGCATCCAAAAGAAGGAAGAAGAAGAAATTGTAAAGACAGAGAGTTATGTAGAGGCATCCAATAGAGGAGGCACAAAATTTCACAATTATGTAAGCAATAAACATGCTTTCAGTGTTCTCTAAGTTTGATATCCATGATTCCTAGTCAGTCATTCTTGAGTTGGGCATCAAGTATTTGTACACAAGGTTTATAGGCGGATTCTCATCTTCCCTACAATATTTTGTTTTCTATTTCTTTCCAACTACCCAAACTCATAAATTGAACTTGTTTGTGTGTTTGATTTGTGTCTCATAAATTCTAAGGTTAGGGTATACATTGATGTAATTGACTAAAACTTGACTCTTTTGTTTTGAACATGCATATTCTTGGATATGCAATAATGTGTAAAACTTTGGGCAGCCAAAGTATGTGAAAAATCAATGTCAAAGTCTTAATCTTCTGGTTGTCAATCGACATACTGATTTGGGAGGCAAATGATATGGAGTTTTATGTTGACTTAGTTTTGGATTTGTTCCCATCTCTAATTTCTATAATATGAAAGTGAGATCAACTATGTAGTTCTCCAACTGGCAGTAAAGGATAACACAAACCCTATTGTTCTTTATAAGTGAGGTTTAATTATAGTGTACCCTAAGATTAAGATATATGTATGTGTTGTGTTATTATTTATGATTAAATGTAAGAGATTAAAGTTTCTTTAGTAGTTTGTTTTGAACATTCATGTTGGACTTGTATTGTTGTGTATGTGTAGGGTTTAATGCACTTAGATCTTATTTCGTAGTGAATTGTAAACATAGTTAATATGGACTTTATGATATATCTACTCTAAAAGATGTACCCTTTACTCTAGGATTAAAAAGAGATAATGAGAATATAACAAAAGTCTTAGTTAGCACATGAAGTTTTAGTTAAAACACAAGTGTCATTAATAGAAGGAAGTGTTTTTAAAATCACTGCTAGAGGTAACTTTTTAAAGTTACAAATTGTCTTTAAGAAAAAAGTGTTATGGCCAATGAATAGTTTCTTGAGAGTATAATATAATTATTCTTTCACAAATTGTACTTCAAAGATCCAAAATCTAGTACAACTTCATAAATTTTATTATTTTTACAATTACAAAGAGTTGGTTAAATAACTACTTAAACTCCATCATTAAGTGAATTGAGGATTGATTCTCTAACTACTTGTCATATTTTCCCCACTTTTACATAAGTCACCATCTATAAAACATTTTGTTTTTTGGGGCTTTCAAGATGGGAAACTATCTATTAAACCATTTTGTATACTTGTCTATTTTGGGAAAAGAGCATTTTAATTGAGTGGTCTTTTCCACTTCATATGTGAGAAACTTATAAAGATGCCCCTTCTTTATGATTTATATGCTACACAACTCTTTCGCATGTTATTGAATCACACTTTCAGATTTTCCCAAAACTTGGTTAGTTGGGTAAAAACTTTTAGGAGGACTAACTAAAGGTAATTTGCATTAGGTGATTGTGTCTTTAATGAAATCCTAAATCTTAATCCAAGATAACCATTCCTCTTCTATTTGTTTTCGTGATTTCATACAGTTTAGATTTACTTAATATTCTTATTTGGTGATCTTCATGGCCTTACTATATTTGTTTTTAATGAAGTCCAATTGATGCAGAGTCTTACCTTGTTGCTCCTTCCAAATGAGGTTCGCCTTGTACAATAGATAATTGTAAACTTAATTCTTATAGTTTGAAGCCTGTGGAGTAAAAGTATCTTTTTAGCCATGCATTTTATTGATGTTCTTCTAAGACAACCCACAAAAATGGGTACTAAACTCGATGTTATCTTCTAATAATATACTTGATTTTCTAGAAAAGAAATAATTTTTTCTCTAGATTTTTAATATTATCTCCTTATGATGTAGCCTTATCAATTGTTGCATGAGATATAACTAGGATAGTAGAAACTAGATCAATTAATCTAGTTCTTTTTGTATCAATTACTTTTTCCTTAGTAGTACAAAGAATTGTGTTATTAAAATCAATCATCTTTCTTTTCTTGGTTTGTTTTTCTATGGCCTCCCTTCTTTTGTTATAAGTAATAAGTTCTAGGTCAACCACATATTCCACAAGATCTAGGATAATTTGTTCACCCCAAGATAAGATATTTTCCATGCTACTTGTTGTAATTACTTATTCCATTTCATCCACTATGTCTTTAACCTATTTTCCCTTGTATGTGCTTGGTTTAGGGATTGCCAAATCCTCCATAGTTAAATCAATGAAGTTGCTTGGAGATGGATTGGCTTGTTGTGTCATTTGCTTTGAAATATGATCAAGAGGTTGCTGCTACTGATAATTTTTTGTATTCTTTGTGGAAGTTCCTTGATCTTTTTACAATTTTTATTTTTCCTATTCAATTTTGTCTTCTTGTTCCTTCTTCCTAGATTCCTCTTCTAATATAACCTTTTATTCTACCTCAAGAATTTCCTTTTCAAGTTTTTGAGCTTGTTCCTTTAATTTATATTCCTCTTCCTTTCTTATTCTTTCATCTTCTTCTCGTTGTTTTTATTCATGCTCTTTTTTTGTCCCTTTCAACCTCAATTTGTAGTTTCTCCTCTTAGTCTTTCTTTTCCTTTTCCTAATTAGATTTTATCCTTTGTTCCTCCTCCTGACTAATCATTTCTTCTTCATATTTTTTTCTTTTATTCCTCCTCTTTCTTTAGTAGTGACTTTGTTTCAGCCAACTTTTTCTTTATTCTCTCCATCTACTCATCTAAAGACATACTAGATGTGGAGGAAAAATCCTTTGATTCAAGTCTTAACTATACTTCTTCCCAAGTTACAACATTCTCACATGGTAATGCATGGTCCTATTTCTCATGTGAATAGGGTCATGTGATTTATGCAATTATGTCATGCTTTGCCACAAGGCTCAAGGGATCATGTCTTCTGAATTGGCCTTATGGAAATCTATATTCCAACATGGAATTTGCTTCTTGAATTACTTCATTTGAACTTAGAAATACATAGTTTCCTTTGCACATGTTATAAGGGATAATGTTTATTTTCCTTGCATCCTTTTCCAATGAAGCATACATCTTACAAAATTGTTTTTCTATGAAATTCCTCCTAAGATCAATTTGTTGGGGACAAATATTGGAAAAATATGGGGAGGGAAATTCACCCCATAGATCCTCAAATAGGTAAAATCTTCTTGGAAATACCATTTTACTATACTCTTTATCAATCTGATTGCTTCTCTTCTCAACCTATGACATTCTTTGCAAAAAAATAATTTGTATAGGGTGAAAAGAAATGGTCACACAATTGAGAATAATTCCTTTTACATTTTTTCTCCTAGATTGCTTGGCAGTAGACATGCATTGGTGTCTTGTCCATATGCCATCTTCCTCCTTAACCATAGAAAAGGTTTGGTGGCACATATAATGTCCATTAAATAGGAGGCCAAGTAAAATCTTGGTAAAACTTCAATTTTAGATTTGGCATTTTGTGTCCTCTTGATGGCCCTATTTAATGAGTGAAAGATAATAGTAGTCCATTTGAAGATACTTCCTGTAGTTATAATTGTATACACTAAAGGTACCCATGCATCCTTAAAGTGAATACAATTCTACTCTCCATACAATTTGCATATAAGTGTCATGGCATAAATGTATGGGTCTCTCAGGTTAGCCATGATGTACATTACATTAGTCTTTCTAAAGAATCTCTAATCCTTGACCCACCATATTGTCAAGATTTTTTTTATGTCATGTTCTCTATGAAACTACTCCATAAATCTAGTAATCATATTATTTTATGGTTCATGTAATCTATAGTATTTTTTAATCTTAGAAGATTGATATGAACCTACACACCTACCTTCATTATTTATTATGGTTCTAGTGTGAAAATTAGTGTGGGTGAGTATCCATTCTATTGCTTCTAAACATGGAATAATAGGAGTTCTAACGGCAATGGTGTGAACGTGTGATCTCCTAATATTGATGAAAATTATATCATCAGAATTCCTCATTTCTAGACCGCTTGGGGGAACCATATATGGGTAGCCCTCCTCCCTAATTCTCACATATATTTCACCCTAGCTAGGGAAGGGGATTCGAGAATTAATAAGGACTTCCGTGTATTTATAAATTAAGACACATAGGTTCAATATCAAGCTTATACAATTCAATAATAGGATTAAATTATTTGGGAGTAGACTCCATGTCATTGTTTATTTGTTTAATTAGTTTAATGATTAACTTCTCCCCCTTGAGAGATGTTTTTGGATTCCTAGAGGAAGTCCTTGTAGGAGGCATACTATATGTATGTAAAAATGAAATTGAAATTACAAACATTTCATATTTTCTACATTTCTCTATGATTTATGAATTTATTTAATAGTTAACAAAGAATAAATCTATGCTCTATATAGAAATAACATTTCTACTTCAGTTTTTAACTAATCAAAGAATTTTTTTTTTTAATGAGAAATTAGAGAAAAGAATTTCGAGTACTTATCGATTTAAGATAAATGGCAAAGTATTGAAATTCCGTTGATAATGAAAAATATGAAATCCAAGAAATGTTGAAGAGACTATAACTAAAATTCTAGAAGCCAAAGTGCACATCCAACTCCGATGATGGACAAGGGAAGCAATTCTCTTACGAAATTAAAAACTCAAATGAATTTCGATGGTGTGAAATGTGCATAAGAGGTCTCATTTTATAGAAATAGATTTTGAATTCTGATCATGATGAACATACATGCTTAGATATTTGGCTAGATTTTGAGCATTTGACTTTGATAGGACATTCAACTACTAATTTTCTAAACATTCATTGTGACCCGATGCACTTAACAACTATCAAAGGTGGCACTCCACTTTGCTTGGAGTTGAAATTGCACTTTCATTTCATGAAATGTTTATGAAAAGAAAGATGAAGCGATAGAAAATGTTTAACACTCACTCGTGAAAACATCAAAATTGTTTTTTGGAAAAGTTTGAATCTACCACAATGCAATTTTATCGAAGATCGTGCCTTTATTTTTAAGTTATATGATAACTCTGTTGATTAGTGAATAATTAGAATTTTGCATCATCGGGAAAGAAATAAAGTTTCAATCAGAGCAATTTCACATTTTATTGGAAGCCAAGCTTAACTCTTGTTTCGATTTGAAAATCTTAAAACTGCGATGATGTCTATTGGGGAAAGTTTGACACTTTTTGTTGGGTAGTTTTTTGCCTTTCATCAAAGAGATTTTATACATTCTATCAAAGATATTTGGGCTTTGTATTAGATTCAAAGTTTTCTTTTTATTTGATGGAAGAAACATATTTACTGTGCATGCTATCTGTAAAACTTTTAACTTTTGATTGGAGTGATTTATAACTTTCATAGGGCATAAAGTCTATTTTTTCTTTGATGATTACATGAAGCTTTATACTTTCAAATATTTGTGTCGTCAAAGTTTTTTTCGACTTTTTTGAATGATGTGATTGAAGTTATTTTAAAATTTTCAAAACATGAAAGTTTGGACTTACCTCTAATGTGTAAATCCCGTTGGAGTAAAATTTAACTTTCATCGGAGTGTAAAGTAGACTTGTTAATCCAATGAAAGTGAAATTTTTTTTCGGTGAGAGTTCTCAAAAGGATTTTATTGAATATTTTTTACTTAGAAAAAATTGGGCCTTTTATAAATAGAAGATTAATGGGTGCTCGCACGAAGTTGATGGACAAAAATGTGGCAACCAGGTGAGCATGATTGTGCTCACGTAGGAATGAATGTGTGTTCTTAAGAATGCACATGCATTCATGATGTGACAAACTCAACAAACCTTGAACTTCCACCTAAGATGCCACATCAGCTCCTCAATATGAATGCGTACATGTTCTTACCAACATGTACGCACTCTAAGAATGCATGCATGCTTTGTTGGGCCCCATTAAAAGGGATTGCGACCCATTTTTCCCATTCCAACGATTGTGCAATGCTATTGACAGGTGATTGAGTGAATTGAAGCCTTATAATTTGTTGATGAGGTGTCCACATGATCCTGACACTATCTCCGGATTATTCCATGTATTTATTCGCATGCAATTTCATATTTTTAAAATTTTCTAAACTATTTATTTTCATGTTTTTTGTAATTTCCTAAGTTAATTTAAAAAATGAACCTAATTTATATAAATTGGATTATTAAAGTGAAAAAAATAATTAACATGGAACCTGTAGAAAACCAAAACCCAACAAAACCACGAGAAGGCACACCAAACCCCAATCCACAACCAAGAAATGTAAACACGAAAATTGATGAAGGGTTGATGTGCTTTAGATCTATTGTCAAATACTTATAGAGTACTAGAGAACCCACCCGATTGTCATTATCTACTTCCTTGGACATCGTTGTATCGTCCATTGCAAGTTCCCAAGGGAAATTAACCAATAGTTTTGATTACAGGGATATGATGTTTGAATATTACAAGACTTGCCTAGATAAAAACCAAGTGAGAGACTTGAACACTACAAAGCAAGAATTGATGTCATTGTTCATTGATCCCAAAACCAAACTATAGACACCAGTCACAAAGAGATGGATTTCTATGGACTGGTACACCTACAAAAAATTTAAGGATAATTGGATGGATAGGTGGTTTATGGTTTTTGACAAACCTCCTTGCAATAATAGGGAGGTGCCTCTATATTTCCTTACGAAATTATGGGAATATTTTATGTTGGGTCACCATGTCAATTAATTTGACATTGGTGAATTCCAAGGAGTGGGTCATGGCACCACATATGACAAAGAAAATTCTAGGCATGACCTAGTACTAGGTCCTCATCATCTCAAGTGAAGGAATAACCCCCCCTGCTCAACATCCTCCTATAACGGAAGGCATCGCCCAAACACAATTATTCATAACAACCTTGACTCGAATCCTCATGCAACATGGCAATTTTGTAGCATTACCTCAGTAGGAGGTACCTTCAGGTGATGTTGGGAGATGGGTTGGACCTTCAAGCCCTATAGTGGAGTGCTTCCAAGAGAGTGAAATGGACAAATTAGGCATTCATGTGACCCTCATAGATGCTCGAGTTGCATGTAGATTTTTTATGGGACAATGGAGGCTAGTAGACATGAGAGTTTCATGGAGGAGCTTAGTATCTTGACCATCTCTATGTTCTTCATTGATTACACACACACACACACACACACACACACACACAAACCAAGATGATTTTCTTATTCTCTGGTATCCTCAAATATAATGGTTTTTTGTTTCTATAGGTTGCAGTACCATACGGTGATGAATCATGTCCACCTAGGATGAAAAAGTCACCCCCTTCATTGGTATCATATTTAGAGTTAAATCTTGTTTAAATGTGAAATTTGTTATATTGTTTTGGTTGAATTTTACATTTTTGTATTAATAAAAATATTATAAATATGTATGTAGGTTGTTTCATTCACTACTAGGTCACATGTACCACCACCCTTCCATTCACCACCACTATCGCCATTTCCCCCATTGTTTTTCCCCAGCTACAGGGGTAGTCCAGTCATTGGACACCTTGCCCCGGATATTGAGATTCCTCTTTCCACCCTAAGGGTTTTACTATCACTTGTACAACCTATGGGTGTTTATCTCCACCCACCCCCACCATTTTTGTCATCCCATCCATTCACAATAGTTGCACTCATACGCCACCCGTCTCCACCACCTTTTCCATGGTATCCATCCATAGTGTATTCACCCATATGCCACCCACTCCACCACCTTTTCCATCCAATACATCCATAGTGGTTGTTCCCATACACGAACCACCAATCATATTTGTTGCAGAATAGACTGTTCCATCCACTGAGGATGCCATAACAGATTTTTCCTTAGAGAAGGTTATACAACTAGGTGCTCCACCTTCTAGTGACTCTCCATCATTTATCGAGTTATTCATGATGAGATAATTTGTTGATGAATTTTATGTATCATAGATGGAATTGATTTTATACATTTTTGTTTAAATTTCATGCTTTGATCCTTGTAATTGGTGGAGGGTGGCATCATTGAGAGATTGGGCTCATGGAGGAGGGAAACACCCTTGTTATTGAGAATATCACCTATGGTGAGTTTTCTTACCTTGAATTATAAAGTTTCGTTTTGTGAGTCTGTTAATTCATTGTGGAAAAAAACTTATAAGAATGTTGTTTCTTTGTCTAGTATCTGGAGCGACAAACCATACCCAGGAAAAAAATCACTCGAGGTCCTTTTTCAAGTAAGATAAGAAAGATCAAGTTCTGGGATTCACTTGGTAGTTGCAAGGGTTGAAGTGGTCAATGAATGACCAATGGGTGCCATTTTGTATCTAGGGAACCATATGTCACTTTTCCATGTTTGGCAATTTTTTTTGTTTCATATATTGGGCATGATGTGCCATTTTGTAAAAAAAATGTATACTTGCTACAATTTTGAATATATATATATATATATATATCCTAGCATGTGTTTTATGAATTCCAATGTTTGTTTATTTGATGTTGATGAATGATGATTATGATGATAATGTTAAAAATTGCATCTTTATTTGTTATGATGAGAAGATTGCAATTCCATCTTTTTCTCTTAGAATTTATTCAAAGCAATTCTGGTCACCAATTCCCAAGCCCACAAATGATGGAGGCACACCAAGATATTATATACCTTAACAAGTCTTAAAATATTCATATCATAATCCCATATACCAAGCTAAAATAAAACCAATAAAACCAAATACAAATTGTTTTATCAAAATCCAGATCTCTCTAGTAAAACCCCCAACAAAAGTTCCAACATGACTCTCCAAAATAGTTTGGAAACAATCCAAATATACCCCTATAAATAAACAACAACATGTCAGTGAAAAACTATCAGGAAAAGAAAGGGTGATGAAATTTGAAGTATTGGTTATCAATGTCTTCCTAAATGTTCCATTGAATGACATCCAACAATAATCTAGCCTTGGGAAATCCATCTACCATTTTTCTCTTTTCCATGTAAACATGATGAAGGGATACATGACTAAAGCTAGAAGAGAGAATCTGAATCTCGTGGAAAATACACCTTAACATGTAATTATTGAAATTGTATAATCCTGTTAGGGTTTCTGAAGGTGCAATTCATCTACCAAGTTAGGGCCTGATATCTTGTTGTACAAATTATTCCATATAAGAACCTTGCCTTTGAACTACAACCACGACCACATGAATATTCTCAACTTAAGAGAAAATTTGAACTTCCAAATGCCATTGAACCACCAATCTAGATTCACCATTAAATCATCCTTGCAACAAACCTTATAACCCAACTTGTGGTATAAAAACATCTAGCTAAGTTCTTCACAATGTGAAGATGTACATTAACACATTTGAAAATTATATTTAAAAAATTGCATCAAAGACTACAAAATCAACTTATCTTTTGATCTCACATAGAGGTTCATAATATACATTAATATCCATTTTCGCCTCATTTTCTTAACAAGGATTCCTCTCCATCTCTTCCCTCTAGATATACTAAAAACGACTCAATTGATCTAGACCCAAAATGATGCATTTTCTTTTAGGATTGCACATTAGATTTAAAAACCTACTTGACAACCAATGCATTATAGATCTATCGAATGACCAAAGTCCCTTACCCCAAGGTGGTCATTGGAACAATCATGAAAAAACCCATCAGTGAAAACAACTTAGAGATTTGGACTCCTAATGATGGCCAAGCCCAAGAAAATTATCTTGACAAGAAGGAATAACACCATCGCAAAATATGTTCCATATAATCTATAATGCATCGTCTTGTTGATAACCATTGATAGAATATTCAAACACAAAGAGAAAATATGGAACATGCATGATTCCAAAAGTACCCAAAACTATAATACTCAAGAGAGGATAAGTATATAGGACTATCTCACGGTTACCTTCATAGTACACCTCATCAAAGATCCTCTTAAAATATCTTCACAATAATTTTCCTAGTCATGCCCATTGTAAGCATTGTTTCATGTCATATTATCACAAAGAATAATTCTAGTAGAAACACTAACAATCAACAAACCAAAATGTTGAGAACTACTATGTCATTTCCCTTCTTCCTTGGGTGAAAGGGGTCACTTTGCAATGATAACATGAACAAGAAATAGTGTGCTCAGGTAAAATAATCCAGTATTTGACAATGAAGGACATGACAAAATAAGAAAATCTAGTACTATGACTACAAAAGACCAGAACAAAATAGTCCAGATAAGAAATTTGGTGTTTTGGAAACAAATGACATGAACAATTTATTTTATGGCTTTACTTATTCATATCTAAATTTGAATTTGATATCTACCTTGTCATATGCATCACAAAAAATAGAATAAAATCACTCATCTATGTAAATGATGTATCCTATAATTTCTCATTAGACTATGAATGCTAGATAATGAAGATATAAATGCAAATCCTAAATCCAACACAAGTCGTTGAGAGAGAGAGAGAGAGAGAGAGAGAGAGAGAGAGAGAGAGAGAGAGAGAGAGAAACCAGGGCTTTACATCACTTGCAAATGAGAAAGACTAGTTTTGTCTTGAATTCTTGCGAATATGGAGTCAATACAACACCTTCAATGGAGGCTAAATGAAAAATAAGACTTGAAGAACAAAACCCTAGAATTATCCAATAATAAGCCCAGGTCAAACCTTTTAGGAAACAAACCCTATAGTTTATAATCTTATTAAATTCTTCTCTAGGGTTTCTAGAAAGAATTATCAAAGGAAACAACATAACATGCACTTATTACCACTTTAATAGAGCATTTACTTAAATATCACGAACAAAACATAAATACTTGGAAAAACAAACTTACTAGACCAAGTTGCTATGCATGAAGAAACCCTAGTTTCATGAAACATCCACCAAAATAAGAAAATAATCCAAAATATTACTCCAAAAGTGTGCATAAGAGCTATGTTATCTCCTCAAATGACATAGTCAAATTTCTTAATTTTAGGTGATAGGAGGTCATTGAAAAATACTTTTCTAAATTTTTTAAGGTTCATTTTTGAGAGCCTTATGTCTATAATAAAATTTGAAAAACATTGGATTTTGTCTTTTATTCTTGAAAGAGTCAAAACTCAGGTTTTGGTGTCTAAGCGCTTTTCCAAAAGGGATTCTAAGCCATCGAAAGCCTAGCTTTTGGTAGCTTAAACGCGAAATTCGGGGCTCTCCTAGCCATCGAAAGCACAAAAATTATGTGTTTTTACTGGGTTGAGTCATCATTTTCAAATGATGATTTTGAGTGACTGGAAGATCATGTTGAGAAATGATCAGAGGATTTTGTTCCTAACATGTCAAAGACCAATAACCTCTCTCAATTTTCCTACAGGTGTCAAATATTGGGAGAATCGAATTCATCTTTGAGCCCTAATTTTTGGATCTCAAAATTTCCCTGTTTGACACATGTTTTTGAAATGAATATCAAGGGAAGATAAAAATGAATATCAAAGAACTGAGAGATTTTTTTTCTCAAAAAAAAACTATCTACAAAAACCTCTCTCAGTTTTCCAAAATATATTTTTATTTGAGAGATATAGGTGAATCTTTGAGAGGAATATTTCCAGAATTTCTGGTGGCTTAGGCAAACATTTCAACTATTCATTAGCCACCGAAAGCACAGATAGGGAAGAGAGGCATTGTTTTTGCATAGATCCAAGTTTTTGTTATCCAAATACCTTGAGGACGGTTTCTAATGATAGATAATAATTAATGGCATCATTATTGGGTTTCTGTTCCAGTTTTAAAGGATGCCAACAAGAGGAGAAGATTGAGTTTGCTACCTAATTTTGGCAAAACACTATCTTTTAGACAAAGGTGGAAAATTCGAATTATCTACCAGCTTATGAAGATCTACTATAGCTATCAAAAACTTTGAAGACTTTGAAGATCATTGGATATAAGATGTTGACCTATGAATTATGATCTTTTCCCATTTTCATGAATTTGTTTTGACTTTCTATTATTAGTATATTCAGATCCAGTTTTATAGGATCTTGAACTTTCATGTAAAGGCTATAAAGCCTACACTTTCTAAGTATTGAGAGGGTTTAGTCTTAGAGGCCGAGGGAGGTTCGAATTTAAGTTCTTCTACGTTGCTACTGTAATAAAGACTTGAGTTCTTCTACGTTGCTACTGTAATAAAGACTTTTTCTTAATATATGAAACTTGCAAGATTCTTTCATTGATGTTATCAGACATCTTCTTTCTTATCTGTTTTTACTTATGAGTTGAATGCAATTCTCTGTCTATGCTTATTTAATCCATAGGTGACTGTCATCTCACCATATGATTTTTAAGCAAAGGATCATAAGCGGTTATGCTAGTTTCTAGACCCATCATGCTTATTGTTTTATGTATGTGTGATCTAATTAAGTGATTAGTTTATGTTCTATTTGATACACAACCTATCTAATTGCATCTCTTGAGAGCCTTGTATTGTTTGACATCCCTAGACAGTCTTGAATACACAATCCAGTTAGTTAGGTATTCATATTGATCCAACCCCACACCCATTATTGAGTGAATCATTATAAGAACAGTTAAGTTACCAAGCATATCTGAGATACAACCTAGGAGAGTTTCCTAGAGTGATAACAAATTGGTGCCGTTTCCGAGGAGAGGAGATTGAATCTCAACTTCCTTGGGAAACGACATAGATCCATCTTTGATGATAGACAAAGATTGGACATATCAGTTGGTTTTAATTATCTATCTGGCGACTCCACGGTTTCAAGGTGGCTTCAAAGAGAGCTCATATTAGAGAAAATCCAGAAAGGCTGCTTACAACACCTGTTTCAGATCCAGAGAAGATCACCAGAAGAGGGAGATCTCTGCAAAGACAAACTTCCAGAGAAGCAAGGACATCTAGATCAGGTATCTCAAGAGGTACCACTTCTTTATTTGTACCTAGAAAACCTTCCTTTAAGTCTACTTCTGTTGAAGCTTCCTGTTCTCAAAAAATTGTAAGAAAATTAGAAATTTTGAAAGGTGATGAGCCTTCAATAGATTCTACTGTTATAGATCTTATTTCTGAGCATATTTCTGTACATAATTTAGGGAAAGAGGTTGTACAATCTACCCCAGAAGAGGATTGCTCCTCTTCTCTGATTTCTTTACAAAGAAAACCAGAAAAACTCTACTCTTATACTCATACCAATTTGCTTGTAGTAGATTCTGTTATCCAAGACTTGTTTGTAAAAGGAGAAGAAAATTTAACCCTGCTGCTAGGGAAGATTTACAAAGCCTTCTATTTCCCTGATCCATCAGAGTTTAATAAGACTCCATTGGGAAGGATCTAGCTGACAGAAGATGAAGAAGCTAAATTTCAAATCCAGGTATCAGTTCATTAGTCTGCTTCATGAACTGTTGTATTTCTTTATCATCTCTTTCATGTTGTTCCCTTCGCATGTAAAGAGAATTATTTTCTGTTTTGTATATTCAGAAAATCATCATCCTTCTTGTATATATCTGTCTTTAAAAGAGGAAATCTTGTAGCCCTATATTGTAGATGTTGATTCATTATCTTCATCACAACCTGTTCTTAAAAATGAGTCTTTCGTTCCCTTGCCTATTGAATCTGATCACTCTTTTGATTTTGTAGAGATTAAAACTGATTCTAAACCTGTCCAGAGCTCAACTCCTTTTGGCATTATTGTTGAACCCTGTCATCAACTTGTTGAATCTCATGATCATCCAACTGCCTTTCAAATTAAGATAAGAATGAAGATTTCCAGGCCTTTAAGGCTGCCCTATCTCCTTCATCCTTATCCTATTGATTATTTTGAATATCTTCCCCGATTTTCTGGAGAGAACCAAGTTTCAGTGGAGAGAAACTTGGAATCCTTTGTAAGGTATCTAGAGAGGTAGTGGGGGCTAGAGAGGTAGTGGGGGGCCCCAGAGGGCCCATAGTGATAATAGTGGAGGTCATTCAATGTAAGGTGGACTAGGTCCACTATATTATTAAATAAGACCCACTATGGTAGTTAGATATAATAAATGTAAGAGGACTTCTTAG
>ML785070.1:216958-251137 GCA_009831015.1 Picea engelmannii
AGAAATGGAGTACAATACAAAGGGTTGACCCTCACTGCGACCACGCTCTCCTATCATATATAAAATGGGGTCACTACCCCTAAACATGCTATATAAAAACAAAATGTGTGTGGATCTCATCCATGTACATAAAGATATACAAAAAAAATGAGCCTCACCCATACACCACAAATCTACCACCCCTACAGTGGACCTAGTTTGAGGAGCCCCCCAGCTGGAGGACCCTCACCTATTGGAGACACTTCACCAACCAGAGGTCTCATCTATTTAGTAACCTATGCTCGTGCCATTGCATCCCATTGTACCAACGAGCACCAATTAGGATTGATTCTGATGCAAGCCTCCAGTACCTCCTCATCCTGCACCTCCATCCATCGATCATCTGTAACTCCACAAAGTACCTGGTCAAAATGCCAATGTAGGTATTATACTTGATCCTAGAGCCTCACCTCTATCGTGACATCTCCCCACATATCGGATCCACATGTGGATGTTGCGATGACCCCATCTTTTCCTTGTCATTGTGTCGATGTTGTCCAACCCAAACAGGTCCCTCTTAACCTCCTGCTACTAGCTCCCTCACCATAGCGTCCTCTTGACCATGAATCATAAACATAGTTACCCATCAATACTATGTCATATAATCAAAACCATGCATATAAAAAGAAAAAAATAATAGCCATACGATACATAAACCACAACAATAATCACCTCGGCAGTCCCACACCTCCTTTGTGGGGAGAATCATCTCTGGATCGTGTCGATATTCCATATTGGCATAAGGATACTCTAGAATAAATTTATGGATATGACACCAAAACCCTTGGAACACCATAGTAAAATAGCGCCCCACTAGTTTGTCACCCTCCTGGACTATTATCTCTCCCCACCACCAATATAGTCCTCGGCTGAAAGAATACCACCTTCTTAAAGAAAAAAACACATAACATGGAGCCTAAGGTGAATTCTCCCTCAAAACTCCACACACATTGTGTCAATTGGGAAAACATGGCCTCCCTCATCACGAAGGCCCAAGCATAGTTACGACCTTGGAGTACAAGCTCCATGATCGTCATTTGTGACCTAGTAATCCTCTAGGTTCCTAGGGATCTATATATCCTCACCACCATCATGGCCAAAAATCGTGGAATCAAATCCCATATGTGTTCCATATAGATTGATCCTTCGATAATCTCATCGTGATCATCACAATAACAGTCAACCAAAATCTGAATGGTAACCCCCCCCAATCCATACAGGGGATCACCTCAGGGAAATATCCCTGAATGGACACTCCAATAAATAAATATATGTCATTCTCTATTGAAATATCCACCATTTCTCCTTAGATATCAAATGCCTCATGGTGGGCCCCCCACATTGGCACTAGAAAGTTTAGCAACTCTTCCTAGGAGTGCAACAAAGATCATTAAATGAATTTGAGAAGAGCAAAGTTGGCCATCTCAAATCGAGCCGCTGGATCATCCATCATTGCATTATGGAGGGAATCCAAATATATCTATTTCCCCCTAATCGACATGGTGGAAACTCCAAGTGTCACAATCTACACAAACATAGGTTTTTCAGTCACTAAACCTAGAAAAAAATTCATCAAGTTTTCATCTCTCACACCATTTGTGTGACCATTTGTTGAACAATTGCACGAAGCCAATACATGTCTGTAACTCAACTTCCTGCACTAACCAATGTGATTGTTCAAATTATAGTTGCATAGATCCATGTGAGCGATCAACCTACATTCATGCTGACCTTAACATGACTGTTGTTCCATTGGTCGTGTTGTACGGTGCTAGAGATCGAAACACAACCATGTTGAAATGCACAAGTACCTTCCATTTGCCTGCACATATTGTACAGTCTCCCTCAAAAGGGTACGGTACGACCTTCCGTACCATCCTAAGAAAAAAATTTAAAATACCAAAATGACAGGGAAGTCAGGACTGCTTGCCTGGCTCTCCTGATACTCATATCAACTAGATAATGCATGGATAGGAGACCTAAAAATCTCATGGTCTACAAAAAAATACATGTGCCACATCACTTCAGGTGTAAATGGGGTGGCATGTCATCCCCCACTACCATTTATATGGCTCAGTTCCAAACTTCCTTGAGCCCGTATAAGAGCTCAGAAGCTCCATTTTTCAAACCATTTTTGCTGCTGGAATCACCATTCACCATTCTACACAATGGTACGATCCATTCATTTTTTCAAACACCACCCCTAAGACCCCTATTTTGGCACCTATGTTATATGTATGCTTTCTCATGATCATTTTATTTCAAGTTCCAGTATCAAGTTCTTTACTGTAAAGTATTTTTCACTTCGGGTATTTTGTTTTTATGTGCAACTACTTGTCGATAGGTTCACATCACTTTTAGTCAGGGCCATCCCACATAACCTTTAGGTATATATTTCAAAATTGGCATGTAATCACTCCCTCTATGAATAATTTCATTTACTAGTATCATTCCTCTACATATTCCTTTCAAACCATAGTCCTCAGTATCACAACAACTTCACCCAATTCCACTTACATCAGGTTATTGTTTTCTAGTAATTCCTCACCCACATGGGTTTCCTTAACTTTTATTGCCCCGAGCAAATTGACATTCATGCCATTTGATCCCATAGCATGGGAGTCCAAGTAGGTCGCACTTCAGATAATGAACATCATACTTCTTCTCATCATGTTACTAGCTCAAACACCTATGGACTCCCAGATTCTCACAAGTTTTTGATTAGTTCTGTTGAATTCACCTCCTCATTTTCTTTGGCCCTTGTCTCTTCTAAGATCAGTTACCCATTTGTAGTCCAATCCACCATTCAACCACCTACATAGAGACTCACCCATGGGCCCCCCACCCTTCTTCTATTCTCACAAAGTCTCTCCTCCCTAGGACGAACTAGGGCACCCGTTTTTGTTCTTGCACATTCAAACCTGATTATTCTTTGTTTATTTGGTAATTGTACAAAGTACCTTTATATTTACACAAAATAAAGTAGATTTAGGCCATCACATCTGATGGCACCATTTTTTACCCCTTGGAAGCCCTAATTTCCCTTGGTTGGAGCATTTGCATTGAAAAATCCTATCTAAAAACACCCATCTTATCATCAAAACGTCGAGTATCCTCGTATCCTTTATTATGATCCCTAAGTTTTTACCTATAACTACCAACTCTTTGCATCCTTGTCACCCTCGGTTACAATTTTATAATACCTCACTAGTATCTAATTTCCCCCTAACATCAGTCCACTTTTTTTCCAGTTGAATATATTTAATTTCCACGACTATTAACCATTAGCTATTCTCTAACCAAGGGAAGTATTGAGTCCCATTTACCATATATCTCACCCATATTTATGAGCGACACATCACTCTTACAAGTAAGTACCCAGTACCATATTGATTAGTTGATTTCAAGAGGAACTTTTCTCTTTACCGTTGTGGCTCCATGCCTATCAACCTCAACACCAATTTCCAAGAATTTTTCTTGGTTCCCATTACCATACAAATAGTGAGCCTCAGACGCGACATAGAGAGTCATCATTCCTCCCTTCTTCTGTAGACCCCCCTAATGTTCTACATTGGTACATATCCACATCAGGATGGGTCTTACTTTGCGATAATAACCGTTTTTAGTTCCACTCGAAGACCCCTATACTTGATAAGCCATCAATGCCTTTAAGTAATGAGCATACACCCCAAATGTTCACTTCAACCTCCAAGGTGTGTTCTCATTTAGAACCATAATTTTCCATTACTGACACCCCTTAGGGTGCTACAGATCTCTACTTCATCAAAAATTTCAAGTACACGATCATCCTAATCTTCATTCTTTAGTTGATCTGTCTAGAGGCCTCAACCTATTGTATACTACTGTAATCATTTCTAGTTATGGGCATGAGCATGGGGCATGCCCACCTCATTTGTATAAAACAAGTTCATTCTTTTTTAGAAGGATTATATGTTTGTAGGTGGACCTCTCCTTCTTCCTCTATGTGTGTTCCTTGTCCCTTCAAACCTCCTTTGTCTCTCTACAACACAACATCAATGTATAAAAAAAAAAAAATGATGATGTATTTCAATTATACGTCTACTCCTAACCTCACACATTAAGATGCATTTGTTATTACCTAAAAATCACTCACAGAGATACACAAGTAACCACTGGAAGGGTCATCAGTTCAATGTGCATGTTCATGGCATCAATACACCATCTTCAACAGGAAAAAAAAACTATGCAAAGTGGATTTTTTGATCATTCACACGACCAATCAAGAAAATAGATTTTACGTGATCTATACATACCCTTGCAACTATTCTTTTGAAAGTCACGCATATCAAATAGAAGTGAAATTTCACCAACTTTCAATGCATTGATTACCATAACTCTCATCAGACATAATTCCTAGCTGAAGGACCAAGAGGATTCGTCGAGCCCATGAGCATTGAAAGATGGTACAACAAGTGGGTTCAAGTCTACTAAAGCATGGGAGGTCACACCTAAGTGGCCTCCCCTCTCCCATTGAAACAAAATTTTATCAAACTTTTTGAAGGCCTATAAAAAGAGGCCATTAGCATATGCAAAGATAAGAAAAACCAAAGTAATGTTATGTTGGTTGTATGAGTATAGAAAATCCTTATTTCTCCAAAGCTCATCCATACTTGCATATCCATTGTTGCTTGGTGTATTGTACCTCTCACCTATTGATATCTATGTACACATCTTCACACCATTCCATTTCATTTTTGAGAGAGAAAGAGGTTCTAGAAGGGAAAAAAGGAACCCATCTCAAAGATGAAGAAGGGAGCTCATCTTCTCACCAACTACTATGTGGTGTTGTACTCAAAGATTTTCCATTGCTATAACATATCCACCTTGTTTTATTTTTGTTCTTACATGTTATGGTTTTATTTCCTTGTTTTCTTTATATTTCATGCTTTATGGTGTTCCACTAACACTAACAATTCCTTTTGGTGCTAGTTAAGTCTATGCTAACAATAAATTTCCCTTTTTTCTCATACAAGTGGAAAAATAGGAAAAACACTTTCATTTAGAATATCATTTCTCGCTGGGGAAATTTATAAGACATGATCCCAAATGACTAGTTTCCAAACATTGTGAAATAGTTTCTACAAGATGGCCTTACAACCATGAGAAATGAGAGGATGAGCTATCCCTCTAGGATGTTGATAATTGGGAGAAGGTATTAGAAAGGAGAGGAAATCCTCAACTCACAATTTTTAGAACCCTGTCCTCATATAAACAATTGGCCGTAATTGAGAGAAGGATGGTTGTTGAAAGGGAAAGAAAAGAGGCTGAAAAGGCTCGAAGGATAGAAGAGGTTAGGTTGAAAGAGGAATCCAATTTGAAGGTCATTCAAGATGAGTAATTGAGATTGCAATAAGAACAAGTAGTGCATAGGAAACAAGAACAAGAAGAGAAAAGGAGGAAAAGGGAAGACAATGAAGCCAAGAAGAGACACGAGGTAGTTGTGGAAAAACAGAGCATTATAGACCAAGTGCAAGGAGAAAATCAAGGCAAACAACTTGAAGGCACACCCAAAGAGGTCATTGATTTGACCGAAATTGATGAAGATTTTTTTGATTCAGAGAAGAAGAGTCTGAGAATAAAGGAAAGGAAGACAAGGAAGGACACCTAACTTCTAAAGAGAACATTGTTGAACATAGGGCACACAAAGTTTCAACCAACCTTATAAGTTTCCAAAAGGGAAAATTTTGGATAAGGGGAAAGAAGTTGTGATAGAGAAGTTCCATACCTCGAGAAGTTTAGAGAATGTATTGTCATGGGGAGATAGGTAGATTCTTGACCCAATAGAAGAGGTTGTTGACTTAGGGTCTATCACCTATAACTGGTGGAGGAAGGCTATAGTAAAGAGGACGTAAAAAAGAAAAAGAATCTATGTAGATAGTGCCATTATCTACACTACACAAGAACCTCTACTTGACTTAGAAAGGGAAAAGCTTAGTGAAATTTTATTTGCAGAGGTAGCAATCTCTTGTGCTACCATCGAAAAAACCAAACACGATGAAATTGAGGAGGAAAATATGAAGAAGGAACTTGAGTTTTTAAGGAATCAGGTGGATTACCACAAAGGATCTCCATATACTATAATTGATTTTAAATAATATATTTGAGAAAAAGACCACAGACACGCATAGATAAGGATGAACTTTGTTGATAAGATTGCAGTGCTACATGAGGTAAATTTACAATTGTCAATTATGCATAAAGAGATATTGAATTGGTATGAAAAACAAGCTAGGATGCAAGATTATGTTGATTACATTATGAAAATACAAAGAGTTCACAGTAATGAAGAGCATGATATCAATACATTGATAGAAGAGGGACGTGTCAGAATACAAAGGTCATTGAATTATTGGAAGGAATTATCCACGATGTCTAAAGCATAGGCTAATAAATAATGGAAGGTATATACATAGTTGTGGCAGTGTTTGAGAAGGTGGCCAAAAAAATCGAAATATATTCAACATTTCAAACGAGGGAAGGAAAGCCTTTGCGTACCCATGGACCACCATGTGTTTCCTTAGCAACATGCAAATTTCCTTTACTTGTATACGTTTCTTCTTTTTACTATTTTTAAATGGTCATTAAAACTATAAGTTAAAATTAAAGATTAAAAGAGATGAAGAGGGACTTTTGACTCTGAAGCAAATTTTGAAAGTTTGAATTAAGAAGCAAATTTTGAAAGTTTGAGTTAAGAATTATTTCGAGGCAAATTTTGATAAATCCAATTGGAGAAAAGGCATTTTGTTTATGAAGGAATTTATGTGCGTTTATTATTGTCGTGGATTAATCTATTGCTACTTAGATGTCCCAATTATCCAGTGAGAATTTCAATCTCTTATAAGTTATCTTAAAACATTGATTGGATTACTATTGTCCTACGTAAGTTTTCTTTTCAATTGTTCCTAAATGCTCATAGAATTACTTTTGTGTATTTTATTTTTATCTCTTTTAACTTTCTGATATGGATTGTGTAGTAATATTTTTTTAGGATTTATTTCCAAAAGTATCATGTAGGTTATATTTTCTTTTATTTATTTCTCTTATAGATTATCCTATAAGGAAAAACACATTAAATTAATTAAGTTATTACACAAAGCTAAAAAAATGAAAAGAAAAAATAAAATTGTTAAATTCTATCGAACAATTATCGAACCATTAACTCAAATGATTATTACATACTAAGCAGGGGGAGTCTAATTAGGCTTTTTCCTTGAGTTTAATCCATACTGTTGAGCATTGGGAATCCAACCCCCTCAACAATATCATCACCGAGCATTTTCTTCCACCACTTAAAAGAAAGTCTATTCCAATTACTACTCCCATTTAGAGAGAAAACCTCAAAGAGAATAAGACCTGCTCAAAGAGGAAGTTTGAATTTCATATTAATGGCTACTCCTAGGTGACATCTTTCTTTCTTTTTGTAAATTTCATCCCCAATCTTTATCAATATAAATTTGTGGGTTCTCCTTCCCCCAATCAAAATATGCTTCGTATTGGTCATTTCATGTTTGTATTAATTTGAGTTCTAACCTATTAATAGTGTGAGAATTTTGGTAGTGTTGCTTGTTATTGTGATATCTTGTGTAGGACTGAAGAGGAGGTTTCGATGTGAAGGTTCTCCTTTATCCCGCTCTATCATCAATGGACTGCATAATGCTTGACTATATCAAGGTTTCATTTCTCTCCTCGTTCATACTATTAATGATAACTGGATATTAGAGGAAAGGGGCAATCGTGCCTTGATCACCCTTATTAAATGTTCTTTAAACCTTTTGTCTACACCATTAGTTCCAACCTATCAACAAAAGCTATTTTTTATTCACTAGCACTAAATAGCCCACAACATAATGGTGACTCCACTAGGGAAGAAATCCATTATTTCTTCTTTTAATTGGATCAAGGGTAATTGCAAGGATGAGAATTTATCTGAGAATGTAGAAACCTTGGTGAATCTTACTAGTCGTTAATATGCAAAATATAAAATGTTCGGCGATATTTTTGTAAAAACATTCAAATTTCTAAGGATTTTATATATTTTCTATAAAATTTGGGATATTTTTAAGGTAAAATAATTTTATTCTACAAAATTTGGGAGAACCACTTTTAGAAAAAATGGAAAATCTTTTTTTTTTAGAAAAAATCATGAAAAATTAGCCCATGAGTGATATATATCCCTTAAAATTTTCCTTGAATTGGATTTGAGGTTTTTCCAAAACCATTTGGAGCCCCAACCCCCTCACTCACTCACCTATGCGAAGTTGATTTTCTTTTCACCCAAAATCACATTTAAGAGACCAAAAACCCTCTCATTTTTTCCAAATTTTCAATTTTAAAATTGTTTATTGCTAGTGCAAGAGAATTTGTTTCAACAGTTGTGTAGTTCATACGCCTATGTGACTTATAGGCCTGGTATCCTGCACTATCTATGTTTTGTTCTCTATGTTCATCCCACACAATCTATATTAATTTTAGGTTTTACATCTATTTCTAACGAAAATTTTCCTTAAGTTCATTGTTAGGTTTTATATATGTTTTCATTGTTTTCATACACCATACTATATAGAGTTCACTAATCCTATTTGATTAATCCACTGTTTTATTAAATATTGGCTTTATTTTACTACTTTATGAATGCTCATTTTTTCTAATTAATATGGACCAATTTATTCTTTTGTTTAAAGTATTATTGGTGTGGGGAACATCTCATCATGCTATGTATGCTCTTCACCTTGCACTTTTCTATGATATAGGTGAATCAAAAGTAGAATATGAAGTTTCTTTCTATTACTAACGCTTTCAATTCACATTTGAATTATTGTTTTCGTATATGTTCATGATTAGCAATTACGCATCAATCATGGACATGAAATATACCTAATAACTACATAATCGATTCAAGATGCCAATTGAGACTTTACAATAAACATGGTTTAATAAAAGTAACTGCACTGGTTGTTTAGAAAACTCTCACATTTATATTAGGGTAAGAATTTGGAAATAATATTGTTAGGAGAACATACCAATTGCAAACTAGAAGTTTACTTCTTTGAGGAGAATCTCTTTAAGAGTGAAGGATTTTTTCCAAGAAATCCTATCTCATGCATGCTAAATAACTATCTCAATATGAATAAGTGTTGAGATCCCTCCTCACACGTAACTAGTGGGTGAACATGTATTGGGGGACTTAACCTGGTTGACATGCTACCTAGAGTGACATGTTATTTATGTTGTTTCTCATGATTCATCCCATATGTCCCTACCCAATATGGACACTTGGTTGACCATTGTTTCCCATAGCCTATCATTGTGAAGAGGAAACCTAATGGTCATTCCTTATGACTACTTCCTAAATGACTTATTGACAAGGTTGTGAGTGGTGCCAAAAGTAGATAGTACATTGTCCCTTGGATTTTACCACCCTTAGTCAAGCCACTATAATCATTTCATTTTTCCTTCACATGGATGCACCCTCAATGGATTTCACCAACCTCAATGGAAATTCAATCAAAAGCCCAAGTTTTTTCATCCAGATCTACTTGAACCATGCTAGAAACATAGATGTGTTATTTCATCAATTTTTTCATATCACCTTTTCTTAGTAAATCATTCAAAAAATCAAGACACTTTTACATCATCACTTAACTAATTCAAAAAACTTGAGACTAAGTCACCTCTTAGGATTTGTGGTCTTTTGTTATCTCCCATTTTGTTGACTAATTGTATTTTTACCAGACATATAGCTAAAACCCTTATGATAGGCATAAGAGGAACACAAACATCTAGAGGACCACTTCCTCCACCCTCTCCCCAACCTTAACTAATTTTCCTACAATAAACCCCATGTCATAAAATCTTGATGTTCATGACAAGTTTGAATGTTGAGGTGACAAACAATTGGATTCATTATTTACTATTGTTTTAAGAGGTAACTTTTACTAGAAAATGAAGTAAAGGGGAGGACAAAGTGCATTAGTGATGTGTAGGTTTGGGTTGTAAATTTTGTAGAAGCAAAGAATGAATTTATATTTTCCTTTTCATATTGTTACTTAATAGTAATCGAATTTACTTTTTGTTTTTGCAATAATTGGGATTTTGTTTAAGTATATTTTTTATTTTGATTATCTTTTTTTATAATCATAATATAAGTCTCAGTTATAAATATATAATACATTAAAATCATTATATTCAAAATAATTCAAAAGGAATTGTATCCGTACAAAGTAACCGTAGTTTAATTCTAAAAGGAATTGTATCCGTACAAAGTAACCGTAACTTAATTCTAAAGTTTGTGTATTTCTAAAATACTATAGAAAGATTTTTCATTAAAAGTACTATGTACTCATAAAAATTTATCCAAACTCTCTTTTAATTGGATTACAAGTTGCAGCCTATATAATAAGCGGTTTATGGAAGCATCAAGAGACACTTGGGATTTGTTTTAGCAAAGAGAACAAGAGACAACTCGCTTTTATTTGGATCACAAGTTGTAGTCTATGATAAGGGGTTTATGGAAGTGTCAATAGACACATGGGATTTGTTTCAAGAAAAAAACTATAGGCTGGTAAACAAAGAAATCACACATACTCTCTGTTTTTTAGTGGAATAGTAAGATAGTCATTATGCCAAAAGGCGTACATCTATTGACAATGGGCAGATTTAATAGGGGTTTAGTGTTTAATAAGTTTTTTATGGACAAGATTAAATATGGCTGGAATATTCTTAGTAGTCACACAAAATAAATGGCTATGATTTCAATCATTAACTTCCTAGCTATTATAAAGACATCCTTTTATGTGTTTACTTTTTTACATTTACTTTGATAGCCAATTGATTGTCACGTAAGTGATTAACAAAAATTAAAATATTAACACCAAATAAATGAAGCTCAACCATTTATTTGTTAATCAATAATAAAATTTAATATGTTCTTTTAAGGATTCTTTTCATCTGATCAACCTTTCAGTATTGATCAACCACAATTATGTGGCTGTGCTAGTTATATATATAGTTGTCTTTGGGTTGTGGACATTAGCAATCCACAAAATATTTATTATTATATGGGATTTGTTTTAAGAAAGAGAACTAGAGACTCTTAAACAAAGACATCACACAGACTCTGTTTAGCAAGAGGGTCATTATATATAATTGTCTTTGGTTCCTGGACTACTTTCTCCCAGAAATTCATTCTTCTCTCTTTCTTTTTATTTTTTTTTTATTTTTTTAACAAATATCACTTTCTCCCAGAAACTCATCCTTTTTTTGTTTTTCTTCACACTCGTGGCTGTGTAAATTGAACCATATATTCAAACCAATTCTAAGCTGCAAACCTATACAAAAGTATCTAAATAATAATAAAAAAACTAGCTGATCTTATACATATATAACACAATATTTTACACCCAACATGCAAGCAGAGAGTTGAGTAGCACTGAGGAAACATAATATTAAAAATACCACATTCAAATAACTTGCAATAATCTAGGGTTCAAGGAACTTTTATATTCAGAATTTAGGATGAAATGGACGTAGTTGACTTTTAAGCTCTAGACTCTTCTTTCTGCCTCAAACTCGATCTACGACAGAGTAGAACGACCTTCCAGCCAACCGTTCTTCTCAGACAAGGTTGGTGACACTAGCCTTACCAACCCATTTAAGTGTGGGAGTTTCTTGAGCAGGAAGTATGATCCAATTTCATAACCGTAGGTCGAAAATAACAAAGGCAAGAGTAGGAATTTCAATCCTAGTTTATCCACCGAGATTAGGGAAAATTTAGAAACCATTCTTTCATAAGTAGTCTAAACGTACTGCATTTTTTATTTTTTAACTTTTTTAAAGTATTTTTTTTTTTCAATGAATTTTGTTTAAAATTTTGTTAGAAATTTAAAAAGTAGATGGAATTGTAGATTTTAGTGGTTGAGATTACATGTTTCTAATATTCTGGAGGTTTTGGAAGATATTGAATTGATTTATGCATTCAAAAACAATATTTAAACAATTTAAAATTAAGATTTTACCCATAATTGATTGGATTATGAATTCTGATGATAATAACCAACAAAAATAAAAATAGAAATAGAACATTTAAACTATACCTTTCTTTCATTCATGCTGATTAAAATTTGTTGCTACTATCTTACCACCTTAACATTCAATGTTACATCAAGTAATATATACACCATCCGATAGTTACAACGTTCAATAATGCTGCTACATGGTGATATATACACCATAGGGTAGCAACATTCAACACTGATAAACATATAATGCTAATAAAAATATAACTAATATTCTTAACCATTATAAACATATTTTCATATTATGAATCAAACCCTATCAATTTTGTTTGTTAGTACCTACCTGCATTGTTACTATTTGCAGGTACATGTCAAACTCTATTATTATTTAGATATAGTTAAACTCAAACCCTATTAATTTTGTTTGTTAGTACCTACCTACATTGTTAGTATTTGCAGGTACATGTCAAACTCTATTATTTAGATACAGTTAAACTCTTTGTAAAAAAATTCTAAATTCTTAATGTGTTTTTGAAAACAGGTATTAATTGTTTTTCTAAAAAAATTATATTTTGAGGCAGATTAGTTCTTTGAACAAGGTGGCTAATTGAGGGACTTACTAGTGGGAGAAAGGTCCTCGACTCATAAGTGGAAATGAGGATAAATCATGTCCTTGCATTTGTATGACTATTACACAAACTAAATAATGTCAATGCATTATGACTATAAGTACTTTTATGCATTTGTATGGGATTATATAATCTTAAAAGACTATTTGCGTTGCTTGAGAAGGAACACAATTGGGTGAAACTTTGTTATTGGGTTCATTAGATTTTTTTGTAATTGCTTCTATTGTAATATTAGTTGTTTTTTTATTATAATAAAAAGGAAAAAAAAAAGATAAACTTAAATTTTTTTAGAGAAAACAAAATAAAATAAAAATCCATATAAGATATCTACCAAGGCTTAGATACCTATCTCATTAAGAATAACAAAGTTTTGAAGATAAAAGAAATATAAATTCCATATAAAAATATGTATATGTAGAAAAACCTTGGGATTTAATGTTGTGACCAATACTTAGTATGTTGGAAACCAAATATCACTCAAATAAACAACCTAGTTATAACAATGGTGACCATAACCAAATATCAATCAAATAAACAACCTAGTTATAACAATGATGACCATACTATAAGAGTTTCTTTTTCTATTACCATATTACCAAATAGATCAACACTTAAAGTCATTAAACAATTAAAAAAAAACTTCCATCAACAATATTTTAAAATGAATATGTACACCATTTTAAAATAAAATCTTCTCCCTAATTAAACCAACTATAAAACTGATGTTCTATAAAACTGATGTTGGTTAAAAATTGATTTAAGCCATCCTCAATACTAATGCTCATGAAAATGAAAAAAAAAACTAGACATAAAGAAAAACATACTTTAAACTATATTCACTTAATGTATCGTTCCCTTGCAATGGCGTTGCATTGCCAAACAAACCAAAACTAAACCCCATAAATCATAAATGATTAAGATAAGGTTCCTCTCTAAAGTATATCATTTCGATAAATATTCTATGTTTGGATAATTCTAGCTATCAAAGTGCTCAACAAACATGCATTCAACGTTTCTTTGTTTATCAAAGATTGTGCCTCCAATAAATTATGTTTGAGAAGGGTCGTTTAAATCATTTTATTTCATAAGATAGAATTTTTGGTGAGGTAAAGTTTGATCTAATATAAAATAATTTCTTAAAGTTTTCAATAATAAAATAGAAGTTTAATTTTTAATACACAATTTAAGGGCAATTTCTACTAAAAACAAAGGTTGCATGGTAGCGTAGTTCTTGCTAGGTTGGAATGAGAATAAATGCAACCGATTACAGACACGTGGGAACTAAGTTGAAGTACATGTGGTATCCATGCATAATTTAACATTCTCGAATTAGTTTTCTTTGAAATTTATCAAAAATTAATAATGTTTGTTACATCAACAAAGGTTCCTGGTATCTAAATTTGATAGTACAGGAAATATTTAACATTTAAAAAATTCCATACTATTGTTTCTGTTTGAAACATTCAGACACAATAGAATACTAATAATGTCTTGCAACAAAGGTTCCTGGACACAAAAATTTTAGCATACAATAGAGTAGTAATAATGTTTGTTACATCAACAAAGATTCGTGGACAAAAAATTTTTAGCATACAATAGGACACAAATTAGTTTTCTTTGAAACAATGGTTCCTAGACAAAAAACATTTAGCATACAATAGGACACGAATTAGTTTTCTTTGAAACAATGGTTCCTAGACACAAAAAAAATGAAATTTATCAAAAATTAATATTCTAGCATATCCAAAGTTTACAAAAAAAAAAATAGCATTCCCGAATTAGTTTTCTTTGAAATTTAGCATACAATAGAATAGTAATTACGTCTGTTACATCAACAAAGGTTCCTGGACACAAAAAAAATTGCATACAATAGGACACAAAAAATTTAGCATTCCCGAATTAGTTTTCTTTGAAACAAAGGTTCCTGGACACAAAAAAATTGAAATTTATCAAAAAATAATAATGTCTGTTACATGAACAAAGGTTTGTGGACACCAAAAATTTAGCATACAATAGAATAGTAATAATGTCGTGCAACAAAGGCATTCCCGAATTAGTTTTCTTTGAAAGTAATAACATCTGTTACATCAACAAAGATTCCTAGACAAAAAAAAATTAGCATACAATAGGACACCAAAAATTTAGCATTTCCAAATTAGTTTTCTTTGAAACAAAGGTTCCTCGACACAAAAAGGTTCATGGACATGAAAAATTTAGCATACAATAAAATAGTAATAACATCTTGCAATAAAGACATTCCTGAATTAGTTTTCTTTGAAATTTATCAAAAATTAATAATGTATGTTACATATTTAAGGAAATTTAAATGCGTTTGTCATATAGACTGGGATTGGGGTTCCCACAGACCATAAAAAGAAATAAGTACAAGAATTAGGAATGTCGAAAGAATAAGTGCGTGACGGTAGAGAGGAAGACCTGGAAAGAAGAAATTGGAAGTTATGAGTGTTTGGTTACAATTTTCTATTTAAAGAGGTATAATAACTGGATTGATAAAGAAAACAAGATGACATTATAGAATTAACTCGATTGATAAAGAAAACAAGATGGCAGTATAGACTTACTATGAAGCCCATGCGTTTTTGTTGCTGTCGTTGATGGTTAGTGGAATCGTGTCAATCTGTTGTTGCCCTTCCTAGATGAGGTTGTCCATTCTCTATTGGAACCATTGTTCAATGTAGATTCTCATGGGGGCCATGTTGATTTCATCCCGAATTTCCATGTCGTAAAGGTCATTTTCTAATTTTCTTAGATCCATTGAAATACTATGCAGACTCTGTTCAATTTCTTCATTGTGTGCTGAATAGTCCAGTACCCAATACTCGATCTCATCTACACGATGCTCAACTATGTCGTAAAACTTTTCGAAAGACAACCCCTTTAAAATATCAAGTTATTCATCGAAGGCTTCTTTGGTCATTGACAAGGATTTGAGAATTAAGTTTGGGTCTTGAACCTCGTTGGTACTTCCGACTAAGTCTATTTGGATCAGATTTGTAAATAATTCTTCCTTTTATAATATGGCTTGTTTACATGATTTGATAATGAGCTCTAGGTTCTTAACTTTCTTTTTCCAACATGCTTTTACATTTTTGGTCCGCTTTGGGGAGGGGAGATTCTCTTGTCTTCTTTTCAGTTCTGAGGTGTTGATGGCATGGTTGGCAAAAGGGATCAACACCTGTTCACAGAAACGTTGATCATTTTTTAAATTCGCCTCCAAATGTTCGAGCAAATCATTTTCCCTCTTTCGGAAGGAAACTATATTTTGTGATGTTTCCCAGGCTTCAGTAACTAGCTGCATTCTTTTCTTGATGTTATTTTCTACAAGGGCTCTAGACAATGCAAGGAGGGTAGAGGATACTTTCATCTTGGCTGTAGTGGTAGCAGACATGTTTTTTGCTAAAGGAATGGAAAATTCTAGGGTGGCAATGAAAGCCTCCTCAAATTCCTTGAGGCGGTCTTTCAGTCTGGCATTTTCCGCTTCAATTCCTCCAATAGAATCATCAAGAGCATCACTGGTTATGTGGAAAAATAGGGAGATTTGGGATGACCGCATTTTCCTAAAGTTAATCTCTGTGCAATATTTGTCTTTCCTATTTGTTACATCTCTCTTTTCAATGACCATATTTTTAGATTGGATGTCAAAAACAATGCTTTGGAATACGAAGGATTCATCTTCATAAAAAATGTTGGTCTCATCTATTTCCATTGCAGATGACCCAACTTTGTGCATGTGCTCAGTTTCAATTTCAAGTTGCAACTGTTCACTTTCAATTTCGGGTTCATCTGCCTGCCTTGCATTGTTTTTTCTCTTCTTCATAAGTGGAATTTTGTGAGAACTATCAATTTTTATGCGAGGAGGGTTCTTATCTCCTCCTCCGTTTGAAGATTTATGGGTTTCTTTCTTACTAGGGTGGGTCGTTGAAGCAATCTTCCGTGATGTCATGCTCTTGGGAGTGCTGGTGGGGGACTGGGCACTCTTCTCACTGGATACTTTTCCCTGTTGTCTATACAATTCAGTTGCACTTTGTAATGTCTCTATGTTGCAATCGCCAGAAGCAGGATTGTTTTTGTCACTATCCTTGTATTTGGTCAGGTGTCTATGGATAAAAGAGTTGCTAAAGCCAACTGCCAATAAATGTTCTCGAAAAATCCTATTAGGATCAAACCCTTTTAGCCTTTCAACATATGTTAGGTTCAATTTCTTGAAATGGCCGACAAATTCATCAATCTTGTTGATGTTTTTGCACACGAAGTCCTCGAATTTCCAGGGCAGAGGAATGAACTGTTTTTTTTCTTGTCATGGAAAAAATGCAACCAGTGGTTGTATTTCCTTGCTATTTCTGCAACACACATCTTGTCCGCGATGTGGCATGGAAGGAAAGCATGATTTTCCTTGGAGCCAAAGACCATTATTACAATGTGATTTTCCTTTTGTTCAAGTGTGCCCTTCCTATTCAAAAACTTGGTTGGCTGGCCAGACATCCACGAAGCATCATTCCCTAATAATAAATCTTTGAAAACTGATACAAAGTCATTAAAAACTTCATAAAAACAATGGGAGGCCTTGTGCCTCCACAAGGCCTAGTACCAGAATGTTACTGGGTTGAATCCACAGTTTATTTTCTTAGAAAGAGAAAGTTTTGGAAACAGACAACAATGCACTATTGTGAAAATCAAGTAGGATGACATATAAAATTTATTCGATTCTTTGAATCGTGACAACTGGGAACATATATCAATATAAATTAGCTTCCCTAATCGAAAATGAATTGTTCCTTGACTGTGAAGTACAAATTATAAATAATTATATGGGAAATGCTTTTTGTGGATGCTTGTCCCGTTATTCTTGTAAACAATCAAGCAATTTCTCGGAATGTATTTCTAAAGGAACTTACCTGCAACTTTGTGATATCTTCAGAAACTGTTGTCGGGTCTTCGAGAAACTTGGCTAAGATGTCCAACCCGTTATCATGTTTTTCTAGGAACTATTTGTAGTCTTGTCCTCTGAAGTTCAATGTTGGCTTCGACAATTTTAACATCTTGCGGAAGACCTGGGGTGACAAAGAAACATGAGAATGGTTGCGCAGTGGAATAATTATTTGGCTTGGAATATATTTCTCGGTGCACCAAGAGACCACCTCCTTACAGTCAAAAACCTCAGGGACGCAGCCTGCACGAGCGATTCCAGAGGTCCAAATCACTTCTTTCTAGGCGGAACAATATGAATAGTAAAAGTATGCCCTGGACCACTGGAAGTTCTGGTCCCGATGTCCAAAGATATTTACTGTATCTCCACAAAAATGTTGTCGACTTGCTACCATAAGTTTAAAAGAACGTTTGTTTTCTCCAGACGATGAATGAAATGAAAAGTTGGAAGGGATAATATAACGTTGCGCAAATCTTGGTCCAATGCATGTGAATGGGAGATATCCTCGAGACTTTCGCTCATTAATGACAATTTCAACGACTGTTGCATGATGCGTTGTTAACATTAAACACTAGTAATTTCATACATAGAAATGTGAACGTGGTGGATACGACAATGAGCGATTAAGCATTGTAGATTTATTGAACGGGCCAACGCGACGACACGTGTTTGAGATGAACAATCAGAAGGGATAATATAACTCTCCATAGATCTTGTTTTAATGCGTAATAATGGGAGATCTCCTCGAGCGGTTCGCTCATTAATGACAATGTTGACGGTTTCTGCATGGTTAGTTGTTAGCATGAAAGGTTTCTAATTGCATACTTAGAAAGAAGTATGGAGGTAACGGGGACGAGAAAAAGAAGCTTCAAAATAGGGTTACAAGGTACAACTGTTCGAGGTGAGGATGCGAGGGTCAAATTGTATGTCTCGAAACTTTTTGAGTGCAATACGCGTAACACCAAAGAGGGTATGATAGGATAGTCCAGAGGGCAATTTGTATATCGCTAGTAAGAGCATAACTAATGTATATTAGGAAGAATAGGAAGTTAGTGGGGATGGAAGGCAACGACATATACTTTGAAACATTTGTGAGCCATGGTAGAGTAAAGCTTGCGAGTTCGAGGAGTCCACGGTGGAATTGTAGATCACGAAAGTTTTGAGTGCACGATGTATATCACGGAATAAGAAGCAACAAAGTTTGAAAGCGCCAACCTGGCAACCGCGGCCATAAAATTGGCTGAGTATGGAAAGGAACAGCGGTCGGTCGGATTCATCATGTGAGGATATAAATGGAGATGAAGATATGTCAGCCTTCCAATGTTGGAACCTGCGATCATAGAAAGGCGACTAAGTATATAACCAAAAAGAGATAATACATAGGAAGAATAAAAGGTAAAAAGGGCTATGGAGTCCATGGTGGAATTGTAAATCACAAAAATTTTGAGTGCAAAATGTATATCACGGAACAAGAAGCAGTAGATTTCGAATGCGCCAACCCGAAACAGTGACTAAGAATTGGAGATTTCGTGAATCCGTCAACATGAGGATCCAAAATAGGCTGACAAGGTCTCCCCAGAAGACGTGAGGCCCTGACGATCAAATTGTATCGCTCATAACATTTGAATGCATAATCTGTAACACAGAAGAGGGGATGATGTCGGAACTTCGTAGTCAATTTGTATATTGCGGAGGGCTGGATGGCAATTGTTTTATACCAGTGTGTGCAGTTGTAGCTAGTAAGAGCATAACCAATGTATATTAGGAAGGACAAGAAGTTACTGGGGATGGAAGGCAATGACAAATACTTTGAAGCATTTCTGAATCGTGGTAGAGTGAATCTTGCGAGTTTGAGGAGGACGCAGTGGAATTATAGATCACAGAAGTTTTGAGTGCAAGATGTATATCATGAAACAAGAAGCAGCAAAGTTTGAAAGCGCCAAACCAACAACCGCGGCCATAAAATTGGCTAAGTATGGAAAGTAACAACGGTCGGTCGGATTCGTCATGTGAGGATATAGATGGAGATAAAGATATGTCATCCCACCAATGATGGAACCCATGATCATAGAAAGGTGACTAAGTATATAAGCAGAAAGCGATAATACACAGGAAGAAGAAAAGGGAAAAAGGGATAAGGAGTCTGCGGTGGAATTGTAGATCACGGGAATTTTTAGTAAAATATGTATATCATGGAACAAGAAGTAGTAGAGATCGAAAGCGCCAACTTGAAACAATGACTAAGAATTGGAGATTTCGTGAACGCGTCAACACGAGGATCCAAAATAGGGTGACAAGGTCTCCCCAGAAGACGTGAGGCCCTGACGGTCAAATTGTATCGCTCAGAGCATTTGAATGCATAATATGTAACATGAAAGAGGGGATGATGTCAAAACCTGATAGTCAATTTGTATATTGCGGAGGGCCAGATGCCAACTGTTTCATACCAGTGTGTTCAGTTGTCACTAGTAAGAGAATAACTAATGTATATTAGGAAGGACATGAAGTTAGTGGGGATGGAAGGCATCAACAGATACTTTGAAACATTTGTGAACCGTGGTAGAGTGAAGCTTGCGAGTTCGAGTAGTCCGCGATGGAATTGTAGATGATGGAAGTTTTGAGTGCAAGATGTATATCACGAAACAAGAAGCAACAGAGTTCGAAAGCGCCAACCCAACAATCACGGCCATAAAATTGGCTAAGTATGGAAAGGAACAACGGTCGGTCGGATTCATCATGTGAGGATATAGATGGAGATGAAGATATGTCATCCCACCAACGCTAGAACCCGCGATCATAGAAAGGCGACTAAGTATATAACCAGAAAGCGATAATACACGGGAAGAAGAAAAGGGAAAAAGGGATGAGTGTGCGGTGGAATTGTAGATAACGAAAATTTTGAGTGCAATATGTATATCACGGAACAAGAACCAACAGAGTTCAAAAGCGCCAACCCAAAACAGTGACCAAGAATTGGACATTTCGTGAAACCGTCAACACGAGGATCCAAAACAGGCTGACAAGGTATCTCCAGAAGACGTGAGGCCCCGACATTCAAATTGTATCACTTGGAACATTTGAATGTATAATCTGTAACACAGAAGAGGGGACGATGTCGGAATCCGGTAGTCAATTTGTATATTTCGGAGGGTCTGATGCCAACTGTTTCGTACCAGTGTGTCCAATTGTCACTAGTAAGAGCATAACTAATGTATATTAGGAAGGATAGGAAGTTAGTGGGGATGGAAGGAAACGACAAATACTTTGAAACATTTGTGAGTCATGGTAGAGTGAAGCTTGCGAGTTTGAGGAGTCCGCGGTGGAATTGTAGATCACAAAATTTTTGAGTGCACAATGTGTATCATGAAACAACAAGCAACAAAGTTCGAAAGCACCAACTCGGCAACCGCGGACATAAAATTGGCTAAGTATAGAAAGGAACAACTGTCGGTGGGATTCATCATGTAAGGATATAGACGAAGATGGAGATATGTAAACCCGCCAAGCCACAATCATAGAAAGGCCACTAAGTAAATAACCAAAAAGTGATAATACACGGGAAGAAGAAAAGGGAAATAGGACTAAGGAGTTTACAGTGGAATTGTAGATCATGAAAATTTTGAGTGCAAGATGTATATCATGGAACAAGAAGCAACAGAGTTCGAAAGCACCAACCCGAAAACCGCGGGAATAAAATTGGATAAGTATGGAAAGGAACAACGGTTGGTCAGATTCGTCATGTGAGGATATAGATGGAGATGAAGATATGTCAGTATGCCAATGCTGGAACCCGTGATTATAGAAAGGTGACTAAGTATATAACTAGAAAGTGATAATACATGGGAAGAAGACAAGGGAAAACGAGATAAGTAACTCACATAAGAACATCTATTGTTCGTTTATTAATGAAAATCCTTTCGAACCCATGGTGAGTTCTCACTAGTAAAGGCATAAATTGCATATCACGAAAGTTCTTTGGGTGCAAGATGTATATGTCAAAACAGGGGACATAAGTGTTGGATACCGCGAATAGGGAACATAAGTGATGAATACCACAAATCACATAACAAGAAGCATCAAAGTTCTAAAGCGCCAACCTGACAACCGTGACCATAAAATTGGCTAAGTATGGAAAGGAACAACGGTCGGTCGAATTCTTCATGTGAGGATATAGACAAAGATGAAGATATGTCAGCCCACCAACGCTGGAACCCGCGATCATAGAAAGGAAACTAAGTAAATAACCAAAAAGCGATAATACATGGGAAGAAGAAAAGGAAAAAAGGACTAAGGAGTCAATGGTGGAATTGTAGATCACAGAAATTTTGAGTGCAAGATGTATATCACGGAACAAGAAGCAACAGAGTTCAAAAGCGCCAACTCGACAACTGTGGGCATAAAATTGGCTAAGTATGGAAAGGAACAGCGGTCGGTCAGATTCATCATGTGAGGATATAGATGGATATGAAGATATGTCAGCCCGCCAACGCTGGAACCCACGATCATAGAAAGGAGACTAATTATATAACTAGAAAGCGATAATACATGGGAAGAAGACAAGGGAAAATGGGATAAGTATCTCACAGAAGAACATCTATTGTTCCCTTATTAATGCAAATCCTTTCGAACCCCTGGTGAGTTCTCACTAGTAAAGGCATAAATTGCAGATCACATAAATTCTTTGGGTGCAATATGTATATGACGGAGCATGGGACATAGGTGTTGGATACCGAAAACCTGGGACCTGATGATCAGATAATTGGATAAGTATTGAAAGGGACCGTAGTTGGTCAGGCTCATGGTGTGAATATATAGATAAAGAGTTTCCAATTTGCGAATCCATGAGGCTGTGATCATATAGTTGCGACTAAATATAGAACCAAAAAGGGATAATAGAGGGGGGGAAAGAGAAAAATTAAGAGTTTTTATACATTACTTCAGACAAATTGTATATTGAGGAACTCTGGGCACTGTTTGCAGCTCGCGGAAGATTCGAAACACAATTTTTAGGCCGTCAATCCGAGAACCCGCAATCAAAAAAGTGTGCAAGTATGGAACACAAAAATGCTGGTCGAGACTTGTTTTTGTTAATATATTGAAATTTGTAATAGCTTTGCCATTACCTAGCAAGATCTTCTTTGCATGTTTCTAGACAAGTTTTGTAGGGATGGTTGGTTGTCGAGACTTTTTCTTATTAATAACGATTTTTATGGTTGTTGCATGATGTCGTTTTAGTATTAAACCTTTGGTGTTGCATATCTAGAAAGAAGTATGAGGATGGGTAGAACATGAAACCGTGACTAGGAGTTGGATTTTTTGTGAACCCGCCAATGCGAGGATCCAAAATAGGGTGACAAGGTTTCCCCAGAAGACGTGAGGCCCCGACGGCCAAATTGTATAGCTCAGAACATTTGAATGCATAATGTGTAACATGGATGAGGGGACGATGTTGGAGTCCGGTAGTTAATTTGTATATGGTGGAGGAGCGAGTGCCAATTATTTCGTACCAGTGTGTCCAGTTGTCACTAGTAAGAGAATAGTTAATATATATTAGGAAGGACGCGAAATTGGTGGGGATGGAAGGCAGTGACAGATACTTTGAGAAAAGTTAATGTATACGAGGAACCCACAGTGGAATTGTAGATCATAAATGTTTTGAGTGCAAGATAAATATCATGGAACAATAAACAACCGAGTTCATAAGCACCAACCCAGCAACCACGGCCATAAAATTGGCTAAATATGGAAAGGAACAACGGTTGGTTGGATTCGTCATGTGAGGATATAGATGGATATGAAGACATGTCAGCCCGCCAACCCTGGAACCAGATATCATAGAAAGGTGACTAAGTATATATCCAAAAAGAGATAACAGACGGGAAGAAGAAAAGGTGAGTTCATATGCACCAACCCGGCAACCGCAGCCATAAAATTGACTAAGTATGGAAAGGAACAACGGTCGGTCGGATTCATCATGTGAGGATATATATGGAGATGAAGATATGTCATCCCGCCAACCCTGCAACCTGCGATCATAGAAATACAAATAAGTATATAACTAGAAAGCGATAATGGATGGGAAAAAGAAAAGGGGAAAAGGGCTAAGTATATGACAGTAGAAAATCCATTTTTCTATTTATTAATGCCAATGTTTTCTAACCCCTCCTAGGTTCTCACTAGTAAAAGCATAAACTCCAGATCACATAAGTTCTTTGGCTGCAAGATGTATATGACGGAACAGGGGACATAGGTGTTGGATACCATGAACCCAGGGCTTGGTGGCCAGATAATTGGCTAAGTATTGGCCAAGAGAAATTTTTGATATTTATTTCAATAGTATTCATACTAATATATATTAATGGATTATTTTTGTTTCAAATAAAAATCATCTCCCAATTTCCAGGATGTTGTTCGGTTCGCAAATTTCATTCAAACCACAAACGTTTTGACTGCAAGATGTATATAATGCAACAAGAAACAACAGAGTTCGAAAGCGCCAACCCAATAACCGCGGCCATAAAATTGGCTAAGTATGGAAAGGAACAACGGTCGGTCGGATTTATCATGTGAGGATATAGACGAAGATGAAGATATGTCATCCCTCCAACCCCGGAACCCGTGATCATAGAAAGGCGACTAAGTATATAACTAGAAAGTGATAATAGATGAGAAGAAGAAAAGGGGAAAAGGGCTAAGTATCTCAGAGAAGAAAATGTATTGTTCCTTTATGAATGCCAAACTTTTCGAACCCCTAGTGAGTTATCACTAGTTAAAGTATAAATTGTAGATCACAGAAGTTCTTTGGCTGCAAGATGTATATGACGGAAAAGGGGACATAGTTGTTGGATATCGCAAACCCGGGGCCTAGTGGCCAAAAGGTGAGTTATCACTAGTTAAAGCATAAATTGCATATCACATAATCTCTTTGGCTGCAATATGTATATGACGAAACAAGGGACATAGTTGTTGAATACCGCAAACTCGGGACCCGGTGGCTAGATAATTGGATAAGTTTTGGCTAAGAGGAAGTTTTTATATTTATTCCAATAGTACTCATATTAGTATATATGCACAGATATTATCAAATACAAGAAGCTGCAATATATGCAAGATATTGAACAAGAACATGGCATCAACACTTGAGTTGACTTGTTGTAAGTCATTAATTCATTCTATTTATAGGACCCGAAGAATGAAAGTAGGATGGGTCCTCCAATTTATTTCTTTAAGTATAGGGCTGATGCCACATAAGTATGGCCTATGAAAAATTATTCTTCCATGTAAAATGTAAGCAACGAACAAAGTAGCCTTTATTTAAATTGAAGTACTGGGTAGTAGAAAGAAAATCTTGTCGTCCATGTTTAACGATACATAGAAAAAAAGGTACAAAATAAAATGAAAAGCAATACCAGAGATTGGAAAACACCATTAAAAAAAAAAATATCTCAAATAATCTATATTCAAATAAGATGGGTTACAAAATACAACTGAGATTATTTTCCACAATGATTGCGATTTGGCCTGCCGCCGACCGATAAAAAATATGTACAATGATGAAGCTTGTTGACAGTCTTCTTGACGATCAAATCCTTTATTCGTAAAAAACAACGAGTTGAATATCAATTTCGGGTCTTGGACTTAATTAGTGTTTCCAACTAGATCTATCCCATTTTTTTGAATAGTTTGTCTCTTCTAGATATGGCTTGCTTGCATTGGCTGGTTATTCAACATTCTATTCTTTGTTAAGTATTAATTTGCCTCTTTCGTCGAAAACTTGGGGTTGAAGGTGATTTCCTTGTAATGTTCCTAACGATTGACATCCGATAAAACTTAGAAATGCGATTTAGGCCCAATTCAAAGTCGAGGGAGTTGTTTTATGTAACATCAATTATGGGACAGAAAAAAAATTCAAGTATGTTGTGACTGTTGTTCTCCCTGTATTCGATCGTCTGTTTGGTTGAAAATCCTGCCTGAAGATTTGTATGTTGAACTTCTTTGTTTTATTACAGTAAATTGGAAGGAACATCCAAGCCAACTACAAAAATTTTTTCTGTTGAAGCACTTGACTTCTTCTGACAACACAGGTCTGGCAAGTGTATCAAATGCTGTAGATCGCATCAGAATATATCTTTCATCATAGTGGTGGCAGACATGGCAACCCATAGAAAGGTCTGGAATGTTTGGAGGTGACGCCAAATATGTGGAGTCTGTAACTACATCCAGAGGACAACGAACAAAATTTGACAAAGAACATGGATGTCTGTCAAGTCTGTTACCACACCCAGAAGTAGCTCAACAAACTTTGAAACAAAAACTTCTGTAGTTATAATATGTCATTTTATCCACCCATAAAGTTTATGTTACCCGCTTCTAGGTACATTCGCGAATGGAGTAATATTTTGCGTCATTTACGAACATCGCAGTCCATTTTGCAAGCCACAGTAAGTGTGATGCCTCTAACGAAGACAAATTCTTGTGTTCTCTGTAGAATTCGATACAGTTTCCAAATCTGTGTTGTTGGAAGAAACTATATACTTCAACGAAGAAGTATGTTGCACGTGACCTGGAAATCCATTCCAACTCCCAGCAAGAAAACAAAGAAGATCAATATACAAATCTCCAGGCAGGCTTTTCAACAAACCAAAGCATCGAATACAGGGATAACACCAACCAAAAGATACTTGTTCTTTTGTTTTCCCCCTGTCCGAGTTTCTGTTGGATAACAAAGTTTTTTTTTTGGCTGAAAGCTCACGTCACATAAAACCAGTCTCTCTTCTTTCATTTGGGCCTCAATCGCATCTCTAAGTTGTCTTACATGTCCATGACCAGGAACATTAGAATGAAGGCACCCTAAAGCCCAACTCTTTGATGATAGAGAAAAATGGAAATAAGCATTTAAAAGCAACGTTGGAGGATGACAACATGATCTTCCGTAGATTTTGGGTTAATTCATTTTAATGATAGATGGTATTGATATTTTTTCTTATTAATGCCAATCTTTTCGAATATGTACGCCGAATAGTGACTACTAGCACGTATTAACATTCCCATATTTGAGCAGATTCTCAAATCTGACATCTAAGATATGCACAATATTAAAGAGGGACATGATGTCAAGGCCTCTGTGGGTGAAAATTTTGTGGATGGAAGCAAAGTAGTACAGTGTTGCACTATTACTATGATGAAGCCTTTAAAAAAAAAAGAGCCAATATTTTATTTTTTTCGCAAATTCAAAACGTAGGCAAAAGAAATTACCAAATCCCATAATATTCACGTGTCTATTAATTTTAATGGGAGATGTCCTCGAGCTTTACGCTTATTAAAGCCAATATTTTCGAACCTGTCTGGTTGGTTGTGACTTTTGAAATCATAATTAATGTCTATTGGGAAGGGTGGAAGGTAGAGGGGATGGAGGGGAGCGACAAATGCTTTTAAACTTTTCTGAACTCAGAAAGTCGTCAACCCACCAAACTTTGAAAACTCAACTAAGTATGGAAAGGTAGGTCAGATAGACAAACTCATCGTAGGCAGATGCACGGTTGCGAGTTCGAGGAGTCCGGGGTCGAATTGTAGAGCACGAATGTTCTGGGTGCAAGATGTATACACTGAACACGAGCTACCATAGTTCGATAGCACCTATCCGCGAAGACGCGTTCATAAAATTGGCTAAGTATGCAACCGAATGGCAGTCGTTCAGAATCGTGATGTGAAGATATAGATGGACATAACGATTTTTCAGTCGAGCAAAAAAACCTTAGAAAGTATAGAACCAAAAATGCATAATAGAGCGCAAGAACAAAAGGTAAAAAACAAGAAATTTTACAAGAGGAAAAAAAAAGGGAGAGAACAACTATATCGCCCAGACAGCAAAACTTACTCTCATAACTATGAAACCATAATAATACATAAACCATGGAAAAATCATCGCCAGCTATGCAATATAGTTGGAGGCCGACAAAGTCTGGTTGAAGGCATAAGAGATGCAATTTACATTGACTGCAAAATTTTGTATGTTATTTTATCTTAATAGTATTTTATGGTGAGTCAACTGCAAAACAATGTAACAACAAATCCAACTGCGGATGCAACACCCAACATTGAAAACCTTAGGAAAACAAGAGCAAGTAGCAAATAACAACCCAGTTAATAAGCACCAAAAGGCCCAACTGTAGCCGTAGGACCCAAACCCTACAAATTCGAATAAAACAACAATAAACAACATCCAGTGAACAAAGATGCAAGAAAAAACCAACCCACTAGGAATGCCACTGTTCCAATCATGGTTGCAGAACCCCAAATGTGTAAACTGCAACAAGACAAACAGGAAAACAAGAACAACAACAACAAGCAAATAAGAAATCAGTGGAGATGCAAGAAGCAAGCATGGACCAGTGAACCAACAATGTTGTTGAAGCACAATATTGCCCAAATTGACTGTAAAGAACATTGCATATAAAATTAAAAAATGGAAGAAAATGTATTGTAACAAGCCTGCTAAGTAAACATTCAACATTGCCAAGCCTGTTAGGTAAACATTTAAGTCTGTCAGAAATGCTCTGTAAACATTTAAGAAAAAATGCAATGTGGCAGGTCTCTGATGTACCAATTTTTTTTAATTATAATTTATGTAACAATAGTTCGAACAATAGAGAATGTATTTGAAGGACAAACTTTGGATATGCTAGCATATCAAACATTGGAATAAGTTTAGCTAGTAGAAAATGCTAAGACAAACATTCAAACTAATGCTAGCATTAATCCACCTTCAAGCAATACATAGGAAAAATATATGATTCAAAAAGATTGTACACGATAAAAAAGTTTGGATATGTTAACATATAAAACATTGGGAATAACGAAGCCGACAATAAGACCTCCAATCTGTTATCCAATCAGATCACTACATATATCGTACTTTTTAGTATATAAAAATCATTGTTTTTAGTTCCCTACCTCCAACAATAGAGATTATGCAAATATTTTTGGTCAAAGGACAAACTAATATGAAGTCAACGAATTATCGATTGCTATAGTCCCTCTATACCTAATAAGAGTAATAATTTCAAAGTAACTAGTCCTTGTCTTAATATTCTATATTTTGCTAAATGAATTTATAAATAAAAAATTATAAAATTATAAATGGTTTTCTAAACTCAGTTTTATACAAATATATATTAAATTAAGTGAAAACACTAATTATAATGAATATACAAAATTTGTAAACAATATAAACATAATTATGCCAAGTCCAAGTTACAAACAATTAATATAATTGAAAAATTTTAAAGTAATAATTTTAAATAAATAAACAAATAATATATAATAAAAAAAAACATGTTTAAGTATAACATTCTTTTAAGGAAATATTAACATTAATGAATATATTTCAATACCAAAATAAAACATGTTTCCTTTGAATAATTAATAATACTACAATACAAATTTAACATGGATCAAAGACTATAAAAAAATTGAGTAACCTAGATGTGGTACACTCCACTTTACACCCAAATGATCAAAGTGTAGAGATATTTAAAGATACCTACAATTGTCATCATGACAAAGAAAAATCTAGCTCACATTTGGGTTCTATAAACTTAATATATATTATTCACGAGTTTCATTTAAAATATTTTACTTCTATTAATTATTATTATTAATTATTATTCATGTAAATTGAAAATTCACTTGTAATTTTTTTGTTAAAATTGTAATTTTGGATTAAAAACTTTTAAAAAAATCTTACTTTGCAATGTTAATTATTGATATTTAAAAAAAAAAAGTTATAAATTATTATTATTATAAGTAGAAAAAAAAATCAAATTTATAAAATATTTGTAATATTACAAATACAATCCAATCACTTTTTATATTCCATTTTGAAATGTACATACAATATACCACACATACCAGAACATATAACAACATATAGAGAACTATTTCAACTTGCTCATGTAATATATTTTCGAAGCTTTAATTATTAGGCAAATGTAACGACCCCTTTATTATGACAACAAGTAATGATATATAAACGGTAAATTTTTTTTTGCTATGCATTAGAAAATTAAAATCGTCATGACATTATTAATAACATCATTTTTAATGGCGCAAGAGAAATGAAGTACTCAATCAATATTACAATAACATTGCCTTAAAATTGAATGACAACAGAACAAAGTGTCGCTTAGCAATTAAATAGATAAAAGCATATACCATCACAGATGGAAAGGAACTGGTGGCGATCATTGGCGATCATTATTGATGGCTCGGTTAAAGTATCCAAGGATTAGTGACAATATGAACTATCACTAACAATAATGTGGAAATACTCTCGACATAAATTTCGTTAAAATATCAATTTACTACTACCTTATGCGGATTGATGAGTTGGTTATTGGTTATCAAGAGTAGAGGTTCACATTCACTTACCTTTAGTCAAGGGTCTAGATCTGTGCAAGTTGAAGTCTGGAATGTGTTGTTAGGATTTTAAATTTCTTAAGAGGGAGTCATTAAAGACATGCGTAAGATAGTCGAGTTAATGGTGATTATAGATCTCATGAGTTTGAAGGTCATTGTAGGGAGCATCTTGTATCATGTCTAAATTGAGAACTTGTCAATGAATAATCTATCAATATAATTACTTATTTAGAAATGAATTATAATAAATTATAAAATTAAAGTAGGATCCTCTATATCCCAAAATGACTAGAAGCGTTATTCTTTATTCTAATTAAATATAGAATGGAACATGTGAGTTCCCTTAATGGCAATAATCAATGATTAAAAAATCCCAGAAAAGTCCTTCAAATCAAGGGTGCTAAATTTCTATTCTTATACACAAGGTAATGATCGACATTTATCTATTACAATATTTTTCCACTCCCCCTTCTCATGCATTAATCACCATCAAGGGCCATCACCAACTTCAATGTCATTAATCTGATCCCATTAATGTTCTCTTACTGTATGGTATTCTCAAGATACACAATTGAATACAACTTTACCATTTGGTTGACCTTTACAAGGATTACTATTAAATTTAAAGGGTGACGGAGATCGGATTCAATGGAGTCACTTACGGGTTTAGATCAAATCATCCATGGTTAAGAGATGGCAAGAAATGACCATGGAAACAATTAACATCATTCTGTAAGTCATAAAGTATCATACAACTTAAGGAATGCAACGATTCTAGCCAACTGAAATCTCGAAGGGAAAAGCTATTAGCTGTTGGGCGAATAGAATACCGATCGTGGACCTTCGACCTTAAAATGACCAAGAGAAATAATTCTGAAGGTTTCAATACGAAACTCCATCTCTGCTATTTCTGGGATCTTTAACTCCTGTTTAAAAGTTTGGGCGAGAACTAGAGGACTCAAAAATATAGGCGTGAAGGACAGATTCCAACACTTATGCTTGTGTTTTGTTAAATAGATTTTTGGCCAACAAAATATATATTCTGAGGGGAGGACACATAGATTTTCCATCCACGAGGGGAGGACATTCCGCCTTAACCCCAGTGGTTAGGCCTGCGCTTAGAGTAATGAGTGTTGGGCGAATGGATGTCTAATGGATCTCTCCGGGTATTCAAGGAACGCTGCCATTTCCAGTCAAAGAATTCTATGATGGATTTATCAACTAAGAAACAAAACAAACTTTAGGGTCGCCCCAAAAAGTGGTTGAGCGAAGATATGAGTTCGTTGTGTTTGATATTGCATTGTATCCATTCACAGTGATATGGGTAATTCATAGTGATATTCGCAATACAAAGATACCACTAACCCAAACGCAATACAGTGACATAGGGACAAATTTGCAATACAGTGATACATAATACAATGATACAGTGATACACAATACAATGATACTTCCACAATTCCGAGCTCCCCGATCATAGTTCCGTGATACAATGATAAATATACAAATGTGAGAATGTCCAAGCAATCCTCGTTACAGTGAATGAATCTATAAACGTCGTGATATATTGAGAATGATTTGGAACATTAACAAACTTACTCGGTCGTAACTAGTCTCCCTATTATATCTTTAAAATAGAAAATCAAGTAATTTCGATTTGAGTATTTCGAGAAAAATATAAAAAGAACCAATTGACTTCTGTTAATAATGACTGCCAGAAACTAGAATGGGGTAAATGAAAACTCTATTCAACCATAAATTTACTCGGTCGTGATGGTGATGATCTAACAGTCATCAAAACACAAAACTGCCATTAAAAAAAATAAACAAAGAAGACGAGTAAGTCGCGCATAGTGTTAAAATCGAAGTAAAAGTATACACTAAGCACCACGCGGTCATTAACATAGTAAACAAAAATACAATAATGAATCAATCAAACGCAAAGATACTCATTCACAAGGAAGGCGTAAGGACAATTCATTCAACCATGAATCAATCAAACACAGAGATAAGTAAGGGATAGATAGCTAGGAAAACAATTATCTTTCATTCATCATCCATTCACAGAAAAGCAGGACATTTGAATCTATAGGTCTTTAAACACCGAAGTGATGACCGTCGATTCGGCTCTTGGCCGATTGCTCAGGCACTGACTGATGACTAAAGGGATAAGGTAAAAAAAATAAAAATTCTTCGTCATAATCAATAAAACAAACACAGAAAAGTCATAGCAAACAAGGTTGGGTTTGCCAAGGGAAATCCATTCAGAAAACAACAAGCAAGGGGATTACAATACCGTAGGAAAGCAGGTGCAAGATAACGCATGGCAATGAAATCTTAAACCGAACACAGAGAAATAACATGTGTAAATTTAATTTCATTGCAAGTAACAATTTAAACCGGCGTACCTTAGCCAAACGCGAATGCTCCGTAGTTTTTGTCTCGCGTGCGCTCCATCCAGCTTCCGCTTGTTGACCGATGTGACCTCACCGGTACCTCCTAGCCAACGCTAGGGGTACTCTTCTTCCCCCTGAGCCCTCCGAGCCACAAAGGGGTCAGACACACTATACCAGAGAAAAACTAGCACCCAACTCACCTCGCAAGGTCGAGCTACCACTCGTTACCTGAGATGGGTATCCCAACTCCCACAAGATAAGTTCTGTCAAGATAAAAATTCAGCAACGTAACATTACACATAAAGATCGGATCCATACTCCTCCTCCTCCATCCATTTTATAGAGTTTTTAAGTGATTTATTTTCCAAATTCTCATTTAATTTATTTTCATTAATTTAATCAGAAACCCCCCCCCCGTACACATGTCACCCATCCCCCTAGTTGCACCAGAAAATTAATTTCATTAGTTATTTAGTTATTCCTATTTCCCTCACCCACCTAAAATCATTCCTAAAAATGCTCCTTGGTGTCCCAATATTCCCTTACAAATCTTAAATGACTTATGCCTTATTAAATTCTTAGTAGAGTTCAAAAATAGCAAGTTCCCAAGGAAAGATTCCTTACTAAGTTAGACATTCAACTTTCTCTTTATGTTTCCCCTTTTTCCTTTAGTTTCCTATTTCTTTTTAATTAAAAATTTAATTAGCATATGTAGATAAAACAATCATTTCCCTTTTAAAATTTGAATCCCCCATTATAATTTAATTTTAATAAATTAAATGAAATTCTTACCCCCTTCTTGTTACATGTTTAATTATGATTATTATTTTTGACCACATGTGTTACTTAGACCTAGATTTTAATTTCACTAGGTTGGGCGACATTTTTATTAGGGATTTTTTTTTAAATCTTACTTATCACATCATTTATTTTAAGGCCGTCTAGGTTTATTCACCTTCCAATTAAAACATAACGTGCACTTCAAGACGCACTAGGTGCTCCAAGGGTGCCACTCGCCTCTTTCCATTTTCCTTGTGCGACATGCCCTTTAGGACGCACTACGTGCTGCAAGGGTGCCACTTGCATCTTTCCATTTTCCTTGCGCGACGCGCTTGTTGGGTCACCAAAGTCCCATATTTTTACTAACCTTTCACTTCACTTTCACTTCACTTTTAAGCATATTTCGCTTTTCCATACTCTTACATTAAACCATTTTCATGATTACATGGGTTTTATACATATTATTTTCCAATGCATCTATTTTAGTGTTTTTGAGTGAATTTATGATTAAATATTGGAAAAATGACATTTTTACACTTATATATGAAAGTGGGATGAGTTTCATGATGTTTACAGGTGTATTTGAAGACTCCAACCAAGCCAAACTTGACATTCAAGCCTTAAATTCGAATCCTCTTCAACCCCTTGGAGATTTGATGAAGATTTGGAGATTTACTCAAGTATCTTGGATGGAGATTAATCATGAAAGAGAGATTTGTGAGAGGATTTGTAGAGATATCACTTGATAGGTGTGAGCACATGATTGTAAATAAATGAGACATTTGTGGATCTAGGAGAGATTTGTGGATCTAAGTTATCTTAAATTTTTGTATAAATAGGAGTGCCTCCTCCATTTCAAGGGGAGGACTCCTAGAGCATTGTGTCCAACTTATGATGGAATAAGAATCAAGCTT
>ML785070.1:252070-283416 GCA_009831015.1 Picea engelmannii
TATATATATATATATAAAATAAACACATAATTTTTTTTTTAAATTTAAATATTGTTTTTTTAAAACATAAAATATAAATGAACAACTCAAAAATATAAATAAAAAACATAGTTTAAAAATGAACAATTAAATTAACAAAAAAAAACTAAACTAAAATAAAAATACATTAATAATTCAAATCAACCCATGCATTCACATAGGACAAAAACTATAAATCAACCCATGCATACACATAGGACAAATAACAAACATATATATATATATATATATTAAAAAAAATAACAAACATAAATAAAAACAAAACAAAACAAAACATGAATACATCAAGTATCGTTTAGGCAAATTGCACTATCACTTTGATGAGAGCAAATCATTGCCCTTCAATCGAAGAATATTGATAATCAAGAATCATGAGAAGAGAGAGCGATAGATGTGCTCAGGCTTCAGCCTTCACAATTTTTTTTTAACTATACACCTGCAACAAAACTATTAATTTGCGCTGACGTCTAATTTGAATAATGAAGGTTCACAGGTTCAATAAGCATCGTTCGAGCTTCGTCATTTTTCCTTCATAAATAATAACATTTGTGCTTTGCTCATAAAGAATTTTGACCATCAAATCACTCAGATAATGGGCACGATTTTCATGAGATCGGATCCACGAAATGATAGTAGAAAAGGACCATATTTTTGCAGCCAAAACAACCATGAATTTATAGTAATAAAGAGTCATGAATTTGTTGAATAAAAACCCACGGATTTCCTGAGAAAGGCCATGAATTTACAGTGAGAAAGGCCATGAATTTGTTGAAGAAGGTTCGCATGGACCATTGTGATTTTCAAGCAATTGAAATCAACTTGAATTATAAGCATCTGGTGTGCAGTTTACAACATGACATGATGGAACAATGATCAGGTTTTTTTGATTGTTCGGCGGAAATTGCGGTTCAAACCTGAACAATGCTTTTTTTTTTACAACCGTCACAATAGTTTTAGATTTAATTAAAATTATTCCCATTTTAAATTATAACTGATACGGATGGTTACTTGGTAAATTGTTTGATTTGTTTGGTGAAGGTCGTGGGTGCAATCTTGGTTAATTCTCCATTCTTTAACCACTTGTTATATAGTTAAATTTTAAATTAATTTATTCTTACTCTATGTATCAAGTGATATATATGGTATAATGGTAAAGTGCTTGATTTGTTTAGACCAGGTCACGAGTTCAATTCCTCAAAGTGCTTTGTGTGGTGGTTTAAGTCATCTTGGTCCAAAAGACACCGCCACATGGCAGCCTCTGATTGGCCCATGTGGCAACCTCCAATTTGTCCACTTGTCTGCCATGTAACAGTCCAATCATATGCCACGTGGCACCCCTTCAATTTTTTTTTACAGTGTCCTGAAAACTTTAGATCACAATAACTTTCTCATACTAAGTCCATTTGACATGAAACAAGCGGCGTTGGAAATCTATGGATGAGCTCTATGCAATAGAGTCATTATCATAGCAATTTGAGATAAAAACTATTTGGTCATTTTTCTTGGCTTTTGCAACCACATGACTTCGAAAAACAATTTAAATCATCAGATCATAAAAACATGCTATAAATCTATCATTTAGCTTTTGAATCACTGAAATTGAGCATCAAATGAAGAAGTTATCAAAGAAACACTGGCAGGTTGTCCAAGGTGCACCACTTCCCGACAGGTAAAAAGTGCATGTCAATTTATTTATTTTCCTTGGATTTGTTCTATTTAGCACTATTTGTGAATTTTTGCGTATATATCAGATGAAGAAAGATTGATCACCTCTATTCTTTGATAAACTCACATTTTATTGCAAATCAGTGCTAAGTTTTTTTCGCAGGTTTCGGGATGATGAAGAAAACCAATCTATGCACAAGTGAATTTAAAAGACCACATATTCTTGAGAAGGCATGTCTCAATGAAATAATGAAGAAGTCAATATCATTATATTTTAGACCATATCCATCATACCATTGCTATCAAAAGAAGCATTCCAGAGCCATTATGTGATGATTGATCTTCTTTTCTTTGAGCTTAGCATGTCGAAGTCAATCCTAAACTTCTCATCTTCCTATCACTACTAGATCATGGCTTCAACCCCTTTGCAAGTTTCATACTTTCCTGCCTCACTTCCATTCACCCCTAACCCATGAATAAAGTCATTCAACTCACTTACCATGCTGAGTTACCACATTGTCATTTTCTTTTTGCCAAATAAATCCTGCTTGATCTTTCATCTATGGTCCTCTAAATCATTACTTTGTACTCGCGTTAGATGATGGAGGATTCTTTATGGCCCTCCTTCTGAGAAGTCTTGGCCCATCGACATCAGCACATCATCTGGGATTGAGATTAGAGACATTTTCAGTACCTTGAGGCTTGCATGCCTTGATGGCAAGTTATTTCGCCAATAAACAGTGGGAATACATCAATGTCCCTTGTTTGTCGGGTATTCTAGGTGACTCGACATGCGACACATTTATTCGTACCTAGTAAGATGTACTTGGGCATCTTGACTCTCATTGACATTAATGGTGAGTAATCTCATGTCGGTTAACAACATTCATCAATGGTTGGTAATCCGACAATTTCTTTCTATGTTCGACATCAAAAAAATTTATTCACATAGATAAGAATTATGCCACGATACAGATATGAATGAAGACTATATGATTCCATGACACTCACAACAGTTTGCAATAGTTTTCCAGTAAATCAAATATTCATCTCCAAATTTCAGCACCAACAACTTAGTTCCAACAATAAGACGGTACATATGTACCAATTTTAGATCTCATTCTATGTTCACACAACCAAGCAGATCATATTATTTTCACTCTGACGATCCATGATCCAATAGTAGCAGCCAAAAGTTTCCATCCATACAAAGATCTCTCAGATGCATAACTCATGAAATTCTCAGGTAGGTTAAGGTATGTTGTTTTCCAATATTTAATCAATAATTCCTTGAATGCTAAATACATGTATTTGGAAAATTTCGCATTCACTATTGTCCTACCCTATTTGATATTTTTTCAAAGGATGGAAAACATCTACAGTTTGGGGGGCCGGGGGTATTCATCATATGCCATTCATTTATCCTATATTACATCTTTCATAACCTCATATGCTATTGACCAACATGTTTTCCCAATTGAGTGTTATTACTTTTATAAACACCTTCATTGACTTTCTAAAATGCATCATTGGTTTGTAAATGAAGCACATGTTCCAAAGCAAATATACCATGTGGAGGATGGTTTCTATGCCTTTAACATACTTCAATACACCTTATTGAATAAGACTAAAATGATTGAATGATTGATACACACATTACTGAATCATCATTTTGAATACATTCATATGATTGAAATTTAAAGTCTATTCTTTGTTGTAGCAAGAAAAAAAAAAGTCAAAGTGTTGTCACACAAGAACCAACACTTACAATATTAATGGTTGTCAAACAAGAACCAACCATAATCAAGAAGAAGAAATGTTGCTACATAAAGAAATACTTTTGGTTTTCATACAAGAACCAACCATAAGCAAGAAAAAGAAGTATTTTTACATAAGGAAATACTTATGGTTGTCACACAAGAAGCAACCACAAAAAGAAGCTTCCACTTAGATATCTTTCAAAAGAAGGCTCCATCACACAATTCAGAAAATTCAATGCAAGGTTGCAAGAGGACATGCAACACCTTCAGTTGGGGGGTATGTTGGGTTGCCAAAGTACCATTTTTTTACCAACCTTTCACTTCACTTTCACTTCACTTTTAACCATATTTCGCTTTCCCATACCCTTACATTAAACCATTTTCATGATTACATGGGTTTTATACATATTATTTTCTAATGCATCTATTTTAGTGTTTTTGAGTGAATTTATGATTAAATATTGGAAAAATGACACGTTTACACTTACATATGAAAGTGGGATGAGTTTCATGATGTTTACAGGTGTATTTGAAGACTCCAACCAAGTCAAAATTGACCATCAAGACTCAAATTCGAATCCTCTTCAACCCCTTAAAGATTTGATGAAGATTTGGAGATTTACTCAAGTATCTTGGATGGAGATAAATCATGAAAGAGAAATTTGTGAGAGGATTTGTAGAGATATCACTTGATAGGTGTGAGAACATGGTTGTAACCAAATGAGACATTCGTGGATCTAGGAGAGATTTTTGAATCTAATTTATCTTAAATTTTTGTATAAATAGGAGTGCCTCCTTCATTTCAAGGGGAGGACTCCTGGAGCATTGTGTCCAACTTATGATGGAATAAGAATCAAGCTTTCTTTTAACATCAGTTTACATTCTCTTGTTCAGATTTAGAATGCTTTAGTTTATGTGTTACTTTGTTCTTGGGAGAATTGAGCTCACTCCAAATAGATCATAATAGCATTTTCTTCTTGTTCTAATGCTTTGAATAGGTATATATGCGTTATTGTTTTTATTATAATTATTTGATGATCTTGATAGTTGATAGGTTATTTGAAACATTACGAGAAGACCTCCTGTAAGGGAGTTAGTGTTTTCATTCCTACAACAACTAATCCTTTTTAAGTGTATTTATTTTCAATGCATGAGTGTTTACTTGATGATCTTGATTGTTGATAGGTTTTGTGAAACATCACGAGTGGACCTCCTGTAAGGGAGCTAGTGTTTTCTTGCCTAGAACAACTAAGTCTTATTTAGTGGAATGAAAGAGTTAGGATTTGTTTGAATTTTCTTAGATTAGAGTTAGATGCCTACTCCTGCATATAGTTTTATAGCATCATCACACACTTACGAGAATCCATGGTTGATAATTAAATGAAAGCAATTTAAGCAATTGAATTTCCCTACAATGCCCTTCAGAACGCACTACGTGCTCCAAGGGTGCCACTCGCCTCTTGACTGACTTGGTAGACATAAAAAACCCTTGGAGTCAATACTTTGCCAGGTGATCTTGTGGGAGACTAAGGGCCTCTAAGGAATAAGGCCCCTGCCTTATTGCATGCCCCTTGGAATCATTGTGAGCGACTGTCGCAGTCTTCTCTCATGACATCGTGGGTCTTCACGAACTAGGTAATCGTTAACTTACAGTTTGAGCCACGACGAGAGTGCTAGTAGGTTGTGGCAGGGCTATTGTCCACACCTCTCCCTGAAGTCTCTGGTTGTCCCGCGTGACCCCCTCTACTCCACATGTGAGTCTGGTTGGCAAGCTACCGTCAGCCTGCATCCATCAACGAATCATGTCGGAAATAATAATCGATCATCATAACATCTAATAATATGTACATGTGTCACATAAATAACATTCAAACCCAATAGTCCTCTCCCTAACTCAATCCGGAGTCCAAGGGGTTTCATCGATGCCTCTGCATCCTCAAGGTCCAAATTCCTACGCACTCAGGAGAACCCAGTCAATAGCACCTGTCTAGGTAAATACAAAAAAATAACATATCATCACATACATAATATCTCATAATCATAATCAATCGACCAATAATATAATAATCTGGATCACTTGCAAGCAAGTGTCCTCAAAGAATAAGTTCGCTCAATGCGAGTAGGAGGGGGATGTTACATACACCCCCTCTTGGTTTAAACTTCGTCCCGAAGTTTCACAGTATGTAAGTGCCTATAAAAGTGTATCACAGTATCATAAGTCTATCTATCAAACAAAAATGGAAACTGTTGGTGCATATCATATGCGTCCTCCCAGGTCACCGAGTGCAGACTATAGTTGTCCCACTGGACCTTGAACTGATTTACTCTTCGACGTCATAGTTGTCGAATGCGATGGTCCAGGATGTGAATTGGCTCAGCCATGAGCACACCCTCATCATATACCTGCAAGGAACTCATGTCAATAACATGTGTACTGTCATAATATAATGTCTCAAAACAGACATGAAAAACATCGTGCATGCGCCTCAAGAATCAGGCAAGGCTAGTCAATAGGCCACAGGCCCCTTCTTTTCCACAATATCAAAAGGTCCCAAAAACCTAGGAGAGAGTTTAGCACCCTTTACAAACTTGATCGAACTCTTATGTGGTTTCTCTCGCAAGAAGACTCGATCGTCAAATTCATAACTACGGTCGACACGATGCACATCGACATAAATCTTCCTTCGATCCTGCGCTTCCTTGATATTTTGTATTTTTTTTTGCATTTGATATTCCATTTCTTGGATCACTTCTGGTCCCACTAGGACCCTATCCTCAAGTTGATCCCAACTCAAGGCGTCCGACACGGTCGCCCATAAAGAAACTCGAAAGGCACCATCCTAATGGTGCTTTCATAACTGTTGTTATACACAAATTATACCAGTGACAAGAATTCTTGCCAACACTTATGTTGGTCCATAACGTACATGCGCAACATCCCTCGAATATTTGGTTTGTTTTTTCGGTCTTCCCATCTATCTCTAGGTGATACGCGGTACTAAAGTTAAGTTGGGTTCCCAAGGCTTCTTGGAAACTAGTCCAAAATCATCCAATAAACACCGATCCTTGATCAGATATGATCCTCTTAGGCATGTCATGTAGCCTCACAATCTTGCTGATGAAAACTCTAGCTATGTCAGGTGCCTGATACGTCGTACGCACAGGAATAAAATGATCACTTTTCGTCATAGTTTCGACTATCACAAAAATCGAGTCGTGTCTCCTTGCCGTCAGTGGCAATCCAACAATGAAATCCATCAAAATAACCTCCCATTTTGATTCTATAATAACGTGCGGCTGTAGTAATCCTACTGGAGGTTTATGTTCAGCCTTCACCTATTGACATTCTAGACATCTTGCCACGTAGTTGACTATGTCTGCCTTCATTCCTCTCCAGGAGAATAAGGGTTTAAGGTATGCCCTCATCTTCATGGCTCCTGGGTGAGCCATGTGCACTTCTCTATGAGCCTCGTCTAGGGTCACACACCTCAACTCGTCATTGGGTGGTACATAAATTCGACTTTTAAATCTCAATAATCCATCGTCATCCATCGTACATCCTTCAAATCTTGGTAACATAATTGTGTTTTGTCCGATAAAATCCTTGACCTCATTTTACCAGTCATCGTCGCGCTATAAGGTTAGAATATTTTCACGTAGATTCGTCTGAAGAGGAAACACCAAAAATATGTGTGGTATCTGACTCAATGCATCTGCCACTCTTTTCATTGTTCCTTTTATGTAAGTAATCTCGAAATCGTACTCGCTAAGCAATTCTGACCAACGTCATTGTCGCGCGTTCAAGTCGCTTGCGTAAAGATCTGTTGTAGTCCATAGTGGTCCGTTCTTAGTTCGAATTTCCGTCCAATATGGTAATGTCTCCAAATTCTCAAGGCATAAACAATGGATAACAACTCTCAATCGTGTGTTGCACAGTTTTTCTCACGTCGTCTCAACTTTCTCGAGATGTAAGCGATCACTCGATCATCTTGCGTCAAGACCCCGCCTAAGACTTCCTTGAATGCATCAGTGCATCCCAAGAAGTCCACATCCATGTCAGGGACCTTTAGTATTGGGGTTGTTTTCAACAACTCCTTGAGCCTCCGAAATGATTCTGTGCATTTCTCGGTTCAAACAAACTTCTTGTTCTTCTTCTGCAATTCTGTAATCAGATTTGCTATCTTCAAAAAACCCTCGATGAACTGTCGATATTATCCCACTAAACCCATGAAGCTACGCACTTCCAGGACATTCGTCGGTGCAGGCCATTCCATAATAGCCTTGAACTTTGCTGTATCCACGACGATACCTTCGCCAGAGATGACATGCCCTAAGTAGTGAATCTTCAATTGGTAAAACGAGCATTTAGACAATTTCCCATACAATTTGTTCTCTTGCAGATACTGTAGTACCAAGCACAAGTGCTCGTCATGCTCCTCCATCGTCCAAGAGTAAATCAAAATATCGTCAATGAATACTTGGATGAAGTCGTCCAAGTAGTTGTGGAACACCCATTCATCAAACTCATAAATACCCCAGGGGCGTTTGTCAGTTCAAAAGGTAAAACAGTAAACTCGTAATGTCCAAACCTCATCTTAAAGGCGGTCTTAGGAACTTCATCCTCCTTGATCTGTAACTGGTGATACCCTAATCTCAAGTCGATCTTTGAAACACTGTCGCGGCTTTCATCTGATCAAATAGATCATCAATCCTTAGAAACATATACTGATTCTTGATCGTTGCCTTGTTCAATTGACGGTAGTCAATGTAGAGTCTCCACGACCCATCCTTCTTTTGTATGAAAATAACAGGCGCACCCCACGGTGACATACTTGGACGTATAAGTCCCAGGTCCAACAACTCCTTTAGTTACATTCTCAACTCCTGTAACTTCGGGGTCGACATCCGCTAAGGTGTTCTTGCTATCGGTTCAGTCCCTGATTTTAGGTCTATAGTAAATTCCAATTCCCTCTCCAGTGACATCCCAGGTAACTCCTCCAGGAAGACGTTCGCAAACTCTCTCACCACAGGAAGGTGTTCTAGACCTTCTACTACTCCCTTCTCATTTAACGCAAGGATCACATAAATTTTACATCCCTTGAGCATGATCTTTTGTAGCTGCAAGGAAGAGATGAACCTCAGGGAAACTCCCCGGTTCCGACCTACAATCATGTGTCTCTATCCCTCATCATCGACCAAGATCAATCGTTTCATCTTACAGTTGAGTATCACCTGATGCGATTCCAACCAGTCCATACCGATCATGACGTCATAAGATCCCAAGATCATGATGTACAGGTTGGCCCTGGTGACAAACTCTCCCAGGTTAAGGCTAAATCCTGTAACCTTCCCTCCAACCTTCTGTTTGGCTCCCAAATCCATTTCTACATAGCTAAATTCACTCTGTTCAACTACCTTTACCTTAATTTTTTTTTTCTTTAGTGCTGCACTAGAAACGAAACTCTCGGTAGCACCGGGATCTATCAAAATACTAAGGTTCTCGTTAACAATGGTAAGGAGTTAGTTGTTGAGGCGTTGGTCACTGAGGTGTAGTGAAAGTGGATCCTCTCTAGAAGCCACGATATGTTGGTGAATGTCTAGCTAGTTCCTAATGTTGTTGTGCACTAGATGACACCTGCCCCGCGGGTCTCACTGGAGTCTTTCTCTGAACTCTATTGATAAGCTCCTCCTATGCCATGAGGGCCTTCTGAACGTCCTCATGCAAGGTTTGAGGCATCAGAATCCTAACCTTTGCATTAATGTTGCCATTAAGGCCAAACATGAACCTATTGACCTTATGTTTCTCGGTATTCAAGTGCGGAGCATACCGAAGCAGCTCCAAAAATGGGCCTCGTACTCGACCACCATACGACCACCCTGTCACAAGGCGTTGAACTCGTTGAGATGACACTCATTGAATTCATCAGAAAGATACCTCTCCTAGAACCATTCCTCGAACAGTTCCCATGACATGTCTTCGATGACCATGTTCAAGTGCGATAGGAGTGTCTTCCATCATAGAAGAGCACTCCCCTTCAGTGGAGAGGCCGCCATGCAGACCTTCATGTTGGAGGTATGGTCGCAAAGTGGAAACACATTGCCATATTCTCCAACCATGCCTTAGTAACTGCGCCATCCGAAGCACCCTAGAACTCGAGAAATTTGACCTTCTCGAGTTCGCAGTGAAAGCTAACGGTAGTAGCTGGGGCGTGTTGTGGACCCTCATGGGTACAAGCATCTTGGCCTCATATCAGTACAAATGGTAAATCAAGGCCTCTAAAAATCTGTAGAAGGACCTGGTAAGACCATCATCATCCATTACAACAATTGGATCCAGCCCAAGGGCTTGTTCTTCCCCCTTGGGGGCTAGACTTCGAGGGCGCAGACACTTATGGAGGCATCACACCTCCTTCCACGACACCATGCTGCGAACCAGTGTAACGTCCTCTCATCGAGATCACCACATGGACGCGTTAAATTTTTACTTAGCGCTAGGTTATTTCTACAGGGTTTACTGCAGTGGAAAGCATGGAGATCCACAGTCGGAGGGTTGAACCCGCTTTGATACCGTAAAGTTATGACAACAAGTAACAATATATACATGGTAAATTTTTTTTGTTATGCATTAGAAAATTAAATTCGTCATGAAATTTTTAAAAACATCGTTTTTAATGGCGCAATAGAATCGAAGTACTCAATCAATCTTAGAATATCAACGCCTTAAAATTGAATGACAACAGAACAAAGTTTCACTTAGCAATTAAATAGATAAAATCATATACCATTGTAGATGGAAAGAAACTGGTGGCGATCATTATTGATGGCTCGGTTGAAGTCTTCCAAGGATTAGTGAAAATATGGACTATCACTAACAATATTGTGGAAATACTCTTGACATAAATTTTGTTAAAATATCAATTCAAGAGTCCAATCTTACTACCTTATGCAGATTGATGAGTTGGTTGTCAAGAGTAGAGGTTCACATTCACTTACCTTTAGTCAAGGGTCTGGATCTACTTCCTAGCACAAGTTGAAGTCTTGAATGTGTTGTTAGGATTTTAAATTTGTTAAGAGGGAGTCATTAAAGACATGCGTAAGATAGTCGAGTTAATGGTGATTATAGATCTCATGAGTTTGAAGGTCATTGTAGGGAGCATCTTGTATCATGTCTAAATTGAGAACTCATCAATGAATAATCAATTAATATAATTACTTATTTAGAAATGAATTATAATAAATTATAAAATTAAAGTAGGATCCTCTATATCCCAAAATGATTAGAAGCATTATTCTTTATTCTAATTAAATCTAGAATGGAACATGTGAGTTCCTTTAATGGCAATAATCAATGATTAAAACATCCCAAAAAAGTCCTTCAAATTAAGCTTGCTAAATTTCTAATCTTATACACAAGGTAAAGATCGACATTTATCTATTATAATATTTTTCCACTCCCCACTTCTCATGCATTAATCACCGTCAAGGGCCATCACCAACTACAATGTCATTAATCTTATCCCATTAATGTTCTCTTACTGTATGACATTCTCAAGATACATAGTTGAATAAAACTTCATCGTTTGGTTGACCTTTACAAGGATTACGATTAAAGTGAAAGGGTGACGGAGATCGAATTCAATGAAGTCACTCATGGGTTCAGATCAAATCATGCCCGATTAAGAGATGGCAAGAAACGACCATGGAAATAGTTAACATCATTCTTTAAGTCAGAAATTATCATAGAACTTAAGGAATGCAACGATTCTAGCCAACTGAAATCTCAAAGGGAGACGCTATTAGTTGTTGGACGAATAGAATACCGATCGTGGACCTTCGACCTTAAAATGCCCAAGAGAAACAATTTTGAAGGTTTCAATACGAAACTCCATCTCCGCTATTTCTGGGATCTTTAACTCCTGTTTAAAAGTTTGGGCGAGAACTAGAGGACTCAAAAATATAGGTGTGAAGGATGGATTCCAACACTTCTGCTTGCGTTTTGTTAAATAGATTTTTGGCCAACAAAATATATATTTTGAGGGGAGGACACGTAGATCCGCTATCCACTAAGGGAGTACAATCTGCCTTAACCCCACTGGTTAGGTCCGATCTTAGAGTAATGAGTGTTGGGCGAATGGATGTCTAATGGATCTCTCCGGGTATTCAAGGAACGATGCCATTGCCAGTCAAGGAATTCTATGATGGATTTATCAAATAAGAAACAAAACAAACTTCAGGGTCGCCCCAAAAATTAGCTAAGCGAAGATATGAGTTCGTTGTGTTTGATATTGCAGTGTATCCATTCACAATGATATGGGTAATTCATAATGATATTCACAATGCAAAGATACCACTAACCCAAACAAAATACAGTGATACAGGGACAAATTCGCAATACAGTGATACAGTGATACTTTCGCAATTCTGAGCCCCTCGATCATAGTTCCGTGATACAATGATAAATCTAGAAATGTGAGAATGTCTGAGCAATCCTCGTTACAGTGAATGAATCTATAAATACCATGATATATTGAGAACAATTTGGAACATTAATAAACTTACTCGGTCGTAACCAATCTCCCTGTTATATCGTAAAAATAAAAAATCAAGTAATTTTGATTTCAGTATTCCTAGAAAAATATAAAAAGAACCAATTGACTTCCGTTAATAATGACTACCAGAAACTAGAATGGGGTAAATGAACACTCTATTCAACCATAAATTTACTCGGCTATGATGGTGTTGATCTAACAGTCATCAAAACACAAAAATGCCATTAAAAAAAATAAACATAGAAGATGAGTAAGTCACACACAGTGTTAAAATCGCAGTAAAAGTATATAGTAAGCACCACACAGTCATTCACATAGTAAACAAAAATACAGTAATGAATCAATCAAACACATAGATACTCATTCACAAGGAAGGGGCAAGGACAATTCATTCAACCATGAATCAATCAAACACAAAGATAAGTTAGGGATAGGCAGCTGCGCAAAAAATTATCCTTCACTCATCATCCGTGCATAGAAAAGCAGGTCATTTGAATCTATAGGTGTTTAAACACCGAAGTGATGACTATTGATTCGGCTCCTAGCCGACTGCTCAGGCACAAACTGATGACTAAAGGGATAAGGTAAAAAAACAAATTTCTTCGTAATAATCAATAAAAAAACACATAAAAGTCATAGCAATCAGGGTCGGGTTTGCCAAGGGAAATCCATTCAGAAAACAACAAGCAAGGGGATTACAATACCTTAGGAAAGAAGGTGCAAGACATCGCATGGCAATGAAATATTAAACCGAGTATAGAGAAATAACATGTGTAAATTTAATTTCATTGCAAATAACAATTTAAACTGGAGTACCTTCACCAAATGTGAATGCTCTGTAGTTTCTGTCCTGCACGCGTTCTATCCAACTTCCACTTGTCGATCGATGTGACCTCACTGGTACCTCCCAGCCAACGCTATGGGTACTCTTCTTCCCCCTGAGCCCTCCGAGCCACAAAGGGGTCAGACACACTATACCAGAGAAAAACTAGCACCCAACTCACCTCGCAAGGTCGAGCTACCACTCGTTACCTGAGATGGGTATCCCAACTCCCACAAGATAAGTTCTGTCAAGATAAAAATTCAGCAACGTAACGTTGCGCATAAAGATCAGATCCATACTTCTCCTCCTCCATCCTTTTTATAGAGTTTTTAAGTGATTTCTTTCCCAAATTCTCATTTAATTTTTTTTTTCATTAATTTAATCGGAAAAAACCTCCCCCATACACATGTCACCCATCCCCCTAGTTGCACCAGAAAATTAATGTCATTAATTATTTAATTATTCCTATTTCCCTCACCCACCTAAAATCATTCCTAAAAATGTTCCTTGGTGTCCCAATATTCCCTTACAAATCTTAAATGACTTACGCCTTACTAAATTCTTAGTAGAGTTAAAAAATAGCAAGTTCCCAAGGAAACATTCCTTACTAAGTTAGACATTCAACTTTTTCTTTATGTTTCCCCTTTTTCCTTTAGTTTTATATTTCTTTTAAATTAAAAATTTAATTGGCATATGTAGATAAAACAATCATTTCCCTTTTAAAATTTTCATCCCCCATTATAATTTGATTTTAATAAATTAAATGAATTTCTTACCCCCTTCTTGTTACATGTTTAATTATGATTATTAGTTTTTACCACATGTGTTACTTAGACCTAGATTTTAATTTCACTAGGTTGGGCGACATTTTTATTAGAGAAATTGTTTTTAAATCTTACTTATCACATCATTCATTTTAAGGTCGTCTAGGTTTATTCACCTTCAGACATGCCTTTCAAGACTCACTAGGTGCTCCAAGGGTGCCACTCATCTCTTTCTGTTTTCCTTGCATGGCGTGCCCTTCAGGATGCACTACGTGCTCCAAGGGCTCCACTCGCCTCTTTTTGTTTTCCTTGTGCGACGTGCCCTTCAGGACGCACTACGTGCTCCAAGGGTGCCACTCACCTCTTGATTGACTTGGTGGACATCAAAAACCCCTGGGGTCAATACTCCGTCAGGTGGTCTTGTGGGAGACTAAGGGCCTCTAAGGAATAAGGCCCCTGTATTATTGTGCGCCCCTTAGAATCATCGTGAATGACTATCGCAGTCTTCCCCCATGACATCGTGGTTCTTCTCGAACTAGGTAATCGTTAACCTACAATTCGAGCCACGACGAGATTGCTAGTAGGCTGTGGTAGGGTTGTTGTCCATACCTCTCCCTCAAATCTCTGGTTGTCCTACGTGACCCCTCTACTCCACATGTGAGTCTGGTCGGCAAGCTATCGTTAGCCTGCATCCATCAACGAATCATGTCAACAACAATAATCGATCATCATAACATCTAATCATATGTACATGTGTCACATAAATAATATTCAAACCCAACAATCCTCTCCCTGACTCGATCTAGAGTCCAAGGGGTTTCATCGATGCCTCTGCATCCTCAAAGTCCAAAGTCCCACGCACTCAGGAGAACCCAATCAATAGCACATGTCTAGGTAAATACATCAAAATAACATATCATCACATCCATAATATCTCATAATCATAATCAAATGACCAAAAGCATAATAATCCAGATCACTTGCAAGCAAGTGTCTTCAAAGAATAAGTTCGCTCAGTACGCGCAGGAGCAGGATATTACAACAAATTCACTAATTTGCACAAATTTAATATTTTTGAAGCTTTTGTTATTAGGTGAATTCACTAGTTTGCACAAATTTAACATTAGACCTCTTAGTTATTAATATTTATGTGTAATATAAACTTTAGTTTTTGAAAAAAATATACAAACTTCAACTTGTAAATTAAATAAATATTTTAAAATTGAATTTAAATTGTTATATTATATTAAATATAAATCGTTTATTTGAAATATGTTTTGGCTTTATGAATTGACTTTTTTATAGCTACTCAAAATAACCTACAATTTTTATTTGAAATTTGATAGGAATTATTTTGAATTTGATAAAATTACTTGAAATATTTGAGAGTGCCAAAAATCTATTTTTCAAAATTCAATTGCACTTAACGTATTTGAAAGTGCAAACAATCAATCAAAACATAAAACTTTTAATTTTATTTAAAAAACAAATATTTAATAAAGAGAAAATTATTTAATTTCTTATTATTAAAACTTACTTATCAAAATATCAACAAAACCATCAACAAAACACTTTATTCTTTAAGTTATATTGAATTCTATGACATTATTATGGTGTGTCACCATCCATACAAGGTTGAGAATTTATAATGGATTTCACTTATTTTTATTAAAGAACATAAAACTTTAACTTTATTTAAAAAAAAAACATAAAACTTTTAACTTTCTGAAAAAATTATTTAATATAATATTTAATAGAAAAAAAATATTTAATATAATATTTATTTTTTTATTATTAAAATTTACTTATCAAAATATCAACAAAACCATCAACTAAAACACTTCATTCTTTAAGTTATATTGAATTCTATGACGTTATTATGGTGTGTCACATCCACACACAAGGTTGAGACTTTATAATGGATTTCACTTATTTTTATTAAAGATTAAGTTGTTGAAAATGAAAAATAAAATAATTAATATTAAGAAAACAATAGAGATACCATAAAAAATGGTTTTTATTAAGAAAATAAAGATGCAAGTATGGTATAATTTTTGTAATTATGAAGCCAAAACTTCTCTTGAAATGATATGAAGAAATTCTAGAGTGACATTGAATTGCACAAAAAAAAATATTTTCCACTTTTCGCATTATCATCTACGTGTACTTTTAGTTTGGTTATGCAGACGCTCGCTTTTTTTATAGGGTAACCCTTAAGCTAAAATCCAAGCTGCCCGACACCATAATTTTTCACTAGAGCATAACTTATATATATTATTTATGTCTTAAACTCATGGTCACTTGTTACTATGTTGAAAGGCGTACACCTATTGACAATGGGCAGATTTAATAAGGGTTTAGTGCTTAATAAGTTTTTTATGGACAGGATTAAATATCGTTGTAATATTCTTAGTAGTCATACAAAATAAATGGATGTGATTTCAATCATTAACTTCCTAGCTATTATAAAGACATCCGTTTATGTGTTTACTTTTTTACGTTTACCTAATCATATTTAAAAATTACTTTGATAGCTAACTGATTGCCACGTAAGTGATTAACATAAATTAACATATTAACACCAAATAAATGAAGCTCAACCGTTTATTCGTTAATAAATAATAAAATTTAATATATTTTTTTAAGGATTCTTTTCATCTTATCAACCTTTCGGCATTGATCAGCCACAATTATGTGGCTGTGCTAGTTAAAAATATCTCAAATAGAAGAAAAATACTCTCCACCTATAATCTTTGAACACTTTATTGTCTTCGTTGAGACAAGGTCGGGAAAACCAATATTATTTCTGTTTTAAAAGCATGATAACTCGTAAATATCGTATTTTCCCCTAACATTATCAAAAACTAAACCTCTACTTAAATCGGATTTAAATCAAAGAAATACTTAAATCGGATTTAAATCAAAGAAATAACCCTAAATAGTATAGTCCTTTTCTTACTTAAAAAAAATATTTTTTAATACAAAAGAGTCTTTTAAAACAGGAACGGGCTTAATTTTGGGGAGAAAATGATGATTGGAGTTGGCTTGAAACTAATCAATTCTATTTTTTTTTTAAAGCAACTAATGATATTCTTTGAAAAGATTATTTTTTTTTTCTAACATTTTAAGATTACTTATTTTTTTTCTTTTTAAAATAGTTAATGATATTCTTTCAAAAGATTAAAAAAAATTCTAGCATTTTAAGATTAATCATTTTTTTTTTCTAAAAGTAGATAACTATATTCTTTCTTAAATGTTGTCTTTTAACTTCAAGGTAAACTTAGATCGACAAAATTCTTTCCTAACTACTGACCTTCAATTTAAAAGTAAATCTTTGTTGGATTACTAAGAGGGGGGTGAATTAGTAATAGAGCAATTTAATCATTTTTAACCATAAAATGCAAGTGTTATATCAACGTAGCATTATCATCTAATAGTTGCAGAGTAAATAAACAATGAACAAATGAGCAATCATATACATAGACGGTACACCAGTTTTTTTATGTGGAAATCCAAAGCGGGAGAAAACCACGAAATGTTTTTTCTTATATGTCTTTAAGAATTACATTCATTGGAAGCACCAACTTCCTTTGTTTTCCAACTGCAATTGGAAGGAGGCTCCAACCCCCTAGTTTATCAGGCTACAACCTGAAGGAAGCTCCAACTCCCCAATTCTCTAGCTACAACCGGAAGGAGGCTACCACCCCCTATGTTCTCCGGCTACAACCACCTATCCTTGCCTCGTCCAACCGCCCTGAAATATAAGTAGAATGATGGAACCACCGTCACACTATCACTGTGAGATATACTTTTGTAAACTTGTACCAATCAAACTGCACCAAACAACATGTACCAAAAAACCTGTAATCAACCTATACCATAAACAAGTGCATCAACCATGCACCAACCTGTACCTCAACTTGTACCATCAACGAGTGCATAAACCATGCACCAAATATGTACCAATCATGCATCAAATACACATAAACTATGACTCATCAAGATGTACCAACATCATCAACTATACACCTCATGTATGGGCCAACTCATCAACTACTTGTCTCAACCATGTACCCAACATGTACCTCAACCAAAAGCCCTCATCAATTTCATCATCCAAATATGATTTGTAACTCTATAATAGACCTGGTGTATACGATCACATACCTGCAAACCTTCCTTAAATTTAACAACAAGAGACCAGCGTTTTCATCAAACTTTACTTTAGTCTCACATGACTAATTTTGGATAAGTCAACAACTCTAACTTGAAATAATCATAACTATGTACCTGTAATGAATAAAGATATGAAAATAGCACAAATTGTTATTCATTGTCTTTTATGCAATTTCTCTAGGTTTCACTACTTGTAACCTCTCAGAAAATGAGTTATAGCAAAAATGACATACCTTATTGAATTATGGATTATTCTAGAGAGTGAACTTGTAGAGCGTGCCCCACACAGAATATTTGTTGTATGGATATGAAAATGGTACACAAAATATTACAGACTGTACTCTAACCAATACATTTGGTCTTACTGAATTTGGATCTGTTATGAAGAATTTATGATGTTTTTACCCGAAACACATGTTTTAGAGATGACCTGTAAATAACATACCTTAGAAAGCATCATCAGAATAATTTATTCTCCCTTAAATTTCGACCTTCTTTACTTCACGTTCCCTCTGAAATTCGTCTTAGATATGCTTTGGTTACCTCAGTCACTTATAGATATTCAATATTCTCAAGTGTAATTGAAATGAGAGACCCTTTCCTCTTATTTATACTTTTATGTAACTTCCTCAAGGGGTTACCTTCTAACCATATTAAACCACTTTCCTTATTTTAGGGCTAACCTACTTTTAACCACTTGTCCACTTATTAATTTATCCATTAAATTTATTATTTAAAGAATTTCTTTTGTATCCACTTTGACTTATAGTACACTCATCACTTCACTTTATTATTTAAATAATTTCTTCTTTGCAACCACTTCGACTACTTTGATCTTTTGGGGCTTCTAGATGACTCATGAGGGTTCTCCAAATTCACATAGTCATAACTCTCTAACCGTGAGGATTTATGTGATGTTCCACATACCATCGGAAATGGAATGAAATATACTATCCATCTAGAATAGTCTTACCTTCAAATATATTAAACTCATACCATTATACATCAAACAAACTTGGGTCCATTACCCAAACCTTTGTGCTACCATAATTCGCTTCTGGACTTTCTTCAAGGGTTGACATCAATGACAACCAACCCGAATAATTAACAATCTCCCTCTTTGGCATTGATGAAAACACTCTGATGCAATACTGAATTGATATCACTCATGTTCCCCCTGTGACCATCGCTCCCCCTAGAACCATGGCTCTGTGCTCTTTCTCCAAGCATTTACCTTTGCATATGATAAATCTCTCCCCCTTTGTCATCAATGGAAAATGTATCTTTCCATCTGAGGCTGCTCCCCCGAACTGAACTCTTCCTGAAACTGATCTCCCAACCTGAACTGTCTTCGTTATGTTGCTTCCTCATGTAAATCTAAGACATATAAGATAAGCATTCAAAAGCATTCATTTTGGAGTAGAAATTACTCCGATTCTTTGGCGAAGATACTCAAAGGCTTCCCTTGGAAGTGGTTTCAATGTAAAGATGTCTGCCACTTGTTCTTTTGTACCCACATATTCAACTCTAATGCTCTTCTCCGCAACATGTGCCCGTAGAAAGTGATACTTTATTGGAATGTGCTTCGTCTTGGAGTGCATCACCAAGTTTTTTTAGATATTTATGGCGCTTGTATTATCACAATATATTAGAATGGGATCATCATATTCAACTTGTATATCTGTCAGAGTTTGTTTCATCCATATAACCTGTGTACAACATCCTATTGTTGCAATATACTCTTCTTCGGCTATAGATAAAGATACTGATGATTGTTTCTTTCTTAGCCAAGATACTAAACATTCACCAAGTAGAACATTGCTCCATTGATGCTTCATAGATCATCAATGCAACTTGCCCAATCTACATCTCTGTAGAAAATAAGTAATAGATCCTTTCCTTTTCGATACCATAATCCAAACTCTTATGTTCCTTTGAAATATCTAAAAATCCTCTTCATTGCTAATACATGTGATTCCTTTGGTGTTGCTTGAAATCGTGCCACTTGTCCAACTGCCTACATTACATCTAGTCTAGATGTTGTGTCACATATAGTAAGCTACCAATCATTGACATGTATTTCCTCTGGTCTGTAGACTTTGAATCGTCATCTTTGCTCAACTTGCAACTGGTTTTCATATGAGTGGTAATTGGTTTGCAATATTCCATTCTGAACCTCTTTAGCATTTCTTTGATATACTTAGTTTGAGAAATGAAAATTCTTTGGTTTCTTTGACGTAGCTAAAGACCCAGAAAGAAGGATAGTTCTCCAAGTAATGACATTTCAAATTCATTCTGCATATCCTTTGCAATTTTCTGGCTTAACGTGTCATCATTACTTCCAAAAATAATATCATCAACATAAAATTCAATTTATAAAATACTATCTTGAGTTACCTTAATGTAGAGGCTCTTGTTTTCACTTCCTTTTCTGAACCCTGCATGTTCCAGATATTTATCCAGTCTAGAGTACCATACTCTAGGAGTCTGTTTTAGACCATACAAGGCCTTCTTCAATTTTCACACGTAATCTGCATTCTCTGACAACTGAAATCCTTCCGGTTGTTCGATGTAGACTTCTTCTTCAAGTTCCCCATTCATAAAATATGATTTCACATCCATCTAATACACTTTAATATTCTTGGAGCATGCATAAGCTAAAAGCAATCAGATTGCTTCCATTCTGGAAACTGGGGCAAATGTCTCTTCAAAGTCGATTCCTTCAACCTGTGCATATCCTTTACATACCAATATAATTTTGTTCCTTGTAACATGTCCATATTCATTCAATTTATTTCTAAAAACCCACTTTATGCCAATCACCTTCTTATTCTTTGGCCTTGGAACCAATTCCTAAGTGTCATTCTTCTCTATTTGATCCAATTCTTCATCCATTGCCTTATTCCAGAATGTTGGCCTCTTCAAAACTGCTTGATTCAATCGTAGATAAGAGTGCTAGGTGCATTTGTTCTGGTGAATAGATTCTTCTTCTAGTCTCAACTACTGCATATTTGTTTTCGATAATTTGATCTGAAGGATGATTCTTTTGTACTTGTTTTCTAGGTGTCTTTGGAGGCACTTGCTGAACTTTCTCTTTTACTTCTATCTAATCTTCTTCATCTTCCTCTTCTATTTCTTCTTCATCTTTTTCTTCTTATTCATAAAGTTGTTCCACTGATTCATTTTCTTCTTCCTTTGATTCTCATCCACTTGTTTCATCAATTGTTACATTGATGCTTTCCACAACTTTGTTCAATCTCAGATTGTAACACTTGTATGCTTTCCTTGTACTTGAGTAACCAACAAGTACTCCTTTGTCCACACGAGAGTCAAACTTTCCCATTCCACCATCTTCTCTTTTGATGTAGCATTTTCTTCCAAATATTCTGAAGTGCCTCACATTTGTTGGTCTTTCTTTCCATAGCTCGTAGCGAGTTTTGTCAATGTTGTTTCTGAGCATTAATCTATTTTGAATGTGAACTGTTGTATGCACTGCATGTGTCCAAAAAATATCTGTCAATTTGGAATCCATTAGCATTCTTCGAGCTATTTCATGTGTAATTAGTATCCATAATGTTCCTTTATCTCTAAACCACTATCTGAACCAATCTATGAATCCATGCTCTCGTCCACTGTCATATATCAGTCCAATCCTGCTAAGTGTTTTTACAAATCCATCTATGTCCATACTGTCCAAGACTCTACTGCACAACTGTCCATAATGCCGACCCATTTATTACTATACTATCATGAAGTCTTCACTACTACAACTATCAAATTGTACTTCTCCTAACTGACTGCTCTGGATATGTCTACTCAAACTCTGCAAGATGCTCGAATGATGGTTCTTTGGTCTATCACAGCTATCACATAGACTCCCTCTGTCAATATTCATGTTACCTAGGAGTCTCTAATCCATATGGCTCAGAACAATTCCTGCTCTGATGTGTATTCATCATCATCTTCATTGGTATATTCATCATCTCTCTGAGCTCTGATTTCTTTCTTTCTGTCTGTGGATTCATCTTTCACTACAATGCCTGAAAGTACAATCTCTTGAACGTATTTCTTATTTACCTGTCCTTCTTTTCTTTCAGTTATTTTCCAAACCTTTCTGTATCTAACATCTTTCTTTTTCTCTGTAGAATTTTATTCATCCTGTTTTATTGCCAATCTTGCGATCTCTGGGACCTGGTCTTTTTTCCCCTGTTCTTCATGTTTTCTTATCCATACTTTTATATCTGATATCGGTATTCTCTTTCATGGAAGTATCGATCATTCTTCTATAATCACTAGCTATGTGTCCATAGCTATTACATTTGTAACATTCAATGTTACGTGGGGCCACATAGACATTTCTTTCTTGAACATTTTTATAAACTCTGCAATCTACAACCTTATGTCCAAAATTAGTACAATAAAAACAATGACCATAAAAGAAATTTGCATACCTGGGAGTGAATTATCTTCTTTGTGGTGTAGTCCTTCTGAATTTCTTCCTTGACTGATCATGATCATGATTGAAGCTTCTTTGTGGCTTTAATATGGATGGTCTTCTTGAAGATGTATCTTTAATAGTTTTCTTACATTCTGGTTGACCATGATTCCTTCCTTTGAGTACTTTTGCATAATTCTTTCTATTTTCTTCATTCTTATTTTCTAGCAACCTAGATTGCTTATCTTCATTCTCTATAACTGATGTGGATGTTTCTATCTCTTCAATGTTCTTGTTGAGCTTGACGATTTTACTTCTCAATGTGACAACTTCTTCCTCAAGCTTCTCAACCTCTTCTTCTTTCTTCATTACCTGAGACTTCATGACTTCTTTTGTTCTTTTCACTTCTTCAAGATGGATTTTTAATGTGATTATTTCTTCTTCAAGTCCTTTCTCTTCTTGACCAAACTCTGCCTCAAGTTGGTTTAGATCGTTTGTTATTTCCTTAAGATGATTTGTCAATACATTTTATCTCATTTTTGCTTCTTCCTTCTATGTTGTTATGTTGGCTTCCAAATACGACGTTTGATCTTTAAGATTTTCTTCGATCTTTCCGGCCTCTTCTAGCTGAGTTCTTAAGTTCTTGATGACATGTTGGGCTTCTTAAAAAATGTGAGCACTTTCCTTTTGTTTCATCAATTCTTTCTTGAGTGACTTGTTTTCTTCTCTTTCTTTTCTTAGTTCATCTAAAGCATTGATCAATTCTTCTTCATAATTGTCTTCTTTTTCAATTATTTTTTCTGTCTCATTTCCTTCATGGCATTCTATTTAAATATGTCTGTGTTTTTCACAATTAAAGAAAAAAACCATACCTTTGTTGATTATGTACTCTTCATCTTCTAAATCTGTTTGACATGGTGAACATATTTTTTCTTGATCTATACATGCATCTTCTTTGGCATTTTATGAATCTACGATGGGTGAAGAATATACATCATGCAACTTATCCCAAAGTTCTTTGGTTGATGAACATTTACCAATTTTTTCTCTTACTGGATTAGATAATCCTTCCTAGATGAAATCCATTGCTATTTTGTTATTCTTCTTCAATTCCTTCTTGGCTGCAGTCTTTTCCCTTTTGGAACTATCATATCCTGTAAAAATTGATAGCCAAATATAATACCTCTGTGCCTGTAAAAACACTTTCGTTCTTCCACTCCATAGTGCATACTTTAAACCATTCTGACCATTAAACAATGGTACTCCATTCTCATAACAATCCATGATCTCCTTCCAGTGGTTAAACTGTTTCCTAAAGGAACTTGCTCTGATACCAATTGCTGGATTACTGAGAGGGGGGGTGAATCAGTAATAGTTCAATTTAATCATTTTTAACCATAAAATGCAAGTGTTATATCAATGTGGCATTATCATCCAATAGTTGCAGAGTAAATAAACAATGAACAGATGAGATAGCATACACATACACAGTACACCACTGTTTTTATGTGGAAACCCAAAGCAGGAGAAAACCACATAATGTTTTTTCTTATATGTCTTTAAGAATTACATTCATTGGAAGCACCAACTTTTTTTGTTTTCCAGCTGCAACTAGAAGGAAGCTCCAACCCCCTAGTTTCTCAGGCTACAACTTGAGGGAAGATCCAACTCCCCAATTCTCTGGCTACAACCAGAAGGAGGCTACAACCCCCTATGTTCTCCGCCTACAACTGGAAGGTGGCTACAACCACCTGTCCTTGCTCTGTCCAACCGCCCTGAAATATAAGTAGAATGATGGAACCACTGTCACACTATCACTGTGAGATATACTACTGTAAACATGTACCAATCAACCTACACCAAACAACCTATAATAACCTATACCAAACAACCTATAATAACCTATACCAAACAACCTGTAATCAATATGTACCATAAACAAGTGCATCAACCATGCACCAACCTGTACCTCAACCTGTACCATCAACAAGTACATCAACCATGCACCAAATATGTAGCAATCATGCATCAAATACACATAAACTATGACTCATCAAGATGTACCAACATCATCAAATATACACCTCATGTATGTGCCAACTCATCAACTACTTGTCTCAACCATGTACCCAACATGTACCTCAACCAAAATCCCTCATCAATTTCATCATCCTAATCTAATTTGTAACTCTGTAATAGACCTGGTGTATATGATCACATACCTGCAAACCTTCCTTAACTTTAACAACAAGAGACTAGCGTTTTCATCAAACTTTACTTTAGTGTCACATGACTAATTTTGGATTAGTCAACAACCCTAACTTGAAATAATCATAGCTATGTACATGTAATGAATAAAGATCTGAAAATAACACACAATGTTCTTCAGTGTCTTTTATGCAATTCCTCCAGGTTTCACTACTTGGAACCTCTTAGAAAATGAGTTATAGCAAAAATGACATACCTTGTTGAATTTTGGCTTATTCTAGAGAACGAACTTGTAGAGCGTGCTCCACATAGAATATTTGTTTTATGTATCTGAAAATGGTACATCGAATACTACAGACTGTACTCTAACCAATACATTTGGTCTCACTAAATTTGGATATGTTATGAAGACTTTATGACATTTTTACCTGAAACACCTGTTTTAGACTAGTTTGAGGACTAGCCACAAACCCTATTTTCCACAGAGTGTAACTCCAAAAATACAATGACCCACAAGATGAAATTTTTATCACAGCTACTTGGATATGTTTCATCAATGACCTCCAGATTTTTCGATTTGAATCATTCTAGAAAAACTTATTGCACAAATGGTGAGATGACTTGTATAATATACCTTAGAAAACATCATCTAAAGAGTTTATCCTCCACTGAATTTCGGTCTTCTTTACTTCACCTTCACTCTGAAATTCTCCTTAGATATCCTTTGGTTACCTCAGTCACTTATATAATTCAATATGCTCAAGTGTAATTGAAATGAGAGACCCTTACCTCTTATTTATACTTTTATATAGCTTCCTCAAGGGGTTACCTTCTAACCATCTTAAACCATTTTCCTTATTTTAGGGCTAACCCACTTCTAACCACTTGTCCACTTAGTAATTTATCCATTAACTTTATTATTTAAATAATTTCTTTTGTTACCACTTTGACTTATAGTACACTCATCACTTCACTTTATTATTTAAATAATTTCTTCTTTGCAACCACTTTGACTACTTTGACCTTTTGGGGCTTTTAGATGACTCATGAGGGCTCTCCAACTTCACATGGCTATAACTCTCTAACTGTGAGGATTTATGTGACGTTTCACATACCACCAGAAATGACATGACATGTACTATCCATCTAGAATAGTCTTACCTTCAAATATATTAAAACTCATACCATTATACATCAAACAAACTTGGCTCCATTACCCAATTCTTTGTGCTACATAAATTTGCTACCAGGCTTTCTTCAAGGGTTGACATCAATGACAACCAACCCAAATAATCAACAACCTTAGCTATCATATAGACTTAAAACCTTGGAGAAACATCAAAGGTTTTTACCTGTGAAAAAATCGTCTCAAATTTACATATCCTAAACATTTACCCAACTTTAAAGTTATTTTGAAAAAACGATTATTAATTATTTTAGTTAATAAATAACCATTTTTAAAAGAGAAATTAAATAGTCATTTTTAAAAGAACAATTAAATAGTACAACCAATGTAAATTCCTTCCGATTATGAAGTTAAACTACAGTTGGGTTTCAATATCCAGTGTTTATATATGGATTTGGATTTATATCTAACCAGTTTTCAACATTACATGACCTTTTTGTTAATAGTCTCGGTTGATTAGTAGAAATGGATAATGCTTTAAAATCACCATTTTCTTTTTAAAGTAAAAGATAAAATTATTTATAATAAGTAAACAACAACTCAATTAACTTCAATTATTAAAAATTTATACCTACCTATAAATCTCTCACAAAAGTGAAAATATACTCTCTTACAAACCACAAACACTTGAACCAACTATTAGAAATGCCATGGTTTTGATCATACATAATGCTACAAACTAACTTGAGTAACAAGATAAAAATAAAACACAAACCAAATATTAAATATGTTGTGGTTTTGATCATACACAGTGCTCCAATTAACATGAGTAAAATAATAACTTAACCAATGTAAATACAAATATAATTTAAAGGGTTTTCCACTTATTTAATAGATATAGATAGTTATGGTATAACGGATTTTTTTTTGAAAAATCATTGGATGAAAAAATGTTTAAATATAAACATAGTTTTTTTTTTTCCAAATTATTTAGCTTAAACTTTAAAATATTTAGGTTACACAAGTTGAGAATAATAGGGATAACTATCATTCTTTCCAACCACAAATTAAACTGAATTGAAAAGAATTATATACATAGAATGTTATATACATAGAATGTTTTTTACTTTTTAATAGTTTATGTTAGAATAAATAAAAAATATCAATATGTCTTTTTTTTTTCTATTTCACATTATTGAATCAAATTGANATATATATATATATATATATATATATTATGTCCACTATAGTGTAAATTTATTCGTAAGTGGATATAGTGTCCAACACTTTTCAAAGGTTGAACAAAGTGGATATAGTGTCCAACACTTTTCAAAGGTTGAATGTCCAGGGATGTGGATATCTTATATAACTCCATTTGAAATTTTAGTTATTAGTCTCAATATGGTGTTTCACATAACCTTATAACTATTAATTTTCAAATTTAAGAAATCAGTAATTTTTGTAAATTAATTTGTTTTACAACATTTTTAACATTTAAAGAATAATTTGGTTAATGGATTAGATTTAATTTTGTTTTATTAAAAAAAATTACTCATGCTTGTAATTTTATTATATGGCTAGCTTATTTCAAAAAGTGATTTTGATAATATGTATGGTTTTCTATTACAAATTTTGAAATTGTTTGAGTAGACTGTGGATTTCAAAGTTACGCTATCCAACCCAAATTCTCTGTATATATCTTTTTCTTATGTAAGTAATTTGAATCTTGCTTGGCTTTACTTCTTCAAATCATTCTCAATCAATAAAATTACATGTTGGAGTTCTTGTAAGAACAAAGAATTATGACATAAGGTGTAGGGCGGTTGAAGGTGTAGTAAGGAACTATCCCTAAGTAAGTTTATTCGTAAGTCATTGAATAAGTGTAAATTGATAAGCCAATCTACGTTCTTAACTTTTTATAGATTGGGAAAGTGCACTTCAAGTCGTATGATCTAGACAAACCTCATATAAATGTTCAATTTTGAATTCAATACACGAACCTTAGTTCAATAACCAGTTTTTTAATCCACCTCAACATAATATTGTCAAAATTTTCTCTCCGGATCCTTAAATTTCTTCCGATTGTCTATCATTTTTAGTTTCGATGCTTGCAACTGAATTCACTTGAGCAATTTCCTATCTTAGTCTGTCAAAATTTGGATGATTTAAAACTTCAAGCAAAGTATGTCGAGTGATATATTTAACTATCACAGTGTTGTTATTGCATACAACATTGAAGTTTTTGAGGAGTCACACGAAGAGACAGATCGACATGACTATGAATATAAATAAATCATTGGAATGCATCAAGAATAAATTATAAATATTTTGTTTTAATAATCACCATGAACTAAAACATTGTCAAGTTTCTTACAGGGCACTACCTTCCAACAACAAGAACAAGTAGGCAAGCGCACGTGTGCCCATGCAAAATCCCTTCATCTAGTGTTGAGATTCATCTAGTTTTGAGATTAATAGAGAACTAAGAAAACGACCTCGTAGTCATCACCATGGATGGTCTTTAGATCTGGTAAGAAACTGGTAAGTTCTTGTGTGGCTTTGGAGGAATATGAGATAATTTCCTTTATTAACCCCTACCATATTATCTATGAACATGTTTTGTTCAACTCTTTACTATGAATATGAATATTGATATTTATGAATAAATCTACAATATTGGTTAATCATTGGAACAAATATGATCCTTGATTAGGGTTATATTATTGTATATTTTTTGGGTTTTTATTTATTTATTAATTATATATATATATATATATATATATCTATATATATATATATATATATATATATATATATATATATATAACGAGAATATCTTTGGATGAGTAAGGACTTCATTTAAAATGAAGCTAGTATAGATATAACACTTTTGATATTTCTAGGATTTGACGAGATATTTCTAAGATTTGAGAAGTATATATTTAAAATGAGTTGATATATTCAAAATGAGTTGAGAGCATTTTTGGATAAGTAAGGACTTCATTTAAAATGAATCTATTATCGATATAACACTTTTGATATTCCTAAGATTTCATGAATATATGTTTATAACACTTTTGATATTCCTAAGATTTCATGAATATATGTTTGAGAATATTTTTTTTGATATTTTTAGGATTTCAAAAATATATCTTAGAGACATTTTTTATATTCCTAGGATTTCATGAATATATGTTCAAGACATTTTTTTTTTATATTGAAGTAAATTTTAACATTCTTTTTAATTGGTGTCTTTTTAATTAATAGATCACAATTTAGTTGAGTAGGAAACTGCAATTTGCTATAAATTCATTGAAACTATGGTGTTGATAAATTCATGTTTTTATTTCATGAAGGCAAGTAGAAAAAATAAAATTCCACACAGTTATTCACAATTTATATAAATAAAAGTTATATATTCAGAAATTTTCATGAAGGCAAGTTCAATAAAGCTCAAAACAACACATTTTTTTCCTTATTTATGAGGAATTGATAGATTGTTGTGTGACACTAAATACTTCTGATTTATGTTATCAAACGCTAATTTCCCTTGAAATTTGTTGATTCAAATTACATAATTCTACACTCGAGCAAATAATTTGTCCCTTTGTAGCTCAAGCTTCCGGTATGTTTAAACTCCTTTACAATATGTTCAAGCTTAATTTTTACTAGATTTTCTAATCTCTAGGTGGGACAAAAATGTAGCCAATTTTGGAGTAAGAATGTGTGTAGTGTTTTCTAACCTGTTTAGACTAATGTTTTAATGATGTTAAAATGAATGTGATTGTGTTTAGTAATTGTGTTTGGTAATATTGTTTGTTTAAATATTAAGGTTTTAAGTGGGTTTTTTCAGATATTTTTGAGTTAAATAGCTAAAATTTGGAGAGAAAATGGTTGTTAACATAATATTTGTTTTTTATACATTACCCATGTACATGATTAGTGAAATAGCAAAACCATGGATTCTTTCTATTCTAAAGTTAATAGAAGGTAATGAATTTACAAATGTTGTTACCTTATGTAATATGCCATTGTAATGGTGCTGAATTCCATGTCACTTCTCACTAAGACATATATAAGACCACGCATATCTTTTCTTTCAATGTCCTTGTCCTCTCCCTTCTCTTGTAAAATCTTCACTTACAATCAAATTATTGCTAGAAAAGAACACACAATCCACAAATATAAATAGATTTTAAATATGATACAAGACAACTCATCTAAACTAGATATGTTTAACAGAGTATAGGTAAATATGATTCGAAAGACTTGATAAGACTCATGACCTGACTTAATGATCTTGACTAGTACTTCTAGCCCTTGAATTCCTTGTATTCTTTTTGTATCTTCATAGCTTTGTTGATTCGATCCTTCAATTCCAAATAAATTTTCTATACATTTTCTTATAGAAGAAGAAAAAAATATCAAATGATATTTAAACCTATACAAAAAGTGAAGTATAAAATAAAATGTAATAAGTTTGATCATTATATAATGCTACACCTATGTCTTCTTTTCTTTTAAAATATAATGCTACACCTATCTCTTCTTTTCCTTTAAAATATAATGTTACACCTACGTCTTCGAATGTCACGTGAAAGACAAATTCTTATTTTCAAACGAATCAACATTTGAAAAATAAACCTCTCCACATTTATATTGAATAGAGTAGTTATCACAAAATACAATCCATAAAATGTAACCTAAAATACTCAATAGAGGAGGAAACCAAATCTATTATCTATTTATTATTTATTAAATACATAAGCTAAGACTAAGAAACATAGAGCTAAGAAGTTATTATCTATTTATTATTATTAAATATATAGACTAAGAAACCAAAGCTATTATTTATTATCTAGCAAACACAAAACACTCTCGTTTATTTGCCTAGTTTTATAACATTTTCGGCATACTATAATGTACCAGCAATCATTAGATGGATAATGCCAACGCACTATAATTTAACTACTTGAAACACAATTAATTCAACCGACGTGGAGTAAATGTATTAATGCAAATTTAGAGATGACATTCTTTTGTTTGTTTTTTTTTAATATTAATTATTATTTTTAAAAAGTTTATTAATTCATTCTTATTTTTAATAGTACCATAAATCTTTTCAACTAATAAAAAATTCAGATTTTTTCTTTTTAAATAAAAATTATATTTTTTTAAAGAGTCTTCATAGAATTACACATGGCCAAGTTTGCCACTAGTTCTTCCATATATATTGAAATTAAAACAAGTGACCTACAAAAACAAGCAATTATGTTTTTGTTTATATTATCAAACAAAATTATTCGTAAACAAAACTGTAATTGTGGCCTCTTTGGATCTAGAAACATAACAATAAAAAATAAAATTAGATAATAAGCAAAATTGGGCTGCCATCAATGATGGGAGAGTGTGGTCATGTAGGAGCAAAAATGAAAGGTTGGCAGCAGGTTCGACATCGTCGCTTGGCATGTTCACTTGAAAGAGAATAGAACAAGGCATTCAGGCGACGACTAAGGATATCCTGGCGGTGAAGTTGGTCAGCCATGTCCCATCGCATTTCAAGGATGAGTTGCATATGCTCTTCCGAGAACCTGTGAGTGTTGGGCGTCTCTGACTGAGAGGCTTCAACAATTTGAGGCTCATTAAAAAATTGTGTTGTCGTCATAGTTCTTTCCTCAAGCCATGCTGGAGGAGTCTCTTCCTCAACTGGACAACCTACCATTTTTGTCACAAAGGTCGACACTTTGAGGCAGTGGTTCCTAAAGGTCCGAAGCAGTGCGTAAGAGAGAGTCCTGAGGGGC